>CM063511.1:93454437-93461937 GCA_032207245.1 Pardosa pseudoannulata | reverse complement strand
GAAGTGTCGAAATTTTCAGAAGTTATTTCATCTGAGCCAAGACTTGCAGCTAGTGATGCTTGAATTATGTAATTATCTGTTATTATAACAGGAAAGGTTCCTGGCTGTCATTTGATTATTCTCAAAGTTTTAAGTTTCATTGCGAAGATCTGGAATACTTATTCTTTTAATTATCGGAACCTGCAATCTCATACTCACAGATTCAAATATTTCCATTAAAACATAAACAAAGTATCGTAACAATAAATGTATATCACCACAGCATTCTTCTCTGTTTAAATGTTGTAAATATTAAATAGCATTGCAAATATAACAAATGCAAAAAAGCTCTTGTATTCTATATGTTATCTCTCTAGCATACAGGCTCCATAATGATGGAAACTCATAAAATTTGTTTCTAAAAAATGCACGGTTGAAACAAAATAAGCAAGAATTTAAGCTTCAAATATTGCAGACAAGATTTGAAGCTACGGATGTTTGAATTATACAATTATCTGCAGTTTTAATAGGAAATAATCTTAGCTATCTTTTGATTATTTCTAAAAGACGTGTATTTTTTTAAAAATGCATGGCTTAAACAAAGTAAGCAAAGAATTTAAGCTCCAAGTATTGAAGGCAAGATTTGAAGCTAAAGATGTCTGAAATATACAATTTTCTGTAGTTTTAAGAGGAAATACTCTTAGCTGTCTTTTGATTATTCCTAAAAGTTTTTGGTTTCATTGAGAACATTTGATCTAGTTATTCTTTTAACTATCAGAACTTAAAATACTACTGTCACAGATATAAATATTTCCATGAAATCATAAACAAAACTTTGTAATAATAAATATTTCATTACAACATTCTCCTAGTCAAAAAAAGTTTTCGATAAAAATAATTGCAAAAAAGATCTTTTATTCTCAATATATCATTTACCAATATAAAAATTCCATTAGACATATAACAGAAATAAATAATAATATATTTTTTTCTTAATGATAAAAAATAGGAACAATACATGAATAACTCAAAAACTTTTATTTAAAACAAAAAGATTAAGTTAGTATGCCAATTGATTTTATGCTATTATAACAGAGAAATAAGCTTTCCTGGTGCTAAATTGATTTATTCTATGATAAAATAGACAACCATGCAAAAAGTAAATAAAAATGCTTCAAATCTTAAAGCCGAAACTCGAAGTTAGTAATGCCGGAATTATATAATTAACTGCTATTATAACAGGAAAGGTTTCTGGCTATCAGAAAGCACTTGATACTTCTAAAAGTTTTCGATTTCATTGCGAAGTTCTGAACTAAATATTCCTTTAATTATGGCAGCCTGCAGTCTCACTCTCACAGATATAAACATTTCCATTAAAGCATAAACAAAATATCGTAACAATAAATATTTCACCCCAGCATTCTCCTCCATTATAAAGTAGGAAGTCAAACAATATTTTGATAAAAAATAATTTCAAAAAAGATCTTTTATTCTCAGTATCAGCATTAACCATTCCGCCATCAGTATGTAAACTACATAAAGACGTAAACAGAGAATTAAAAGCTTGGTGCTGAATATTACTGTGATTTGTTCTTTATGATAAAAAATAGACGACCATGCAAAAAGTAAATAAAAAAGCTTCAAATCTTAAAAACGAAACTAAAAGTTAGTAATGCCGGAATTGTATAATTAACTGCTATTATAATAGGTAAGGTCCCTGGCTGTCACAAAGCACTTGATTATTCTAAAAGTTTTCGGTTTCACTGCGAAATTCTGAACTAATTATTCCTTTAATTATCACAGCCTGCAATCTCACTCTCACAGATATAAATATTTCCTTTAAAGCATAAACAAAATATTGTAACAACAAATATTTCATCACAGCATTCTCCTCCATTATAAGGAAGTTCTATCTCCTCCATTTAAGTCAAACAATATTTTGACAAAAAGAATCCCAAAAAAGATCTTTTATTCTCAGTATCAGTATTAACCATTCCGTCTTTACCATACAAACTAGATAAAGACGTAAAAAGATTAAAAGCTTGGTGTTGAATATTACTGTGATTTGTTCTTAATAAAAAAAATAGACTTCCATGCAAAAAGTAAATCAAAAAACTTCAAATCTTAAAACCGAAACTAAAAGTTAGTAATGCCAGTATTGTATAATTAACTGCTATTATAACAAGAAAGGTTCCTGAAGCACTTGATAATACTAAAAGTTTTCGGTTTCATTGCGAAAATCTGAATAATTATTCCTTTAATTATCGCAACCTGCAATCTCACTCTCACAGATATAAATATTTCCATTAAAACATAAACAAAGTGTCGTAACAATAAAAATATATCCTCACAGCACTCTCCTCCGTTAAAATGTAACAAGTCAAACAGCATTACGAGAATAAGAACTGCAAAAAAGGCTCTTTTATTCATGGTATTACCCGTTCTCCCCATTAGCATACAAGCCACATAAAGACGTAAACACCGAGCATTTATTAAAAACAAATGCACGCCTAAAACAAAATAAGAAAAAAAGGCAAGACCCAATAATGGGTTGCTATCATTATCGCAGGTTAGTCTTCATTGATAAACATGCCTTAAAGAGATGGGTAAAAGGGGGGCAAAAACAATGACTGCCAACGCCTCCGTTATCTAATCTTTCATTTCTTCAGCAGCTGACGTCTCAATGATCACGTGACACCAGCAGCGAATGGGATGTGGGAATAGTCGGTTGATTAAACGGTTTTCTCACAGTTGCGGTTTCGGAAGGAAAAGAAGAAGGGAGAAAAAAAAGAGTAAAGGTATTTAATTCGAAATGAGGAAATTTCATGAGCTGCTGAGAAAAATATCAGGTTTAAAAAAAAAGAGTTTTTTCCCCCTCTGATATTTTCGGTGATCTAATGTGATGTGATAAAAAGATGAGAACTTCAAAAAAAGAGAAAAAAGAGTTAATGGGCTTAAATTATTTTTAAAAACTGTGATCTGGAGAAAATTTGTTAAGAAGAGAAAAAATGGATAAAAGAAAATAAATTTTGAAAGATTTTCAATTTAAATATTGTTTTATGTTGCTAAAATGATAAATTAAAACATGAGAAGTATAAATAATTCTTTCGTAAATTAAATTCTTAAGAGTGTTTTTAACTTGTAAAGTAAGTTTATTTATTGGACTCGCTTAAAATTAAGTAAAACTTTGTTAATCTGTTGAGAAGTCACTGAATTTGTTAAAGAATACAAACAATTTCTGGATAAATTGTTCACACCACGAGGATAAATTTCTGAAAGATGCTTTCAAGTCTAAATAGCAACGATGTTTTTAACTGTTGCTTTTAAAATGAAAACATACAAACATTGATAAGTATAATAAGTTTTTTTAAGTTAAATTTTAAAAGTTGTTTTTGTTATTTATTTAATTACTTAAAATTGTTAAAATCATTTGAATTTGAAAATTGTTTTTAAAGTTAAATTTCTGGATAATTTTATAAAGGATAAACTTTTGTTTTGTTGAAAACATACAAACATTGATAAGTATCAAGGGTAATAAAAAATTAAAATTTTAAGTTAAATTAAGGTTAAAGTTAAACAAAGTTTTTAATAATACACAAAAAGTATATTTAACTACGATTACTACACAATTTAAACGTTTTTCAAATGACAATTTTTATATATTTATAAACATGCAGTAAATGCATTTTTACATTTACTGCATGTTTATAAAAATACCCCCTCTACTCTCTACTATTCTACTCCCTTATTTACATTTTAATTCTAAGCGATAATAATAAAAGTTAATATTTGGATGAGATTCTTATACCAGTTTCATGATAACAAACTACTGAGTTTTCAAGTAGTTTCAAGAAGTGAGTATTTTATATATTTATGTATGGTAAAAAGCAGATTCTCAAATTTTATCAGTTATAGAGCAGCTTTCAAATAAGATATTCAGCGCACAGTACGAAGCATAAATATTATGTCTCAGCCATATACCGCATATACTAAATATTAAACGACCTATTATCTGATATTAAAATTGTATATCATTAATAACATTTTACCCATTTTTAGAAATCGGTTTGGATTTTTTAGGTGTTACTCCTGACTTTTAAAGAAAGAATTCTTTAAAAGTAACTTAATCTATTGTAAATCTATTGTAATAAAAAGAGACTTTCATATAAAAGTATGACAATATCTGTAAAGAAAGTATTTGCTAAAAACAAACCAAAGTTTGTAATATAAAATATTCCCAGACGAAGAGACAGAGAAAAAATTAATTTTCTCACTAAAAGTTCTCAGTAAAATCCGCTCTTTCTAAAAACCAAAAAAGCTTCAGTTATGAAATTTTAATGCTGTTATTTCGTTGCCCGCCTTAGAAAATAGCAGCATGAATGCACACATGGCCTACGTACTTTTTAATTTTGGACATAACTATATATAAAGTTAGGTATTAAAGGAAGAAAATTAAAAGGTAAAACTCTTTCTCAATAAAAGTATTACTGAATCTATATTTCATTGCTGTTGCATTTCTTTTATACAAAAACACTACCAACGTTGATTATTAATCTTGAATATCGGATTTTCGACTCAAAATAGGGTTCCCTAACATATGTTGCTAATTTCACTACTTCATCTTAAATATTATAAATATTATATATATGATATATAATATTATATATATAGTATAATTACACCTCTTCTTGTCTTTACTTACACGTTGTCACAAAATCACAAAACCCTCTTTTTTTATAGAATGGCAGAACTATGGGCGATTGATTAAGGTGCTAGCTTTCGATCCCGGAGTTCGTGGGTTCGAATACCATAGTAGCATGGATGTTCGAAGCCGTTCAGAATCGGCTTTAAGCTGTAGGTCCCGGTCTCATTAGCCCTCGTATTGCAAAGTGTAAATCGTAGCACTCCAAACCAAACCAAACTGAAGAAGAGGAATAAAAACAAGGTTTTAGTAATACTTAAATTAAAAAAAAAAACCCTCTAAATAAATAAAAACGCTTAAACGAATAAAAAACTTTTTTTGATATTATAACATTACCCATTATGCGCAATAAAATTCCAGAATTAAAAATAGAAAACTAACAGTCATTAGCAGTTTACCAGTAAAAACATGTCACTTTTATAAAATAATTGCGAAGTTCATGGTAACAGTTTAATTAAAAACACTTTTGAAAGAATATTATGTACCCATAATCTTCTCGGGTTATAAAAATTTGTTTTAGCAAAAATAAAAATTAATTAACTAGTGTTAATCAATTTAGTATCTCTTAATTCCGAAATTTTGTCTGAAATCGGTATCTGGCTGTTAACACTAGGTTTAAGGGATGCATCATTTTGGAGCATTTCGAATTTTATAAGAAAATTACAAAAATCTTTTGCATTTTTATTTTATCTCTTGTACTGACTTTTATCCATCAGATGAGATAAAAATATACCGAAATCTATTTTCTTTAAAAGCGTTGAAATATTGAAATTTTCTATGTGGTATACCTATTTTTACGGATATGCACCAATTTGACGCTATCGTAATGTAGTCAAAATTTGTTGTATATTAGTTCTACCCATGCAAACATTACAACAATGATAAATAGGAATGCACCAACGATACTTCGATCCCTTATCCGATATTGTTATCTCAAATGAAACAAGCAATGAGCAACAGTAGAAAAAACGAAATGCAGAATATCTATTGGAGTCAGAGTGTGAAGAGATTTTGAAGGTTTTAGTTGCTTGGTTCGAGTATTGAAAAATAAAATACTAGAATATTTTTTGAATTAGTAGTATTATTGTAAACCTCAATATTATCTCATATTTTCATTTTTTACTTATTGTGTATAATTACATTGCTTTGAGTGTCGTTATATGTATTCGTTCATGCTTCAAATGGACGCGTGTTAGTAGAGATAAGTATATAAAAAACGTCCGTACACCTAGTGTTAATGTACCATAAAATTTACGGAATCAAAAAGAGAAATGTAAAAATGCCCAGCACTTTATCATTAAAGATATGTCCTCTTACTAAAATAACCGTAAAGTTTATTGTAATTCTTTTAATATATTTTTTGAAAAAGTGCTATGTCCCTTTAATTTTAGTAGAACTAAAAAAAGAGCTTTCATTTAGCATGAAAAGGAAAATCCTTGAACTAGTATTTCTCAACTTTTCGTCTGGGCTCTCAAATCGGAATCCGGCAGTTGATGTACCGTAAATTTCCGGAAGCAGGAAGCGAAAACCAACAGCTATCAACAGTTTACCAGTATAGACACTACCTCTTTTCGTCCGTGGGCCCACTTAGCGTAACCTTGACATTAAAAAGCGCCCAGTCTGCCCTACCTCTGCTAAATCACCGTTGAGGTCTATTACGTCACATAATCGAAGGGCGTAACTCAAGGTCGTTCATAGGTAACGGCAACTCCACTACCCCTAGCCCACGTGACCCACTTTTTTCGGGCCTCCTCGCCCCCAATTTTTAACAGCATGAAAAAATAGTATGCCCGTCTCTCTTTGTGTATAAAAAAAACCCTCTTTTTTATATTTATAACATTTCTTTGGCGTACCCCTGGCCTATTTTTTGCAAAGAATTTCGCCTACTTTCGCTTTTGATATCCGCAATAAAAAGGGATGTCTCTCTTATAAAAATTGAATCAACAGCTGCATATTTATACTTCGGAGGTGCGGAAATATAGGTTAGTAGAATGAAAGAATGTGATACGGAAAGGTATGATAGTGTTACTTCATATGTGTATATGTTTAGATGTTTTCATCAAGGACAGGAAAGATGGCCGTTACAGGTATATCAAGGTTTAGCCTAAAATTCAACAGCCAATGTAATTTCTGTAGAGAATACGGCAACGTTTTTTCATCCGTTTACGTTTAACAGTCAGCTATTATTTACGAAAAAAAAATCAATTGCAATCCAGTATCACTCTCTCATGTTTTATCAACCTGTAACTGTAAGATTAACTAGTGATCACAAATCAATATATTAAAATACTATTAGATGATTTTCATGTCATTGCTAGTAAACGATCTTCATAACTTTTTTCGAAGGATATGCTCCCTTGAATAAATCACCTCTTTTAAGATTAATCATCTTGAGCATATAACATGGCATATAACATAAAATATAACATATATCATGGCAACGTTTTATTATCCGTTTATGTTTAACAGTCAGCTATTACTTACGAAAAAAAATCAATTGCAATCCAGTATCAGTCTCTCCTGTTTTATCAACCTGTAACTGTAAGATTAACTAGTGATCACAAATCAATACATTAAAATTCTCTTAGATGATTTTCATGTCATTGCTAGTAAACGATCTTCATAACTTTTTTCGAAGGATATGCTCCCTTGAATAAATCACCTCTTTTAAGATTAATCATCTTAAAAGATCGTATAACATAGAATATAGCATATAACATGGCAACGTTTTATTATCCTTTTACGTTTAACTGTCACCTGTTATTTATGAAAAAAATCAATTACAATCTTATATCACAATCACCTGTTTTATCGACCTG
>CM063511.1:93391937-93449437 GCA_032207245.1 Pardosa pseudoannulata | reverse complement strand
CATATATATATTATATATATATATATATATATATATTTATATATATATATATATATATATATGTGTGTGTGTGTGTGTGTGTGTAATATGGGCGAGACTCATTCAAAAGCACAACACATTTTATTTCTGGTGAGATACATGAAGTCCATACAACAGGCAAGAACTTTTACAACCTCATGCACATAGACAAATGATCCCCCACAAACACAAATTTCAAGTAGGGATTCCTCAAGTTAAAAGACTACGAATAATCCCTAAGCACAATTGATCACGTGATAAAAAATACCCATGTTTAAAGAGAACGCGCTAACTATTGGCTAAAGTAGTACAGACAGAGGCTGAATTAAGTCTATAGCGTGTCTGAAGGGAAAAATCAGAATTACTGCGCAAACCCCAACGTACTTTATGAACAAAAGTTATTAAATTAATATTAAAATACGTAAATAAGGGATTTTAATATTACACACACACAGATATATATATATATATATATATATATATATATATATATATATATATATATTAGAGCACACTTCTATGTACTAAGTTTAATTTAATTCTTAACATGCAATGCATTTTTCATTGTCAATACAAATCTAATTACTTTCATGGAAAACATTATACTTCAATAGCTCTCGAAAATAAAAATAAAAAAATATATTTACAACCTTAGTATGAAGTTAAAAATACAAATAAAGCAGATTCGAAAAGTGTTTTGGGGACTTCATAAGATTTTCCGTTTATTTTGAAATCCATTTTTAGAAAGTAAAATCAGATCTTTATTTCTTTCATCTGTTTTTCCTCTCCGCAGGGAATTAAGTACGAAAAAAAAAACATAAACTGAGCGACTCAAATATAACCATTTCCCCCCATGCTAATTAAAAGTTATATGACCAATTTACAAAAACTTAATGAACTTCAAAATAACACAGTTTTTTCCCCCCATAGAAATAATTATCGCCATCATTTTTTACTCCTCAATAAAAAAAAAAGACTCTCGAAAAAAAAATTCACACGTGGTCAAAAGAATGGAATTAAAAAGGTCAGTCTAATCTTTTTTTCCCTTTCGCATATTTTCCCTTAGAAAAAAAAAATTTTTTTTCGCAGTCGAAAAGCTAATGAACAAACCTTTCCGATATGATATCGAAGGGAAAAAAAATTCATACTTCGTTTAATGCGCTATTAACTTACAAAAACCAGTTCGCCTAATATTGTGATGAGAAGGAAAAAAGGGAAAATGATTCTATGAGGGGCTTACCTAGGTAAAAAAATTAAAACAGGGGGATGAAAAGGGAAAAAAACTGATACCACCTTCGCAAGGAATCGATAGATGGCGCACGGGTTATCTCCCTATTACAGGCATTCACAGTATTAGCATTATCAACTGATGAGAGTCCAGAGTTGCCTATGTTAAAAACCTTCGATGAGGTTGGGGGCTAAGTGAAAGTTTGAAAATTAATTACCTCACAGCTGTTTGTAGGTCATGTTTCGGGAATATTTGGGCTGCAAAGTGTATGTCTTATACCGAAAACAGTTTTAATCAATTCAGTTAGATATCATATATACATCATAATAACGTTTTAGCACCTTTCTAGTAGTAAAGAATGAAAAAAGTTTCCTTTTTTTCAAATTCGAAATTTTTCATAACAAACTTCAAGTTTCCCATAAATTTTACTGGCAAGAAGAAATTGTATGCAGTATTATGATGAGAAGGTGATTATGTTTGTTCAGTTAGAGCAAAAACATCCCAATGCAACATATTGACACATTGTATGCGGGACACGTACTAGTACGTTTTCTTACGATTGATACTTGAGAGCGGGACGCGTACTAGTCCTTTTTCTGTTGATTGATACTTGAGAGCGGGACATGTATTAGTACATTTTCTGGCAATTGATACTTGAGCGCGGGTCACGTACTAGTACGGGTTAGTGTAACAACATGGTTTGTTTGTGGGTACAAAAATAACGGTATATACAGGAAAACAAAGCTGAATGTTCTTGTCTACTACATAGATTCTGAAAAAATTTAGACAAATAAAAAATAGTTTTTACATCAAACGATGCTGAGCCAGAGGATAGGAAAAAATTTTATATCAAATTGAAGAAAAAACATAAAGATCTGATTTCTCCTGTAAACTAAAACTATAAAAGTATATGACATTTTAAAATTAAACTATTAAAAACTATGAAGAAGGTAAAAAATTATAGAAAATAGACCGTTATAATCACTTAAAATAAAATACATTGCTCGTATTAACATAATTGAAGCTCACAAAATAATGAAAGTTAATTAGATTCCATTTGATATAAAAATTAGTTTCAAATTTACAAACTCTAAAAGCTATTTTGTGTACAAGTAGGCTTCTATTTCTTTAATTTTATGGATATTATTTTGTTATTTTAATTCTATTGTTTCATAAAATAAATAAAAATCATTTTTACAAAGTTAGATTTTTATTAAGGATTTAGGGTAAATTTTATTCTAAACAGAGCAGAATTTTTTATTTGTAATGAATTAAAAATATGTTGCTTCAGTGAAGATCTTTTAGCCCAAAAGACATTATTCCTCTTATGAAAATAGAGTAGCTATTTAATTACCTTGCTTAAAATAATTATTATTCAATGCAGATATAATTTTTTAAAGCTTAAGACTTATCAAATACATAATGTATATAAAAACTTTTATTTAAATTATTTACTCAAAGGAGTAAACCACTTAAAGAAATGGTTATAACTTTATAAAAAAAATGGTATTAACTACAACTATAAAGAAAATGCCTATCTTTATGTCTATAGTCAAAACTTTAAAACAATCTATTAAATAACGAATTAAAAATGTGTTGCTTCAGTTAAGATCTTTTAACCCAAAAGACAATATTCCCCTTATGATAAACAAAGTAGCTAAGTACTTTGCTTAGTAAAAAATTAGTATTCAACTAGGATATAATTTTCTAAAACTTATTACTTATCAAATACACAATGTATATAAAAACTATTATTTAAATTATTTGCATAGAGAAGTAAACCGCTTAAAGGAATGATCATAACTTTACACAAAAATGGTATTAACTACCACTATAAAGAAAATGCTTGTCTTTATATCTATAGTCGAAACTTTAAGGCAATCTTTTAAATAACGAATTAAAATATGTTGCTTCAGTGAAAATCTTTTAGTTCAAAAGACACTATTCCCCTTATGATAAATAGAGTAGCTAGTTAATTACCTTGCTTAAAAAATTATTATTCAAAGCGGATATAATTTTCTAAAACTTATTACTTATCAAATATATAATGTATATAAAAACTATTATTTAAATTATTTACTCATAAGAATGGTTATAACTTTATAAGAAAATGCTATTAACTACCACTATAAAGAAAATGCCTGTTTTTATATCTATAGTTGATACTTTATAACAGTCTTTTAAATAACGAATTAAAAATATGTTGCTTCAGTGAAGATCTTTTAGTGCAAAAGACACTATTCCCCTTATAGTAAATAGAGTAGCTAGTTAATTACCTTGCTTAAAATAATTATTATTCAATGCAGATATAATTTTTTAAAGCTTAAGACTTATCAAATACATAATGTATATAAAACTATTATTTAAATTATTTACTCAAAAGAGTAAACCACTTAAAGGAATGGTTATAACTTTATAAGAAAATGGTATTAACGACAACTATAAAGAAAATGCCTGTCTTTACATCTATAGTCGAAACTTTAAAACAATCTTTTAAATAACGAATTAAAAATATGTTGCTTCCGTGAAGATCTTTTAATCCAAAAGACACTGTTCCCCTTATGATAAATAAAGTAGCTAAGTACTTTGCTTAATAAAAAATTATTATTCAACACGGATATAATTTTCTAAAACTTATTACTTATCAAATACATAATTTATATAAAAACTATTATTTCAATTATTTACTCAAAGAAGTAAACCGCTTAAAGAAATAGTTCTAACTTTATAAACTGTATTAACTACAACTATAAAGAAAATGTCTGTCTTTATATCTATAGTCGAAACTTTAAAACAATTTTTTAAATAACGAATTAAAAAATTTTGCTTCAGTGAAGATCTTTTAGTCCAAAAGCCACTATTCCTGTTATGATAGTTGAGAAGCTAGTTAAGTACTTTGCTTAATAGAAATTATTCAACGCGGATATAATTTTCTAAAACTTATTACTTATCAAATACATAATGTAATAATATATAAATACATAATGTAACTATTATTTAAATTATTTGCTCAAAGGAGTAAACCGTTGAAAGAAATGGTTCTAACAGTATAAGAAAATGGTATTAACTACAACTATAAAGAAAATGCCTGTCCTTTGTATCTATAGTGGAAACTTTAAAACAATCTTTTAAATTATTTCGAAAGCTATTTGCTTTGATCAGCCAAAGATTCATTACGTTTAACGGTGGTAATTTGTTTTCCGTCCCCGTAGCAGCAAAAACTCAGACCAAGGGAGAGCCAAGGGGGAAAAAATCTCTTCTACTGTTTCATGTTGCATTTTCTATCTATTTCACATCGGACAGTCAGACTTTTTTGCAACCCGAAAAAGTCTCTCGCTTTTTATGGGCTTGTGTTTTAGAATGAAAAAAGGGCCTCAGCTCCCCTTTTTCGAAATGATGGATTATAGAGCGCGAATTACAAACTGGGGCGTGATTTTTTTAATTGTTATCCAATTTTTTTTTCTGTCTGTCTCTCTCTCACTCTCTCTGGATCTTTTCCCTTTTTTATCCCTTATCCGTTTCAGGAGAAATTTTCCAGGGAATGAAAAAACGGGATTAATGATAAAGGATATCCATCACTAGAGACAGGGTTTATGGACCAAAAAGATCGTCAGAGGAGGTTTTCTTGATCGCATTTTTTTTAATTTTGGAGTTTTTTTTCCCTCTATTGAGCCTATCCCGAAAAAAAATTTTTTTTAGAAACTCTATATCAATCAAAGGTTCATTTAGAAATGAGCTCCAAATACTTGGAGAGTTTTCGTGAAAATTTCAGTTGTTGCGTAAATTTTGATGTACTCGAATTATGAAGGGCGGGAAGAAATTTCCTTTGGATGTACTTTTTTTATTTTATCTCTAACAAAACCTCTGATTGGCGTAATATTTAAGAATAATTCATGCATTATGGATATTACATAAAAGCAACTACCATTAACTTTTGATGCAATGGTATTTTAAAAGGACACGTTGGGACAGCTTTTCCGGAAAATCAAAACTATGAATCTAATGATTTTTTCTGAAAAACAGGAATTTTTTATCCATTGAGCCTATGCATAAGGATTTTTAAGATAATGTGTATTAATTAAAAATTCATTTTGAACTAAGCTCAAATACTTCGAGAGTTTTCGTGAAAATTTAAGTTGTTGCGTAAATTTTGACGTACGAGAAATATGAAAGGCGAGAAGAAATTTCCTTTAGATTTACCTCTTTTTTTTCTAAGGATACTGTGTATCAATTAAAGGTTAATTTAGAACTAAGCTACAAATGCTTCGAGAGTTTTTTTTAAATTTTAAGTTGTTTGTAAATTTTGTTATACTTAAATTATAAAGGGCGGGAAGAAATTTTCTTTAGATTTACTTTTTTTAATCTCTAAAAAAACCTCTAATTCATGAAATATTTAAGAATAATTCCTCCATTGAGTTTATTACATAAAAGCAACTACCATCTACTTTTGATGGAATGGTATTTTGAAAAAGACATATTAGGATAGATTTTCTGAAAAACCAGAAAAATGAATCTAATTCTTTTTTATAAAAAAAAGTAGGAAATTATTTTTGTCTATTGAGCCGAGATTGAAAGATATTTTAAGAAATTATGTATCAGTTAAAGGTTCAATTAGAAATAGGGTCCATATGAAGAGTTTTAATGAAAATTTTAGTTGGTGCATAAATTTTAATGTACTCGAATTATGAAGGGCTGGAAGGAATTTCCTTTGCATGTACTTTTTTTTAATCTCCTACAAAACCTCTGATTGGCGTAATATTTAAGAATAATGCATGCATTAGGGATATTACATAAAAGCAACTACCATTAACTTTTGATGGAATAGTATTTCAAAAGGACACGTTGGGACAGCATTTCCGAAAAATCAGAAATATCAATCTAATGGTCTTTTCTAAAAAATAGGATTTTTTTATCCGTTGAGCCTATACTCAAGGATATTTTAAGATAATGTGTATTAATTAAAGGTTCATTTAGAAATGAGCTCCAAATACTTGGAGAGTTTTCGTGAAAATTTAAGTTGTTGCGTAAATTTTGACGTACGAGAAATATGAAAGGCGAGAAGAAATTTCCTTTGGATGTACTTTTTTATTTTATCTCCAACAAAACCTCTGATTGGCGTAATATTTAAGAATAATTCATGCATTAGGGATATTACATAAAAGCAACTACCATTAACTTTGGATGGAATGGTATTTTAAAAGGACACGTTGGGACAGCTTTTCCGGAAAATCAGAAATATCAATCTAATGGTCTTTTCTAAAAAATAGGATTTTTTTATCCGTTGAGCCTACACTCAAGGAATTTTTAAGATAGTGTGTGTCAAGTAAAGATTAATTCAGATCTAATCTTCAAATACGTGAAGAGTTTTCGTGAAAATTTAAGTTGTTGCTTAAAATTTGATGTACTAGAATTATGAAGGGCAAGAAGAAATTTCCTTTGAATTAACCTCTTTTTTTTCTAAGGATACTGTGTATCAATTAAAGGTTTATTTAGAACTAAGCTACAAATGTTTCGAGAGTTTTTTTTAAATTTTAAGTTGTGTAAATTTTGTTATACTTGAATTATGAAGGGCGGGAAGAAATTTCCTTTAGATTTACTTTTTTTAAAGACATTGCATATCAATCAAAGGTTCATTTAGAAATAAGCTATAAATACTTGGAGAGTTTTAATGAAAATTTTAGTTGGTGCGTAAATTTTAATGTACTCGAATTATGAAGGGCTGGAAGGAATTTCCTTTGGATGTACTTTTTTATTTTATCTCCAACAAAACCTCTGATTGGCGTAATATTTAAGAATAATTCATGCATTAGGGATATTACATAAAAGCAACTACCATTAACTTTTGATGGAATGGTATTTTAAAAGGACACGTTGGGACAGCTTTTCCGGGAAATCAGAAATGGGAATCCATCTCTTTTTCTAAAAAACAGGATTTTTTTTTTATCAGTTGAGCTTTTACTGAAGGATATTTTAAGATACTGTGTATCAATTAAAGGTTCATTTAGTACTAAACTCCAAATACTTGGAGAGTTTTCGTGAAATTTTAAGTTGTTGCGTAAATTTTGATGTACTCGAATTATGAAGGGCGGGAAAAATTTCCTTTGGATGTACTTTTTTATCTCCAACAAAACCTCTGATTGGCGTAATATTTAAGAATAATTCATGCATTAGGGATATTACATAAAAGCAACTACCATTAACTTTGGATGGAATGGTATTTTAAAAGGACACGTTGGGACAGCTTTTCCGGAAAATCAGAAATATCAATCTAATGCTCTTTTCTGAAAAATAGAATATTTTTTATCCGTTAAGCTTATACTGAAGGATATTTTAAGGTACTGTGTATCAATTAAAGGTTCATTTAGAACTAAGCTCCAAATACTTATATGAGTTTTCGGGAAAATTAAAGTTATTGAGTAAATTTTGATGTACTCGAATTATGAAGGGCGAGAAGATATTAAATTTCTCCACCCTGCCCATATGTGTTGTTGAATCAGTAGAAAAATGTTTCATATTTATTCAGCCACTAGGTTTTGAATATTGACAAAGTATCGTTTTATTATATACATACAGTCCCAATTTTCCAATAACAGCATTAATATTTTTAATATTTGTACTCATTTATTAATATTTATATAATATTTAATATAATTGTTAATTATATTATAGTATAATTAATAATTATATATATATATATATATATATATATATTAATTATATATATATATTGATAATTAAATATTATAATTTAATAATATTTATATTTAATAATTAATATCCCCTTTGCTATTATTTATTAATATTTAAATATTTAATGTAGTTTGCAAAAATGATAACTTATTCCTCGAAACTGTTTGTAACATAATAACCTTAATTTTCTTAATACTGATGGATTATCACACTAGTCAGACAGAAAGTGTTAGCTATTTTAAGTTAAATATTAAATTACGATGTTATCATTTTATCGTAATATTATAATTTAATAATAATTATAATATTTAATAATTAATATTCATTTTAAAAATTATTTATTAATGTTTAAATATTTAGTGTAGTTTGTAAAAATGATAACTTATTCCTCGAAACTATTTGTAACATAATAGTTTTAATTTTTTTAATATTGATGAATTATTACTCTAGTCAGACAGAAAATGTTAGCTAATTTAAGTTAAATATTAAATTAAGATGTTATGATATTCATCTTCATGATTTCATAAACTGCATGATGGTTTAATCAAACCCTTCTCAGATTTTAATTTAGATTATGAAACTATTTAATAATATATCATTACAATCCACAAAAACATCATTATTTCTTATTTTTATGCTATGTTTTTTAAGTCTGTTTATAAGAAAAAATCAACATATGTTTGTATACAAATAAATATTCATGGATATATGTATATTTTTTTGTTATTGTCCTCACAATAGTGACTGCTTCGCTTAATATTCGATAATGGTTGGTTTATTGGTTTAAATTTCTTGGCACCATATCCGTCTGGGATAAATTGGTCCAAATACAATAATACAGGATAAGAATAAAAAATAAAACCATTGCTGATAAGAGGAGTTACAGAGGGTTACAGGGAATGACTGTTATTTTTAAAATAACTTTATTGTTTTACTTAGTAATTTTCCCCAATCTTTCCCTAGAAAACCAAAAATTCGTCCAAGTAAAAATTATTTCTTCTAAACTTGCTGTAAATAAAATCTGCAGAACGGAATTGTAAATAAATATTTACAGAAAAATAAAAATGGAGTTTTCAGTTTAAACCCTTTCCTACAATCAGAATTATTTAGTACCAACAAAAAGTATAACAAAATATTACTCGGAAAAGCAAATAAACAGTTATGTACACAGAATGCAGTATTTGTATACGTAACTGCTTCGGAGCCTAACATATGTAAACAATATATTTAATAATGCAATAAAGTAATGGGTAAACAAATATTCTGTTAACATAGTGTGGTTTGGATTCCTAAACTGGCTTTCTATATAAAAAGAAGCTAGTTAAAATTAAGAATAATGAAAGGATTCTAGCATTCATTAAGAGGATTTCAAAATTCTTGAACATAGTTTGAAAAAATGTACTTTTTAAATTCAACGTGCACTTCAATTATAAGAAATATCGGTATTTCTGTTTGATTGATTTATCAAGGGAAAAACCTATTTATCTTTAAGATTTGCTACATGCACTATTTTTATGTGCACAATAATCAAGTTTGAAAACTCTATTTTAGCTAAAATATTGTAAACAATTGTTTAGATGGACGGGGTTTATAATTATAAATAATTTTTTTACTAGCGAGTGTTCCAGTTTTATTCAATTTTTTAATTACACTAAATATGAATCATTAAATATACACAATATATATTAACTTTGCTACTTAACATACATGAAGCCCAGTGGCGGTGAAGTAGCGCTTCGTTTTCGAACGACACAGGTCCGAGGCTCGATCCCCGGGCTGGGAAAGCCTTTCATCCCTTCAGTGGGTAGATGAACTGAGGACCAAGAGTTCTTGGGAACTAAACACTGGGGGTTCCCCGTAAGATTGACCACCTAACCGGAACATATGTTTCGCACCCCAGGGCCCTTGGTCACGTACACGGAGATTGGCACCATAGGCCCTGGCCTCATAGGGGCTGTTGCGCCTAGGAGTTTGCTTAACATACGTGCAAATCATAGACATGGTTTGAAAATAAACTGTAGATTTTACAGCAGAGTTTCTTTGTATACACTACTAAGTACAGTATTTTAATGAATTTACAACCTACAATGGCGGTGTTCTTCCACATCAAACAGGTAGTGTGTTTGATAAGTTATTTATGACCCGACCCAGCTAAAGCCATAAGGTAAATGATAACAAATCGTCACGATAGCACTCCTGGACTAAACAAACTAAACCAAAATAATAGCCTAACAAAAACCATTAAACACCTAACCTGAAAGCGAAACTGCCTAGCTAAAGCCATACGGGAAATGATAACAAATCTTCAAAATAACACTCCTGGACTAAACAAACTACACCAAAATAAAAGCGTAACAAAAACCATTAAATACCTAACTTGAAAGCGGAACCGCCTAGCCTTTCCTATGTTCTAGACTTACTTTATTAATCCAAAAATAATTTTTTTACACCGAGAACAATATGTGACAGAATACAATACAAATGTAGACAACAATACAGAGAAAATGTTTGTGTTTGATATAATTTACAATGTCTTTGGACCCCTAATTATTGCGTATCAATACCTGAATAATCATCATGTGGTATTGCATTGACCACTTTAATCACCAGATGTGAATACATGCTAGTTCTGTCTTTGGGATCACATAAAAGAATAGCTACTACAAGGAGAAGACAAAATACCTAATCAGTATTAAGCGGTCCATTGCAAGCTCTTTTGCAAGCGTTGAGAAACACTTGAACTTGTTACTGAAAATTTTGTGACTAGGTTGCGCTATTGTATCGAATCTGAAAGATTTTACTTTGAGAACTCCATGCTATAGATCCCTTTTCAATATTCTTTATAATATTAGACCCCTAGTTGTTTCCTATCCATACCTGAGTAATCATGATGTGGTATTGCATTGACCACTATAATCACCAGATATGAATCCAGGCTAACTTTGTCTTTGGAATCACATAAAAGAATAGATATTACAAGTTGAAGACGAAATACCTAATCAGTATTAAGCGGTGCATTGCAGGTACTTCTGCAAGCGTTAAGAAACACTTAAACTTGTAACTGAAAATTTGTGACTATGTTGCGCTACTGTATCGCATCTGAAAGCGTTTGCTTTCAAAACACCATGGAATAATTTTCTTTTCAATATTCTTTTCAATAAAATAATTACCCTTGTGTTGTTTTAATACACTAATTTAATTAAAAGACAACCTACATTTTGCCTTCTCGTGGCTGAAAAAGCAAACTGAACTCGAGTTTTTCTGCTTAGTCTAGTTTTTAGTCGAGTTCTTGGTCATTGATAATGAAGCTCTATCCTACAGAGCCACAAAAAAATCTATTTTTTTTACCCTTCATATTGGTTTCGTATTTATTGCTATATTCTGGCTGAAAGATTTTACCTTTTCGTATTTATTCACAAATCCCAACAAGCACATTCAAGCACAACACATCGTTTACATTTATCAACACACATTACATTTTACATTACAATTTACAAGTTCTAAAATCATGCAGCCGGTGTAAAGCCTATGTTAACACGATATCAGTTGTGTCTATTTTTAGAACCCTAGCACTCTTGTATTGGTTGATTTACCTCCAATAACAATTGTTTGGAAGAAACATTTTCATTTCGTTTTCTAAAGTTATTTTTCAATGAAGATCTTACAATGGATTTCCTAACTAATACAATGACCAATATTCACGTAAAACATACAGGTTTCATTTCAAGCCGAATAATAGTCGAATGGTCAGGGTGTTGATCTTCGGTACCTCAGTTCGTGGGTTCAAAATCAACTGGGGCATGGATATTCGTAGCCGTTCGGAATTGGTATTAAGCAGTTGGTCCCGGTCTCATTAGCCCTTGTGTTGCAGAAAAATGTAGACCAAACCAAACCAAACTTTCATTTCAAAGACTTTCTCGGAAACCAGAAATTAGGGGGGGATAAGTTAACAAAAATACTCGCTCTAAAGTCTAAAGTATGGATTACTTATGTAAAAAAGCAATAAAATGCTGGTAAATGACATTAACTGATCTGACAAATAGATGTAATATTGAAGTTATGTTAGATGGATGCTTTTCACTGTAACTTTAAGGGGTGATGAGTTTGTGGCAATTAAGAAATAAAATGCGAGAATCGATCACTGTGTGGATATACCCAGGTTAATATGCAAAAACTACTCACGCTATGGTCAAAAAGATCAATTACTTAAGTAAAAAAGCATTAAAATGCTGGTAAATGACTTTAACTGTACACACGAATAGATGTAACATTGAAGTCATGTTAGATGGAGGGTTTTCATTGTAACTTTATGGGGTGATGAGATAGTGTCAATTAATAAATAAAATGCGGAGAATCAACCACTGTGTGAATATTCTCGGGTTAATGCAAAAACTACTCACGCTACGGTCTAAAATATTTATTACTTAAGTAAAAAAGTAATAAGATGCTGATAAATGACATTAACTGTACGGACAAATAGATGGGACTTTGAAGTTATGTTAGATAGAGGCTTTACATTGTAACTTTAAGGGATGATGAGCTAGTGGCAATTAAGAAATAAAATGCGGAGAATTGACCACTGTGTGAATATTCCCGAGTTAATACAATATTTAGGAGGTAGCTATAAGACTTTAGAAGTTGAAAAGAACTGTATTAATTTTAAGAGTTTCCGTGTTTTTGTTTGTTTTCTCTTTAATGAATTAAAATTTTAATTTCTCAAGAATTTAAAACAACTTATTACTTTAAAATATTTTGAAAAATGTTAGACTGATTCTTATTTTAAATCAATACTTCCGATTATTTGATCTTTACAGTTTGTTTCCATTGAAATAGAGTGACAAAAGGAACACTGTCGCATTAACACATCCATTTCTTTAAAAATAATGAGTTATGTATTTTAAAAGATGTAATTTTAACACGTACTTTTAAATAAGACCACACAATCCTAATTCTTTCTAAATTCATTTGCCATTCATGATTTGGACTATAAACATCCTGTTTGTGTCCATGTTTTCTAATTTAGAGACATATCTTATTCATGTTTCTCTAAAAAATTCACCGATCCTAATGAATGCTTTCAATTTACTTTCAAAAGTCATAACTTAGATTGAATTAATTGAATTTTCCCGTTACTGGTTTATTCATATCGAAGATACATAGTTTATAAATAATAAACAACAATTTTTTTTTCTTTTGCTGTTTAAACATAAGGAAGTAATTATATTTTTTCAAAGGTTTCAAGAAGTTTATTGCCATAATAATGTTAAAAATTGAAAAACATATAAATGTATATACATAAATGTTTCATTGCTTATTTGTCAATATCAAATAATCAATGATTGTATGAAATATTTATATGGAATTCATATTTATATGGAACTGCGTTGAGGGAAATACAGTACTTCAAAAAGGACTTCGTAACTTTGACAAGTTTGAGCAAATGCGTTTCTTTAACTTGTTTTTATTCCCAGCCTATGCATGTATCCTTTCCTTCAACAAATTTTCCACCGTATTCAATATACTGCATTAACAGTGAAACAGCGGGGAGAGAGAAGAAAAAAAACCCTTTGATCTGCGCAACTGAATCCAACGGCAACGCTGATTAAAACGAAAAAGATTTCAGAAATAAATTAAGAGAATTGATAACATTTCACGATGGGCTTTAAAATAAAATGATTTGACTTTTCCAGCTTCTGCCGTAAGTAGTCCTATCATTTTTTTTCACCCTCTTTCTGCACGGCAAATTTGATCTGAGCAAATGTGCCTCTTTGTATAAAGTTAAATATTTAAATTGGAGTTGTCGCATTAATTAGTAACATCAAAATAAAGGTAGCCCGCTTCCTTATCGCGAAATGACACTTTTTAATGAAGGATTCTTTCTAGGGGTTGGTACTTAAAATGCTTTTGAAGTTTGTTGATGCTTTTTAAATGGCTAACTTGAGCGCATTTCGACGTTAGTGGATAGAAGAGGTATGTTGGTTTTGGGGTTTTTACATAAGCGAGGCTGTCAACGCGATAGGAAAAAAAAAAAGACTTTTCCAACCTCATAGAATATATTTGAAAGCTTTGCTTTTATTTCTTTTTTGATTAATTTTCTGAGCAAATATGGACGGAAATAGCTTTTGTTTTGTTAACAAAAAGTATACCTCTTATTAACTTGAAATTTCCAAATTTAAAAATATTAATGCATATAGCTGTTCAATATTTGACTCAACTATTTATCGTGTTTTATTTTCAATACATACTTTTCCTTTATGCTAAGTTATATATACTTTTAAATATAGCATTTTGTATCGGACTATCATAAATAAATTATAAATTGCTGACAAAATTTTATAACAATGTTTCTAATTTTTTATATTAATCTATATTAGTTTGGGACATTAATTAGTGAAGAGATATGAAAACGAAAATTTAGTCAAATATTTCAAGTTTTCAATTCCGAGAATTTCTTTTAAATTATTGTATTTGTTAATCTATTGTGCGAATGCTTATTCGTGTTTTCTTTATGGCAGGAAAAGATTTTATGATAAATCACAGTCCTTTAAAAGTATTTTATTGGAAATAATGTAATATATTTCGACAAATAAATTTATTAGTATGTTATGTAAATAATTATTTATCCTTTATCTATCATGTTTATGTTTTCAACAAATCCCAGTCAATTAAAAGCATTTTATTGAAAAATTATGTGATACATTTTGAAAAGTAAAATTATAAATTTTACTGCCCATATCTGATATCTATTGATACCTATTGATAATAAAAGATTTTTCAACATCATAAAATAAATTTGAAAACTTTACTTTTATTTCTTTTTTGTTTAAGTTTCTCTGCAAATATAGACGGAATAGCTTTTGTGTTGTTAACAAAAAATATACCAGTTTTTAACTTGTAATATTTAAATTTAAAAATAAAGAAAACAGCTGTTCAATATTTAATCAAACAATTCCTTGTGTTTTATTTGCAATATATTCTTTTCTGTTGAGCTAAGTTATATGTCCTTTTAAATATAACATTTTGCTTCAGAATAGCAGAAATAAATAATAATGTGATATATTTTGAAAAGTAAATTTATAAATTTTGCTGTCTATATCTGATATCTATTTATACCTATTGATAATAAAAAGAGTTTTCAACCTCATAAAATAAATTTGAAGGCTTTGCTTTTATTTCTTTTTTGTTTACTTTTCTGTGAAAATATAGACAGCAATAGCTTTTGTGTTGCTAACAAAAAATGAAACCTGTTTTTAACTTGTAATATCTAAATTTAAAACTATTAAAGAACACAGCTGTTCAATATTTAATGAGACAATTCGTGTTTTATTTGCAATATACTGTTTTCTGTTACATTAAGTTATATATCCTTTTTAAATATAACATTTTGTATCAGTATAGGAGAAATAAATAATAAATTGCTCACAAAATATAATTCTTTATATACAATCTTTCTAATTTTTATATTAATCTATATTACTTTATTCACAGTTAGGATATTAATTAGAAAAGAAAGAAATTTTTTTCAAATATTCTAATTTTCAGTTTCGTAAAATTTTTTTATATAATTTTATTTATTGGTATTGAGTATAAATGATTACTTGTGCTTTATACCTGCCAATAATATTTTTTAATAAATAAGTCATTTGAAATATTTTATTGGAAATAATGTAATGTATTTTGTCGAAGGAATATATAAATTATAATGGTCATATCTAATATTTATGGATAATATTTTTTCACCAGTAAGTGTTTAAAATTGGTATCATTAACCTGATATCTATTAAAATGTACGATAATAATTTTCAGCATTCTTCCCCCAAGACTATATTTGGAAATATTTAGATTGAAGCATCAAATAGTTCCATTCTATCAAATGGAGCAATAACGTCTATCTGGAGTCCATACAACTTTTATAACATAGTATTGGGCGCCATTTATATTATGGGGATATAAAATATTGTTGTTTTTGGTGCCACTTGGTCAAACCAAGCACGGTTGAGAAAGGCAAAGGTATGCGTCTTTCATTTTAACGAACACCACAAGGCTGAAAGTACGCCTTTTGATCAAGTGGATCCTCGTAATTTTGAAACAGGGACCAAGCAGAAGACTCATAAGTTTGCCCTGTACTAGCCAGAAGTATTGATTGAGAACTTGGAGGACTTTGTGACAAGAACATATTTTAAGTGCCCTGGTCACCTTTAACAAACATGGCTGATCTTAGGCCGGTCTGGGCTCCAAATCCGCAACCCTCCAGTTACTAGAGCATTGCTTTTGCCCACTTAGGTACCACGGCTCCTATAAAATGTACATCGTATAAACAATTTAATACATAAATTTTATTTTACATACACTTTACACATATCTTTGACCTCATTAGTTTCTATTTTGATTTCTTTGTGTACAAATTTTGTATACATACAGTCTGCCCCCCCCCAAACTTGTAATGTCTGACAATTAAGTGTCAGTTATAATACTGAATAAAAGCAACAAGTAATAGCCTATATAATCTATTGTTTTAAAGTTCCTCGTAGAGCATGAGGTTAGATCAATTAAGTATTGAAGTGCATGTGACAAAAACACCTTGGAAAACTAATTACAAAATAACAGACTTCACAAAAATATAAAAAAAAACAGAAGATTTTTAAAATGGACTTAGTTGTTATGAGTTCTATACTACTGCAGTGCATATAGTATAGAACTCATTTCCCTATTATAAGCATGTTCGCAATACCCTTCAGTTATATTGATTGCATATAAAATCTTCTTTTTATAAGAATTTTTATATAAATTTTACGTGTACTTTAAGCATACTTTACACCTACTTTACATATGTTTTTAACTTCATCAACTTTTATCTGTCTTTATAAATAAATTTTATCATCTGACCTCACCCCCCCCCCAAAAAAAAAGAAAATGTTATGATTGGGGAGGTATATGTTAGATAGAAGACTGAAATAACATAAGCAACAAGTAAGGTTAGATCAGTTAAGTATTGATATACACGTGACAAAAATACCTCTGTAAACTAAATACGAAATAACAGTCTTCACAACAGTACCCCCCCCCAAAAAAAACGAAGATTTTTAAAATGGACTTAGTTGTTATGTCAATGCATATACTATAAAACTCTATTCTCCTATTATAAGCATGTTCTTCATATATATTGAATACATATAAAATCTTCTTTTTAAGTATTTCTATATTTTTTGCATGTACTTTAAGCAAACTTTACACATACTTTACATATGTTTTTAACTTCATCAATTTTTATCTGTCTTTAGAAATAAATTTTACCATCTTACCCCCCCCACCAAATATGTTATGATTGGGGAGGTATATGTCAAATAGAAGACTGAAATAACATAAGCAACAAGTAATAACTCACAGTTTTGAAGTATCTTAAATAGTTCGAAATAAGAATGAATAAACATATGACGAAAAATGTCCCAGGAAACTAAGTACTAAACTAAGTCTCCCCAAAACGAAAAAGACAAGAAAATACCATATTTAAAGATTTTTTTAGTCAGTTGATACTTAAATTCATCTGGCGTTTAATTGCTTCCACCTATGATAAGTAGGTTTCTAGTTCTCTCCATTTATATTTTAGGGATGTAGATCTACATCATATGAATTTTATTTTCCATATTCTTTAAATATATTTCTAACATCATCAACTTCCATCTGTCTTTAGAAATAAATTTTACCATCTTACCCCCCCCCCCAAATATGTTATGATTAGGAAGGTATATGTCAAATAGAAGACTGAAATAACATAAACGACAAGTATTAACTTATAGTTCTGAAGTCTCTCAAATAGTTGGAAATAATGATGAAATGAATAGACATATGATGAAAAATACCCCAGGAAACTAAGTATTAAATAAAAGTCTCCTGAAAACGAATCGGACAAGAAAATCCCATATTTAAAGATTTTTTAGTCAGTTGTTACTTAAATTTATCTGTCGTTTAATTGCCTCCACCTGTGATAAGTATGTTTCTAGTTCTCTCCATTTATATTGTAGGGATGTAGACCTACATCATATAAATTTTATTTTACCTATTCTTTAAATATATCTCTAACATTGTCAACTTCTATCTGTCTTTAGAAATAAATTTTACCATCTTACCCCCCCCCCAAATATGTTATTATTAGGGAGGTATATGTCAAATAGAAGACTGACATAACATAAATGAGAAGTATTAACTAATAGTTCTGAAGTTCCTCAAATAGTTGGAAATAAGAATAAATAAACACATGACGAAAAATACCCCAGGAAACTAAGTACTAAACTAAGTCTCCTCAAAACGAACCGGACAAGAAAATACCATATTTAAAGATTTTTTTAGTCATTTGATAGTTAAATTCATTTGTCGTTTAATTGCTTCCACCTGTGGTAAGTATGTTTCTAGTTCTCTCCATTTATATTTTAGGGATGTAGATTACATCGTATGGATTTTATTTTACATATTCTTTAAATATATCTCTAACATCATCAATTCTATCTGCCTCAAGAAATAAATTTTACCAGTTTACCTCACAGACATGTGATGACTAATAGATTGTCAAATATATGAAAGAAATAAAGCAACAAGTAATAACCTATTGTTTTGAAGACCCTCATATAACATGAATAAAGTATGAATATACATGTGAGAAAAAAAGTACCTCAGAAACTAATTACTAAATAACAGTCTCTTCAAAAGAATCGGACAAGAAAACCGAAGATTTAAAACACTTTTTACAATAGAGTTAGTTGTTATATCAATACATCTGTTTTGTAACTCCTTCCCCCTATTATAAGTACACAGAGAGCTTTAATATAAGAAATAAATTACAATGAGATCCTTAGCTTTAGGAAATGTACCCCTTTCTTTTTTCTGCGTCTTGACTTACCTGAAACCAGTGTAACCCCACTTCAGAGCTGCTGATAGCTAAAAAGGGAAAAATTTACATAAGCGGCGCGTTACCCCGTTCCCTGCATCCCCTTTCGGGCAATTCTTACCTTCTTTCATTATTTACTTCCTTCTTTACCTCAGCTTTTGGCTTCATTTGAACGCAAATGAAGTTTAACAAGCGAAAGAAATGCTTTTGTCAATAAAAGCACAAGAGCATAGCGAGCGCTTGGCTCCGAACACGTGTGTGTTCTTTACAAATTACTTTTTTAGTTTTGTATCTTTATCCCAGAAAGATTGCAATTCCGCGGCACTTGCGGTTTTTGCTCAACAGTTCGTAGTTTGGACTGCCTTTCTCACTGTTGCACCTTAAAAATAAAGTTTTCACCCGAGGGATGTTTATTATGCACTATAAAGAACTCACTTTTAATATGTGATATTTGTTCGCCGGTAGATAAATACCATGCATAATTAAAATTTAAAATATCCTTTTAATGCCTTTTTGCTGACATTAGTTTAAAACATTATATAAACACAAACATTTATAAAGATAGTAATATAAAGTGCTTAAACAGAGTGTTTTTACACTCCATGCTGTGTATATAGAAGCATAATGCATTGCAAATATTTTATGGGACGATCTTTAAATGCTTTAAATTAAACTCACATTATTATATTAAATGCGACATTTTCGAAATAATGAAATGTTTAGCTTTATTTTTCCTTCCCCGTAATAAATTCGCCTAAAGTTTATCTTTTGTGCTGTTAAACTTTCAAGAGAATATGTTTTTTAGTCCAGTTTAATATCTCTTCAGGAATTGCATTGTTCTTTTCCTTACAACTAATATTTCTAGTTTGGATTATGTTCTCGTTTTTTTTTATAAATGCATGAACTTCTCATAACAACTGTGTCTTCCATTAATAAATTTCCGTAAAGTTTATCTTTCCCTATGTAAAACATTTAAGTTAATGTGTTTTTCTGTTCCAGGCTTGAAAATGCTTTGTTCTTTGCTTTACAAATAATATTTCTAGTTTAGTTTTTCTTTTTTTGACCATAAACTTCTCATAACAGCCGGGTTTGTCTTTGGGAGTAAACACTCTAAGTGGGAAAAGTTAAAAGAACGAGAAAATGCTTTTAGTCTCGCTGAGACCGCATGTTCCTAAGCAATAAACATTCTTCAACTTGACGTTTGTTAGCACTGATGAAATTTATTTCAATAACATTGCTAGACAGTTTTTATCTCTCGTTAAAGAGTAATTTGCAGAAATTACTGGTGTCTGCAAATAAAAAAGGGAAGAAAAATTCAAGCAACGGAAGAACAGAAAATAAACCTTAATTCTTACAAAGGCAATTGTAAAAATTCATCGACGAAATTTTTAGCTTTCTATTGTTTTAAAATATTACTCATTTTGCACATAAAAGCCTTGCAAATAAAGAATTTAAAAATTTTTATTTTAGTATATGCCCTGATACTGTCTCCAGTAAGTTTTTCAATAGAATTAATGCTTAAAACGTAGAATAAGCTGCGCCGATATTTACAAGCTTGCTAGATAGATAACTTCACCATGATTATATTGAACCTTATTATTTTAAAATGACACTAAATTTATTTTTTATCTCTCATTAACGAGTAATTTGAGAAATCACCGGTGTCGAAAGACCAGCCTTGCAAATAAAGAATTTATAAATTTTCATTTTCGTATATGCCATGATGCTGTCTTCAATAACTTTTTCAATATAATTAATGCTTAAAATGTAGAACAAGCTGTACTAATATTAAAAAGCTTGCTAGATAGATAACTGATCCATAATTATATTGTGCTTTATCATTTTAAAAATACATTGAATTTATTTTTTATTTCTCATTAGCGAGTAATTTGAGAAATCACTGGTGTCGGAAGACCAGCCTTGCAAATAAAGAATTTAAAAAATTTTCATTTTGGTATATGCCCTCATACTGTCTTCAGTAACTTTTTCAATATAATTAATGCCTAAAATGTAGAATAATCTGTGCTGATATTGAAAAGCTTGCTAGATAGATAACTTCTCCATGATTATATTGAACCTTATTATTTTAAAAATACATTGAATTTATTTTTTATTTCTCATTCTTGAGTAATTTGAGAAATCACTGGTTTCGGAAGACCAGCCTTGCAAATAAAGAATTTAAAAATTTTCATTTCCCTGATTTTATATTCCCTGATGAGTCTTCAATAACTTTTTCAATATAATTATATAGAAGGGCTTACTAGATCAATAATAGCAGCATAGTTATATTGTACTAGATTATTTTAAAATGGAATTGATAAGGTTTACTCTGTTTCAACTATATTGAAAAATTTTTGTCACAGGGGAAAAATACATAAATTAGCAATGGTACGATTGAATTCTTTTTAAATTAAATTCTCCTAACTTTGGTAAAAATTACTCGGTCTTTTTATTTCATTGTCTATAACAGGGGTGGCCAACCTGTGGCTCTCGAGCCACATGTGGCTCATTGAAGGATTATTTGTGGCTCTCGATAAATGTACTCCAGTTCCCTTTTCATTTTTGTGTTATTATACTTTTAAAAATTATTACAACTGATGTAGCTCCGGGAATGCTGGGTAAAAAAAAACTTGGTCTTATTGGGGTTTTAAGAGATGATTCTTAAATTCCACAATTCATACAGATTCACTACATAATTCACCGAGATCATCTAGTTACAAAATATTTAAAATATCCTGATGTTATGATAATAGTGTAGCTCATTGTAAATTGCATTCACACCAATGCAAAGAAACATCGACAATTCAAAATTTTTTTTGGAAAATTAAAGAACGAAGAACTTCCAAATGACATTCAATAAATATAATTTCTGTAAAAAAAATTCTTAATACCTTTTTTGCATACCCTTTTAAATACTATTTAATTGCAGCTCGCGAAAATTTTCAAATTTTGAAAAATTGCTCGGACTGTCAAGAAGCTTGGCCACCCCTGGTCTATATAAGATTACCTATAAACAAACTCATTTTCGAATCCAAACTGTTTGGCAATATGATAAAATATGACTGCATTTTAATGAACTCTTCAGGTCAATTTAGAATCAGGAAATGCAAACAAAGTGAATGTTGGTCTCATTAATTGATGTTAAATAAAAATATCATATCGGTACGGAAGATTAAAAAAATGCCAAATGTAGTAATAATTTGATACTTTATTGTTGCATAATACGTGACTGATATAAATTATCATGTGGAATATAATATTTTATCCCACTCTTAGAAAATACAGTATTATTAAAGATATGAAGCCAAAATGCAATTTTGCGTACACTATTAAAAGTAGAGAGCTCTAAATTATTGTTTATCCTTATTCAAATTAGAGAAAATTCGTTTACTGCAACTCAAAGAGAAACAATATTTTTTAGAAACTTAAAATTAGTTGGCATTAAATAAAAAAAAAGTTTTATTAGAAAATCAGATTCATTTTAACTTACATATTTTATTAACGTGTTTGAAAGTCCAACTGCAAATAAAGATATATAAAGATGCAAATATTCTATACTCTTAGAAAATACAGTATTATTAAAGATATGAAGCCAAAATGCAATTTTGCGTACACTATTAAAAGTAGAAAGCTCTAAATTGTTGTTTATCCTTATTCAAATTAGAGGAAATTCCTTTAATGCAGCTGAAAGTGAATCAATATTTTTTAGAAACTTAAAATTAGTTGCCATTAAAATTAAGTAAAGTTTCATTAGAAAATTAGAGTTATTTTAGCTTACATATTTTATTAACGTGTCTGTAAGTCCATCTACAAATAAAGATATATAAAGATGCAAATATTCTATAGCTAAAAAATCAAATCATGAATTTCATTAAAAATTTAGAGAAAATTTCTGATATTATTAAAAACATAATTGTTGGAATCTAGACATTGTATCAAAGATACGACATTTAATGTAATTTAACTTTCATGATTAAACAGAAGAAAACTCTGAATTTTTGTTTTCATTATTCAAATTATATGAAAGATTTAACGTAGCCTAAATTCAAACTATTGTAACTTTCAATACCTAAAAATTAATTACCACTAAAACTGGAGGAAATTTCAACAGAAAAGTAGAGTTATTTATGATAATAACATGTTTGTATGCGTTTAGGAAGATAAGTAAAAACTTTTATGGGTTGTAACTAAAAACTAATTAAATATATGATTTCATTAATAATTAATCAAAAATGCCTTTTTATTAAGAAAAGTATTTTTCATAAAATTATAAAGATAAAATAGGTACAGTTATTAGAATCTGAACATTTATTTCTGTTTTCAGGACATAAAATTGCAAGAAAATCTTAAAGCGTAATTAAAAATATAAGCTGAACAGCTTTACTTTATCTAAAATAATGTACCTAAACTATAATAGAACTATATCTGAACACCAAATAAAAAAAAATGTCGCTTTCACATGGTGTAAAGATGTTCTTGACCGTAGAATCAATAAGAAAAATTTTCTTGAAGATATTTAGTATATTTTGATCAAAGAATCATTCTTTATTTCATTCACTCTAAAAGTTTTCATTAAAAATACTGATAATCAGTTATTTTAGAAACTATTTATGATTAAATTTCAGAAAATGTTGAAGAGTTACGAAGGAATGGAGAAAAAAGCGCGCTGCTGGAAGTTAAACTTACAAATAAATTCCCACTAGCGCCATCTACTGTCTGCTGAATGAAATAAATTTGTGGAATTTTGTTATTGGCTAGATACAACGCATGCTCAGATATCTTGACCAATGTTGAATGACTTCCTTGACCACAACAAAACAATAGAATATTTTTATTGTATTGGAGATCAAAACGATTAGGTTGCATTTTTCTGTCACTCAGATGATATTAGTGAAAAATGTTCAAGATATGGAACTTTTGATGCAGAGTTGCACAAAGTTATAATTCTCTTTTATTTGGAGCTGTGCTTTTATCGAATAAAAATAATATCTCGTACCCGTCATTTTATAAGAATATTTCCTGGCTGTAGTGCAAAAAGCATAAAGATATTTTTAAACCAATTAATATTTATGGGTTTTAGCTGCAACTTTCTCGTTTTATTACCTTTTTAATAAATTAGTTGCGATTTAGCAGAGGATAAATATATTGTAATATAGCGTGATAATTAGTTATGCTGTTTTTAATTAACTAAATACATTTTTAAATTTCATATTATCACCTTTTTAATTATGAATAAGTGACAGGAAATCTTATCTTTGTAGTGTAATCATATAATTTTAGATTTTTATTCATAGTTTTAATGTTAACATACAAATAGCATAATGTTTGGTTTTCATTTCAAATTATAATTTTTTACACTGAATATAAATTAAAAATTATCTCTTTTCATATGAAATGATCGATCCTTAATATTTTCCATTTAATGACTTTTTCATGGTTATCGTTAAGAAATAAATATATTTAAATTAAAATATACAAATTAATTGTGTTTTTTATTCAGTAAAATATTATTTATTTTTCGGATTTATTTAAAAATATGAAATAACTCCGGAAATGAAATTTTTAACTTATGGTATTTGTATTAGGCACAAACTTGATTTTTTTCTTTAAAAAAAAGTTGATTTTTTCCAGCTATTGTGATTACATTTTAATTTTTATTTCCTTTTATTACTACAAATAATAAAGTATTTTAATATCTTTAGAAAGCATAAACACTTTAAATCGATTTATAAATAAATCTGGTTTTACATGTATTTATAATGTAAACTATTTTCTTACGTTTTTACTTTTATTTTATCAGGTTACCTGACAAGTTCCTGTTATAAATTTCACACTTTATTATGCTACTTATTATTTCAGCTGTTATTTAGTAAATATTTTTCATGCAGTTATGAAACACTAATAATAAATAAAATTTGGAAATATAAATCAAAATAAATTAGGTAAAGAAAATTATTTCACATTTAAGATCTTTAAATAATTTTTAAAGTATTAAAGAGCATTAGATTATATTATTTTACATTTTAAATTACGCGTTACGTTCAATTTTATAATGTAAAGAAAGGTCTTTCAGTAACAGATAAGGAAAAATGGAACAGGAACAAAAAAATTTATAAGTAAAAATGCGTAAATTGTTGAATTTCAAGTTAAAATTTACTGTTTAGTTACCAAGAATTCACAAATATTTATGTGTAAATAATGTTGTAGTTCCACGAAATCAATATAGTTTCGAAACTTTTAAAAGCATCAACAGATGTGGGGAAATATATAAAAAATTCGCCAACCATTTATATTATATGCTTACATTCAGAAAAAAAAGATAATAACCATAAATTAAAAGGCAATTAGAAATTTATTTTAAATTTTCATTTCCTCTATACTGATTTCACAAAGCTGAGACATTCTAACAGATAAATACTTTCCTTTAATTGCCATTATAACAGTAATTTCATAATTATTAATTATTAAAGTTATTTTTTAAGTTACCAAGTATTCACAAATCTTTTTTGTGTAAATAATGTTGTACTTCTATGAAATCAATATAGTTTTGAAACTGCTGAAAGTGTCAACAGATGTGGAAAAATATCTAAAAAGTTCGCCCACCATTTATATTATATGCTTATATTCAGAAAAAAAAGATAATAACCGTAATTAAAAAGGCAATTATAAATCCATTTTAAATTTTCATTTCCTCTATACTGATTTCACAAAGCTGAGATATTCTAATAGATAAATACTTTTCTTTAGTTGCCATTATAACAGTAATTTCGTAATTATTAATTATTAGAGTTATTATTTAAGTTACCAAGAATTCAAAAATCTTTTTTGTGTAAATAATGTTGTACTTCCATATAATCAATATAGTTTTGAAACTGTTAAAAGCGTCAACAGCTGTGGGAAAATATCTAAAACATTCGCACACCATTTATATTATAAGCTTACATTCATAAAAAAATATAATAACCATAATTAAAAAGCGGCAATTATAAATCCATTTTAAATTTTCATTTCCTCTATACTGATTACACAAATCTGAGATATTCTAACAGATAAATACTTTTCTTTAGTTGCCACTATAATTTCTTAATTCTTAATTATTAGAGTTATTTTTCAAAATATAACAGAAATTTTTGTTTTTGATTTTGTTATTGTTGTTGTGTTTACATTATAATTTTTGTCTAGTTTAAGGACATCGCGTTATGTCCATAGCTGAATAAAGTAACCTCTCGTTATAATGAAGCTTATAAGGAGGCATGTAAAATGTGCCATATATCCGGGGAAGCGAGTCATAATGTAGAAATTTTACTTTTAGGAACATATGCAGTTAAAATACAAGATTAAAATAAATAGTATAAGTCCAGCAACAAAAAGAATTACTTAAATAAGACAGAGAAGTGGCATATACCCTATTACTTTTATGTGAATGGAAATTCTCATATACTTTCACACTTTTAATAACTTATTCTTCCACAGCAAAAATATATTTGGAGACAGATAAAGTGTGAGATATTTGAATGTGCGATATATTAAGGTCCGGTGTAAAGAGGGATTGCTGCAATCATATTTATTTTGCAGCATAAAACATTCGTCGAAGTGGACAGTTGTTTCCTTGCATGGTCACTATTAAGAAGGAAAAACACTTTTACATGCATATATGGGAAAACTGGTTTTCATATGACGGATAATCGCACTAGCTTTAATACGACTTTCCTCTATATTTTTAGTTTTAAACTGCAAATATGCTTTATTTTTAAGCATAAAAATTAGACAAATGAAATTTTTTTAGCTTGATTCTAACTTCTAGTTTTCCCTTTGTTTTATGTTATTCCATGAAATAAGTTCTCCAATAATTTAATACCATTGACTTTCAAATATAATTACTTTCAGTTTTACAAGATTACATAGAAAATTCAGTTTTCAAGCAAATTACTTCAACTTGTAGTAAATACTACTTTTTCCTATATTTTTAGTTTTAAACAGCAAATATGCTTTTTTTTAAGCATTAAAAAATTAGGTATATGACATTTTCCTATCTGGATTCTAGCTTGTAGTTTTTCCCTTTGTTTTATGTTATTTCGTGAAATAAGTTCCCCACTAATTTAATACCATTGATTTTCAAATATAATTACTTTCAGTTTTATATGATTACATGGAAAATTCAGTTTTCAAGCAAATGACTTCAATTTGTAGTTAATACGACTTTTCCCTATATTTTTAGTTTTAAGCAACAAATATGCTTTATTTCTAAGCATTAAAAAATTAAGTATATGAAACTTTTCTTGCTGAATTCTAGCTTGAAGTTTTTTCCCTTGTTTCATGTTTTTCAATGAAATAAGTTACCCACTAATTTAATACTATTAACCTACAAATATAATTACTTTTATTTTTACACGATTACATAGAAAGTTCAGCTTTCAAGCAAATGATTTCAATTTGTAATCAATATGACTTTTCATTAAATTTTTAATTTTAAACAGCAAATATGCTTGATTTTTAAGCATTAAAATATTAGGTATATGTAAATTTTCTAGCTTGATTCTAACTTCTAATTTTTCCCTTTTTTTAAGTTATTCCATGAAATAAGTCCCCCACTTATTTAATACTATTGACTTTTCAACATTATTACTTTCAGTTTTACAAAATTACATAGAAAATTCAGTTTTCAAGCAAATGATTTCAATTTGTAGTTAATACGACTTTTCCCTATATTTTTAGTTTTAAACAGAAAATATGCTTTTAAGCATTAAAAAATTAGGTATATGACATTTTCCTATCTGGATTCTAGCTTGTAGTTTTTCCCTTTGTTTTATGTTATTTCGTGAAATAAGTTCCAAACTACTTTAATACCATTGATTTTCAAATATAATTACTTTCAGTTTTACAAGATTACTTAGAAAATTCAGTTTTCAAGCAAATAACTTTAATTTGTAGTTAATACGACTTTTCCCTATATTTTTAATTTTAAGTAACAAATATGCTTTATTTCTAAGCATTAAAAAATTAAGTATATGAAATTTTTCTTGCTGGTTTCTAGCTTCTAGTTTTTCCCTGGTTTCAAGTTATTCAATGAAATAAGTTTCCCACTAATTTAATACTATTACCTTACAAATATAATTACTTTCAGTTTTAAAAGATTACATAGAAAATTCAGTTTTCAAGCAAATGACATCAATTCGTAGTTAATACGACTTTTCCCTATATTTTTAGTTATAAACACCAAATATACGTTATTTTTAAGCATTAAAAAATAGGTATATGAAATATTCCTTGCTTGATTCTAGCTTGTAGTTTTCCCCTTGTTTCATGTTATTCCATGAAATAAATTCCCCACTAATTTAATATTATTGATTTTCAAATATAATTACTTTTAGTTTTGCACGATTACATAGAAAATTCAGTTTTCAAGCAAATGACTTCAATTTGTAGTTAATACGACTTTTTCTTATATTTTTAGTATTAAACAGCAATAACTAGAATATTCGAAATATTATCAGATATTTTTCCGCACTCGTAATTGATTTTAGATACCTATTCTTTACTATTGTAAACTTTAAAGTTTTAAAATTTTGATACTTTTCAATTAATCTTTTTTAACATGCTTACTTGCATTATTTTGAGTAATTTCTCTTAGATATATGGATTTGAATGTTTCAATTTTTATCGTATTTTCATATTCAGTTTTTTATGTATTTTATTTTCAGAGTAATTTAAAAAAAATGAATATAGTTTTAATTAAGTATTTCATTAATAACTATTATTTAAATTATATTTTTATATAAAAATGATTTAAAGAAATGCACTGTGAGATATGCTTTGAATAAAAAATATCGTCACCTGTATACGTGAGTCTATTGAACCATTTAAATATAAAAGTTGGCGTAACTAATAGTTTGTCAGAGATTAAAAGTTTAGCCTTGTACGAATAGCTAATATGTGAAAGAGATCTTTAAAAAAATAGAGCTGTATGGTTAGAATCAGAATCGTAAGTAAGATTTTCGAAAGAAGGTCAAATTTGTTTGTGATTACCAAATTCTTAAAATGTTTTTTAATGATCTTTATTATTACACTAGTGCATATTGTGACACTCCATGTTTATAAATGTAGTTTGCAATTATAATATGTACTTTGAACAACAATGCTATATAGAATTTAATTTCTTTATGTTTAAAGCAGTATTTTCTTATTACAATCATGGTTTCTATTAAAAATATATTACTATCCTATAAATAACTGCTGTATTAAAATTTTATAACTATAGTTTTAATAGTTTGTCAGAGATTAAAAGTTTAGCCTTGTACGAATAGCTAATATGTGAAAGAGATCTTTAAAAAAATAGAGCTTTATGGTTAGAATCAGAATCGTACGTAAGTTTTTAGAAAGAAGGTCAAATTTGTTTGTGATGGTACCAAGACTTTCGCTGTTAAAATTTTTTTTTAACACTCGTGAGTTTTATTACTACATTAGTGCATATTGTGAAACTTTATGTTTATAAATGTAGTTTGTAATTATAATATGTACTTTAAACAACAATGCTATATAGAATTTAATTTCTTTATGTTTAAAGCAGTATTTTCTTATTACAATCATGGTTTCTATTAAAAATATATTACTATCCTATAAATAACTGCTGTATTAAAATTTTATAACTATAGTTTTAATAGTTTGTCAGAGATTAAAAGTTTAGCCTTGTACGAATAGCTAATATGTGAAAGAGATCTTTAAAAAAACAGAGCTTTATGGTTAGAATCATAATCGTACGTAAGTTTTTCGAAAGAAGGTCAAATTTGTTTGTGATGGTACCAAGACTTTCTCTGTTAAAATGTTTTTGTTTAAACTCCCGATCTTTATTATTACACTAGTGCATATTGTGACACTCCATGTTTATAAATGTAGTTTGCAATTATAATATGTACTTTGAACAACAATGCTATATAGAATTTAATTTCTTTATGTTTAAAGCAGTATTTTCTTATTACAATCATGGTTTCTATTAAAAATATATTACTATCCTATAAATAACTGCTGTATTAAAATTTTATAACTATAGTTTTAATAGTTTGTCAGAGATTAAGTCCTTGTACGAATAGCTAATATGTAAAGAGATCTTTTCAGATTTTATGGTTAGAATCAAATTACGTAAGTTTTTCGAAAGAAGGTCAAAAATTAGTTTGTGTTATACCAAAATTTCTCTGTTAAAATGTTTTTTTAACACTCGCGAACTTTATTACTACATTAGTGCATATTGTGACACTCCATGTTTATAAATGTAGTTTATAATAATAATATTACTTTGAAGAACAATGCTATATAGAATATAATTTCTTTATGTTTAAAGCAGTATTTTCTTACTACAATCATGATTTCTATTAAAAATCTATCACTATCCTATAAATAACTACTGTATTAAAATTTTATAACTACAGTTTTAAATGTCCTTGGAGAAGAAAGCAAGATTTTTCAGATTTTTATAATTAGAATCTAAAATGAATCTAAATTTTTTAGAAAGAAAGCAAAATTAGTTTGTAATTATACCAAAAATTTAGCAGTTAAAATGATTTTAAAGCACTCTAGATTTATTATTATAATTGCATATTGTGATACTTGATGTTTATAAATGTATTTTGTTATTATAATGTGTGCTTTGAAGAATAATCTTATATAGAATATAATTTCTTTATGTTTAAAGTTTGTTTAAAGCAGTATTTTCTTATTACAATCATGGTTTCTATTAAACATATATCACTATCCTATAAATAATTACTGTATTAAAATTTTATGACTACAGTTTTAAATGTCCTTGGAGAAGAAAGTAAAATTTTTCAGATTTTTATGATTGAAAAATTTACGTAAGTTTTTTCGAAAGAAGGAAAATTTAGTTTGCGATGATACCTAGAATTTAGCAGTTAAAATGTTTTTTAAAGCACTCTAGATTTATTATTATATTTGCATATTGTGATACTCGATGTTTACAAATGTGGTTTGTAATTATAATATGTACTTTGAGGAACAATGTTATATAAAATTTAATTTCTTTAAGTTTAAAGCAGGATTTTCTTATTACAATCATGGTTTCTATTAAAAATATATTACTATCCTATAAATAACTACTGTATTAAAATTTTATAACTATAGTTTTAAACGTCCTTGGAGAAGAAAGTAAGATTTTTGAGACTTTTATAATTAGAATAAAAAATTTACGTAAGTTTTTCGAAAGAAGGAAAAATTAGTTTGTGATTATACCAAAAATTTAGCAGTTAAAATGATTTTTAAAGCACTCTAGATTTATTATTATAATTGCATATTGTGATACTCGAAGTTTATAAATGTAATTTGTAATTATAGCAGGTACTTTGAAAAACAATGCTATATAGAATTTAATTTCTGTATGTTTAAAGCAGTATTTTTTTATTACAATGATTATTTCTATTAAAAATATATCACTATCCTATAAATAATTACTGTATTAAAATTTTATGACTACAGTTTTAAATGCCCTTGGAGAAAAAAGTAAAATTTTTCATATTTTTATGATTGAAAAATTTAAGTAAGTTTTTTCGAAAGAAGAAAAAATTAGTTTGCGATAATACCTAAAATTTAGCAGTTAAAATGTTTTTTAAAGCACTCTAGATTTATTATTATAATTGCATATTGTGATATTCGATGTTTATAAATGTAGTTTGTAATTATAATATGTACTTTGAAGAACAATGCTACATAAAATTTAATTTTTTTATGTTTAAAACAGTATTTTCTTATTACAATTATGGTTTCTATTAAATATATCACTATCCTTTAAATAACTACTGTATTAAAATTATATAACTACAGTTTTAAATGTAATTGGAGTAGAAAATAAGATTTTTCAGATTTTTATGTTTAGAATTTAAAACATACCTAAGATTTTTCAAAAGAAGGAAAAATTAGTTTGGGATGATACTAAAAATTTAGCAGTTAAAATGTTTTTTTAAAACACTCTAGATTTATTATTATAATTGCATATCGTTATACTCGATGTTTATATTTGTAATTATAGCATGCACTGTGAAAAACAATGCTATATACAATTTCATTTCTTTATGTTTAAAGCAGTATTTTCTTATTACAATCCCGGTTTCTGTTAAAAATATATCACTATCCTATAACTAACTACTGTATTAAAATTTTATAACTACAGTTTTAAATATCTTTGGAGAAGAAAATAAGAATTTTCAGATTTTTTAGATTAGAATCTAAAATGTGCCTAAAATTTTTAGAAAGAAGGAAAAATTATTTTGTGATTATACCAAAATTTTAGCCATTAGAATGTTTTTAAAGCACTCTAGATTTATTATTATAATTTCATATTGTGATACTCGATGTTTATAAATATAATTTGTAACTATAACATGTACTTTAAAAAAACATGCTATATAGAATTTAATTTCTTTTTTAAAGCAGTATTTCTTATTATAATCATAGTTTCTATAAAAAATATATCACTATCTTATAAATAGCTACTGAATTAAAATTTTAAAACTAGTTTAAAATGTCTTTGAAGAAGAAAGTAAAATTTTTCAGACTTATATAATTAGAATAAAAAATTTACGCAAGTTTCTTCGAAAGAAGGAACTATTAGTTTGTGATTATACCAAAAATTTAGCAGTTAAAATGTTTTTTAAGTGCATATTGTAACCCTCCATGTTTATAAATGTAGTTTGTAATTGTAAAATGTACTTCGAAGAACAATATTATATAGAATTTAATGCCTTTTTTAAAGCAGTATTTTCTTATTATAATCATGGTTTCTAGTAAAATTGCATAACTATCACATAAATAACTGTTGTATTTATCTGATAACTACAGCTTAAAATGTCTTTGAAATAGAAAGCAAGATTTTCAGTTCATTAATACAATTAATATTTTTTTAAATAATAAAATAAAAATTTGTATTACATCCTAGTTTTACGGAAATAAGAAATTACTTTTATGGCAACCTATTTCAGTTCTTAATTTTGGGTATTTATCATGCAGAAAACAACTATAGATTCCATTTCAGTGCTGTTATTATTCTAAACAGTTAAATCTGAACCATATGGTTCACACTAAAGCTGTTGAACAAACCGCTTCAAGTTCATTTCCGCTGAACTGAAGCATAGAAACTTTATCATGTTGCAGATGTCATCAAAGTTAGTTATATTTAGTGTAATCGTGTCTTGTCACAAGCGTGCGTAGTGTTAAAATGGAACATTATAGAGCTACGAGTCTTCTGGAGCAGCACAAATTTTAGCAACTGTTCCCGTGTTATCATAGAGGCACTGCAGAACTTTCGCTCGTTTGTTCCTTTACACGTGTTATGAGGAACACTTCAAGGGAGAAGAAAAAATATTTTCTTGTAATTTCTTCTTAAAATAAATGGTTTTATATTTATACTCTTCCATGGTTCCATCAAACTGTAATAGAACAGGGTAAAATATTTAACATAATGATGAATCATTTCCTGCTCTTTATTTGCTGTTAAAATCAATACATCTTCAAGCTTTGTTAAAGTTAATAGGTATAATTTTAAACATTTTAAAGTTAATTTTGCAGATTTAACCATTCCATTAGGTTTGTAATACAGTGCGATAACTTTCATAATAACAAATGGTAAATTAATTATGGATTAAATCAACTTGATTATTAGTTTTCGATAGTAATTTTATGCATATTAAAACTAATTTTATTCGCTCCCAGTCATTAAAACCACTGTAAAATTGAGTATTTACTTATTTAACAGTGTTATTACATCAAAGATTTATGAAATTTGTGTGAAAAAATGTTTAAAATTTCCAAATAAACTTTCAAACTACAGTATTACAGAAGTAACTTCCTTAATAACAAATGGGAAACTAATTATGAATTAAATCAATTTCAATATTACTTTCCGATAGTATTATATGCATATTGAAGCTTGTTTCATTCTCTCATAATCATAAAAATTGTTATAAAAATTAGATCATACTTATTAAAAAACGTAATTGATTCAAGGATTCATTGAATTCCTTTATGTAAAATGTATTAAAAAATTTCGTAAAAATAAAGACGTGGGGATAAATTTATTAATTTTTTTTTTAATTTAAAGCTTTCTATACTTTTAGCAAAACACTGGAGGATTGGTTAGGGCGCTGATCGAAATTTTTTAATCATATGCATTTTCTTTTGGATTTTAAGCAGTTTCTTAGTTGTGCAAAACATAATATAACATAAATTATTTTTATATATTTTTCTTTTCTTCCTGCCTTATTATAAACGGGAAAATATTATCATACGAAAATATTATTTGATTATTTCACTTTAACATGAATAACATGAACATTGGGAAATGTTTATTACACTGTACATTTAGACAGCTGTGTTTATTATTTTATAAATTATAATCATTTAAATAGCCTTGTACCACAGTGAAATATTTTACATGATGTAAAATAGTAAATTAATCTCGGGTTCAATGGACTCTGATATTATTATTTAAAAACAATTTTATGTAGATTATAACTGGTTTTATTTTCTCATAATATTAAAAATATTTTAAAATTTAGTGTTTTTTAATTTTTACACCGTGCAAATAAATCAAGGTAAATCAAACTTACTTATACAAAAATAATGCAACTAAAACCAGAAAAAGAAATCAAGTTGTAAAGGGGATTTAAAATCTTTATAATAGCATCTTTTTTAGGATCATCAATATATAGATCGTTAGAATATTTTTATAATGAAATTTCGTTAATAACTTTCTAGCTTTAAAAATATTATTTAATTTTGTAATTTCAAGTAGTTATTCTTAACAGCATAAAAATATGCATTAAAAGGTAAAATTAAAGTTTACTTATCCTCAACATAACTTTTTAAATATATATATTAAAATCTATTTTCTATTGTGTTAAAGCAAAATAGCTGTTTTAGTCTGTAAAACAAAATTTTAAAGCAATCAGACATTTTAAAGCTTTTAATGATAAGTGATAAGTTAAGAATTATAAGTTGAGAAAATGATAGTTAAAAATTATAAGTTAATAAAATGATAAGTTAAAAATTTAAAATCAAATTAATCCTTTATCCTACTATGAAAGAAAATATAGCACTCTTATTAATGTAATTTAGGTTCACAAAATATAAAACATAATTAGCTTCTATTTAGTTTTAAAATTCAGTTTATAATTTACTTATCTCGAAAATTATGTTGCAGGTAAATAGTTTTCTATTTTTTCATTTAATATAAATATTTTATTTTTTAATAAATTATTGCTTTATATAATATAATTATATAGTTCTATGAAGTTAGACCTTTATTAATAATCTAGAAAAATGTTATTCTATTAAGAACGGGAATGTTTGTTTTATTTTGAATCAAAAATTTTTAATGAAGACTTTCCAGCAAAAATGTACTAACATTTCTTCAAATTTATAAAATAATTTCAAACAATTCTACACTTTTATATGATTCCTTTTTTTAGATCTTCTACATATTTCAATACAAACGGGAAAATATTCTCATACGAAATATTATTTTTTTGGATTTCACCCCTCACTGTAAAAGGATGGACACTGGGTTATGTAACACTTTCGGAAAGAAGCACTAGTCTCCTCTTCCATTCGTAGAGGTCATCGGATCCAGAGGATTACAACGTCTGTATATCTGGAGATTATGATCAACATAGAGAGGGAATCGAAGTTTAAGTCTCCAGAGTTATACCCGAGACTCGAGGCTTTTGATGCATCGAGTCACGTTATGGCACAAATCTCCCTCAAAAAAAGAATAAAAGGAGAATAGCATGAAACGAAAAACACGAACCCGAAGCGGAAAAATAATCCCAACTGTGGCCACTGCTACCCATCTCTTATATTTTGTTTCTCAGGAAGTAAACCAGATGTTGCTTATTATCTATAAATAAATTATAATCTATGCTAATGATATAATACTGAATCGTTCTCAAGGCGTATTAAACGTCTTATAAAGTAAACCAGATATTGCTTATTATCTATAAATAGATAAATCTATATGTAACAATGACATAATATTGAATCGTAATGAAGGCCATATTAAACGTCTTATGAAGTGAACCAGATATTGCTTGTTATCTATAAATAAAGTATAATATATATGTAACAATGACATAATATTGAATCTTCGTCAAGGCTGTATTAAACGTCTTAGGAAGTAAACTATATATTGCTTATTATCTGTAAATAAATAAACCTGTATGTGACAATGACATAATACTGAATCGTATTCAAGGCCGAATTAAACGTCTTTGGAAGTAACTCAGATATTGCTTATTATCTATAAATAGATAAATCTATATGTAACAATGACATAATATTGAATCGTAATGAAGGCCATATTAAACGTCTTATGAAGTAAACCAGATATTGCTTGTTATCTATAAATAAATCATAAGCTGTATGTAACAATGACATAATACTGAATTGTAGTCAAGGCCGTATTAAACGTCTTAGGAAGTAAACCAGATGTTTTTTATCTATAAATAAATAATAATCTATGTGTAATAGTGACATAATATTTAATCATAGTCAAGGCAGTATTTAACGTCTTAGGAAGTAAACCAGATGTTTTTTATCTATAAATAAATAATAATCTCTGTGTAACAGTGACATAATATTTAATCATAGTCAAGGCCGTATTAAATATCTTAAGAAGTAAACCAGATATTGCTTATTATCTATAAATAAATCATAAGCTATATGTAACAATGACATAATACTGAATCGTACTCAAGGCCGTATTAAACGTCTTAGTGAACCAGATATTGCTTATTATCTATAAATAAAGTATAATATATATGTAACAATGACATAATACTGAATTGTAGTCAAGGCCGTATTAAACGTCTTAGTGAACCAGATATTGCTTATTATCTATAAATAAAGTATAATATATATGTAACAATGACATAACATTGAATCTTCATCAAGGCCGTATTAAACGTCCTAGGAAGTAAACCAGATATTGCTTATTATCTATAAATAAATTATAATCTATGTGTAAGAGTGGCATAATATTGAATCGTAGTCAAGGCCATATTAAACGCCCTAGGAAGTAAATCAGATATTGTTTATTATCTATAAATAAATTATAATCTGTATGTAATAATCTCATAATACTGAATCGTAGTCAAGGCTGTATTAAACGTCTTAGGAAGTAAACCAGATGTTTTTTATCTATAAATAAATAATAATCTATGTGTAATAGTGACATAATATTTAATCATAGTCAAGGCAGTATTAAACGTCTTAGGAAGTAAACCAGATGTTTTTTATCTATAAATAAATAATAATCTCTGTGTAACAGTGACATAATATTTAATCATAGTCAAGGCCGTATTAAATATCTTAAGAAGTAAACCAGATATTGCTTATTATCTATAAATAAATCATAAGCTATATGTAACAATGACATAATACTGAATCGTAGTCAAGGCCGTATTAGACGTCTTAGTAAACCAGATATTTCTTATTATTATCTATAAATAAATTACAATATACATGTAACAATGACATAATACTGAATCTTCGTCAAGGCCATATTAAACGTCTTAGGAAGTAAACCAAATATTGCTTATTCTCTATATATAAAACAACCTATATGTAACAGTGGCATAATACTGAAGCGTAATCAAGTTCATATTAAACGCTTTAAAGCCAACCAGATATTGATTATTATCTATAAATAAATTATAATCTATATGTAACAATGGCATAATACTGAATCGTAGTCAAGGCCATATTAAACGTCTCTCGGTGTAAACCAGATATTGCTTATTATCTATACATAAAACAAACTATATGTAACAACGGCATAATACTGAATCGTATTCAAGGTCGTATTAAGTCTTAGAAAGTAAGCCAGTGTTGCTTATTATCGGTAAATGAATTATAATCTATACTGAATACTGAACATACTGAATAACTAATACTGAATCGTAGTCAAGGCCGTATTAAACGTCTCTGGGTGTAAACCAGATATTGCTTATTATCTATACATAAATCAATCTATATGTAACAATGTCATAATGCTGAATCGTAATCAAGGTCATATTAAGCGTCTAAGGAAGTAAACCAGATATTGCTTATTATCTATAAATAAATTATAATCTATGTGTAACAATGACATAACTTTGAATCGTAGTCAAGGTCTATTAAACATCAACTTTGAGTGACAGTGAGTTTTACAAATAGTTTTTTACACATTTTAATACTGCTAACGACCTTTCACCAGATATAGATTCTATGGGCAAAGTTATATAGTCCTTAATACTACTTTTTTTCGTAAAAATATTGATACTATTTTTGATGCTTTTTATTTAAATTGCAGCTACTCGGATAGCATATTCTGTTTTTAAACAATTATCCCAACCTATCTCTCATTTGTCTAAGCGATGATCCGGTCTTGATTGTAATGTGCAAAAAATATTGCATATGTGAATATTAAAATTTCTATCAGGACATATAAATTAAGAAATTTTAATGGGATCTGTATAGGGGACACAAAGAAAATATTGTTATAGACAGACTTGTCATTATACCTAATATCGTAATACAGGTTTCACTATATATTACAAGTACAGTGAAACTGATATATACGCATAGATAATTTATATCAACAACAGAAAAATATACAGGTCACCCAAAAATGTGTTAGTTTACGTTTAATGATAGAAATTACCTGTATTCATACATGCAATATATTTTGCAATAATAGATCGCATATTTGACTTTGAATCATATTAATGATATGTAAGGAGAATTTATTATTAGATTATATTAAAAAAGATTTAATCTCTGTTTATGCTTTCCTATATAGTTTTTTACAGATTAATATTTTATTATTCAATGAAACTGATGTCTTTAGTAATCAGTTGATTTTTTCCCATACTTATCGTAGGGTATTTTTCCTTCAGTTCTTTGCCAGACCTATAATCTAATTATTTAATGAAGTTATTCTGGACAATTTTGTTATTACGTTGAAATTTTGCTGTATTTTAATCAATTAAATTTAGATACTTGATGAAAACTTAAGACTTATTTTTTTTTAGAGGGTTTGACCATTTCAGGAATTTATCAGTTTTTTAAATCAGGTGCATTTTTTTTAATTTAAGTAATTTTATGTCTTTTTCCCATAAAATCCAAAAACCTATTTTATATTTTGAAAAAGCATCGAAATCTTTCGGAAGTCAAAACTAAAACCCATGCATCTTACCTGAAAATAATGTAAATCCAATCGGTAATCCTGTAGTTAAATATCTCGCAGTGAAACCTACAAAGCACAAAACCAAATACTACATGCCCAAACCACGTGCTACAAACCAGGTCGCACATAATTACCTGTGTCTGTCATTGCTAAGCCTAACCCAGTAAGAAAAACCGTTATAAAACCAGATCACTTTTTTTTTCGCCTCTTGGGGGAGTCAGTATTTAATGGGGGCCCAAGCACTACATAACGGAACCCCTACATATACCTGGGGAACACCTTTTTAAACATTCTTTTTTTTTTTACACTGTAAAGTTTTCGCAAAGAAATAGTAGACTGTTGAAAAAAAAATATTTTATAGGTCAGCCAGGGAAAAAGCTCGTGCATAAAAAATCCCTGCCCCCTTGCATTCTAACCTACTTCTACGAAAAAGGGGAGGATTTTTTTTTCTGTGCTCCGAAGTGCAAAAAGTGTGAACAAAACAAATAAGTTTTATTTCCTGAAGAGTGATGTTCTCACACTGCCTGAGTTCTTCACAGTATAGGGGCCCTTTTTTTCCTAGGATTTTTTTTTTATGTTCAGCTGATGAATGAACCTTCACAAGGATTTTACTTTCGATTTCTTTTTTCCATGCAGTTACCATTCTCGTGGAATTCTTGGTGCACTTTGAGGTATATATTTTTTTTTATCCAGTGCACTATTTTTTGCTTCCTGTTCCGGTTGTCCGGTGCCAGGGATGTCCTCGTTTTAGATTTTTTTTTCTTTTCAAAAAGTATGGAACAGTTTTCTAGGACAGACGAATTCTCAGGTTCTATTTTTTCAAATAATTGTGGGATATCGTACTTTCCCTTGGGTTTTGCGACAGTCTTGCACAGTTTTTACTTAAAAGAAATGTAAGTGCCAGATGGTAGAAAGAATCAGGTCCTAAATTCTTAGGAGGGTGTTTTAGCACCTTGAATATAGTAAGAATTCAATGTCCTTTGTTGTATTCAACTTTCCTTATGATTCCTAAAACCTTTGATTAAAATAAATTGGTTATCAATGATACATGCAACAGTTATTTTATCTTATTTTTCTCTTTTTAAAATAAAATATACACTTATTACTGTAATTTAAATTTTATTTCTTGAAATTTCTTGACGTATGTTAACTTTTCAATTTATTGATGAAATTTCTTGTAGTTTGATTCTTAATTATGATTCTTACTTATTCCATAGCTCAGTTCATTGGAAATTGAACGTCATCACTCTATATACAATAGGTCTTTAAGTATAGTTTTTTATATTTGTGAACCTGCTAGTTAATGAATTAGACAGAGTTCAAATAAGTTCAGAAACGTGTTTAGTCTTTTCAGGATTAGTACAAATCCTTAGAATTGCAACCTGAGAAATGAAAGTGGATTTCTCTTCATTTTGTTTTGATTAATCAAATATTACGAAATTTATCATTGAAGTATTTATTTATAATTTATTTGGCCAATAAGCAAAAAAAGATGATTGCATCAATAAACCTCACAAACTTGTTTTTATTCATTATAACTTCGCGTAAATTTTCAATGACTTATTTATTTCTACTTTGAGCAATAATCAAAACACTTACTGTAACACAATAAACCTAATAATTCTAAACCTCTCATCGTTTTTTACACTAATTATAATACTTATAAGATTATCATTGACGTATTATTTCTACTTAGGCTAAAAGAAAAAGACAGTGTATACCAATAAACATACCCAAACTACACCTCTTATCCTTATTTCAACTAATCAGAATATTACGTAAATTATCATTGACGTATTTATTTCTACTTTAGCCAAAAGCAAAACACTTACTGTAGCACAATAAACCTAATTAATCTGAACCTCTCATCCTTGTTTACACTAATTATAATACTAAGAAAATTATCATTGACTTATTATTTCTACTTTGGCTAAAAGAAAAAAAACAATGTGTATACAACAAGCAGCGATGGCCGAATGGTTACACTCTTATCGGAACCGGAGTAATCGTGGGTAATCGAATCCCACTGTGGTACATGGATGTTCTACTTTAGCCAAAAGCAAAACACTTACTGTAGCACAAGAAACCTAATTAATCTAAACCTCGTGTTGTTAAAATTATAGACCGTAGCGCTCCAAAACCCAAAAAAAAAAAAAAAATACCAATAAACATACCCAAACTACACCTCTTATCCTTATTTCAATTAATCAGAATATTAGTTAAATTATCATTCATGTATTTATTTCTACTTTAGCTAAAAGCAAAACACTTACTGTAGCACAATAAATATTTCCACTAAACCTCTAGTTCTTGTTTTATTTGATTATAATATTACGAAAATTATCATTGACACTCTTATTTGTACTTTGATTAATAACCAGAAAATAAACTGTAGTGTGATAATCTTAACCAAACAGAGCTTGAAATTTAAGTAATATTTTTGCATTAATTATTTTTAAATTGGTTCTTATAATATTTTACTCCCTTTAAACAAAAAAGTTACTTTTTTTATTACAGTTTAAAATTTATTTTTTGGATGAATTTCAATTCCCTTTATACACTTTTTTACTCTATGAGAGAAAATTTCAAAATTTTTCTTTTCATATAAGATAAAATAATTAATTTTAAAATAAGGGAATTATTTTGTTACATTTTCCTTAATTCAAGAACAAATAAAAATTTTTTAGTAATAAATGTTAAAATTTACTAATTACTGTGTTTTTAAAAAACAAGTTAATCGTGTTGTTTTGTATAAAATGCAAATACGGAGATTTGTTCATGAATTAAAAAAAGCCTCTTTAGTATTTTTTCTCTGCTTTAATTGTATGCTCGAAAGTAATTTAAAATAAATTATGTACTTTAATAACGCATAAACAAATTTACTTTCTCGGAGAAATGCTCTTGAGTATTAAATAGTGAAAAATAAGCTTTAAAATTTGCTCATCTACTATAAAATAACCAGTTTTAAATATTGTAAGATATTTTTCTTGTAATTTGCAAGCGCGTAATGGTTAAAGCTTATGTAGATTTTTACGTTAATAATTTACTAAAAAATTAAACTAGAGTTTGAAAGCTAGGAAAATTTCTAGTAAAGTGCAGGGAGTTTAGTATAAATTTTTTAAAACAAGAAACATATTTAATAATTTTATCACATATTCATGGTATTTTTGAATAAAGTGTCTGTAGGGTGATGTTTATACAAATGACATGTTAAAATTTAATTAATCAAAATCTCAAAGAAAATATATACGAAACTTTTATATATATGTACCAAGCTACCCGACAGACGTTGTTCTGTTTTAAAGGTGTAAATCCGAAAATTGCAAAATGTTTTTAAATATATTATAATTTGGACCATTTTGATGGAAAAGTAAAGAAAAAAATTATTTTAAAATACTTGATGCCACGACGCGTGCAGTTATCACAAACGTAATACGATTAATTTAAATTCCCACGTCGCCTGCACAGGGATTCGATCCTGGGTCTTCTCGTACTTAAGCCTGCTGCGCTGACCACTGCGCCACATTTACGTCGGCAGCAAAGGGTTTCAAGAGGCATTATAATAATCGCAATAAGCGTGCAGTTTTGGATTTTTAATAAAAAAAAGACATTTTCTATCGGATTAAATTGTGAATCTAAACCATTCTCGAAGCACCTTTCATGCTATCACATAACACTTGTTAACTGAAAAATCACATTGCACACTGAGTTCGAAAGAAGGGAGGCAATTGAAAAAAAATTCTATATAAAAGACCTTACAGGTCTAATGTTTTTCCTATGACAAAACTGATTTACAGAGTGGAATAATTTCAAATTTTAAATAACGTTTATTCCTATAAAAATAAAGTTAAATAGTAATATTTATGAAGCTACTACTAAGCTGTTTACTGTTTAATATTTCAATATTTCCTAATCTTTTATAAATTTTCACATTTATAAGAAAAATATAGGTGCTACATTTAATTTAAACACACACACACACACCCAAAAAAACTTACAACCAAAATACATATTGCATTAATTTGTTTAATCACCATTAATGCTATTACCTCACACTTGATAAGTGAAAAATCTCATTGCATACTAACTGAATTCGAAAGAAGGAAGGAAAATGAAAAAAAATTCTATATAAAAGACCTTACAGGTCTGTTTATTTTAAAACAAAACTGATGTATAGTATGAAATATATCTCAAATATTAAATTGCATTTATTTCGATAAAAATAAGGTTAAATAGTGAAATTTGTGAAGATGCTACCAAGCTGTTTACAGTTTTATATTTTAATATTTCCTAATCTTATATATATTTTCACATTTATGAGAGGAATACAGATGCTACATTAAACTTAAACATACCCCCGAAGAAAACATACAAAACATAAATTGTATTAATTTGTTTAAGCACCTTTCATGCTATCACCTAACACGTGTTATGTGAAAAATCACATTGCATACAGAGTTCGAAGAAGGAAGAAAATTGAAAAAAAATCTATGTAAAAGACCTTACAGGTCTATTGTTTTTCCTAAAACAAAACTGATGTACAGTATGAAATAATCTCAAATTTTAAATAGCATTTATTTCGATAAAGATAAAGTTAAATAATGAAATTTATGAAGCTACAACCAAGCTGTTTACAGTTTTATATTTCAATATTTCCTAATCTTATATATACTTTCACATTTATAAGAGGAATACAGATGCAACAATAAACTTAAACATTATCCCTCCCAGTAAACTTATAAACCAAACACATATTGCATTAATTTCTTTAAGCATCTTTCATGCTATCCCCTAACACGGCTTAACTGAAAAATTACATTACATACTGAGTTTAAAGAAGGGGGGAAAAATTCTATGTAAAAGACCTTAGAGTTCTGTTGTTTTTCCTAAAACAAAACTGATGTACAGTATGAAATATATCTCAGATTTTAAATAGCATTTATTTCTATAAAAGATAAATAGTGAAATTTATGTAGGTACTGTTTTTCCTAAAATAAAACTGATGCACTGTATGAAATAATCACAAATTTTAAATAGCATTTATTTCGATAAAAAATAAAGTTAAATTGTGAAAAATTTGAAGATACTACCAATCTTTTTACAGTTTTATATTTCAATATTTCCTAATCATATATACTTTCATATTTTTAAGAGGAATACAGATGAAACAATAAACCTAAACATCAACCTCAGAAAACTTACTAACAAAACACATATTGCATTAATATGTTTAAGCATCTTTCATGCTATCACCTAACACATCTTAACTGAAAAATTACATTGCATTTTTCTGAAACAAAAGTGATGTACAGTATGAAAACATCTCAAATTTTAAATAGCATTTATTTCGATAGAAAATAAAGTTAAATAGTGAAATTTCGGAAGATGTTACCAAGCTGTTTATAGTTTTATATAACATTTCCTAATCTAATTTTATTCCAAATCTAATTTTATTTCCTAATCTAATTATAATTTTTATAATATTTCCTAATCTCATACATATACTTTCACATTTATAAGAGGAATACAGATGTTACATAGTAAACATCCCCCCCCCTGAAGAAAACACAGTGCAGTACAAAGAAAACACAGTGCAGTGATTTATTTAGGCACCTTTCATGCTATCACCTAATACATGTCAAGTGAAAAAAATCACATTGCATAATAACTGAATTCGAAAGAAGGGAGGAAATTGAAAGAAATTCTATACCAAAGACCTTACAGACAGTTTTTTTCCTGAAATAGAAAAAATAAAAAGGTCGTCGGTGCCCTCTCCAGTAGCATGGAATCAGATTTCCTTTTATGAGTCTATGGTCGCCTCCGTTGGCCAGCGAAAGTGTCGAATCGATAAAATACAAGAAGCCAAATACTGGTTATTGGTCAATAGTTCGTAAAAGGGTATATCGATTTTCTTGACCACGGAGAGGGAAGCCAGTAGAGCGTTATCTCTATCGAGGCAGGGGGAGAAACAGCGTATATATTACCCCGGTATAATGTAAGATAAATAAGGTCCTATCTTTTGTTTCGCATAAAAATTATCGATCCCATATTTTATTCGGATTTTCAGTTCATTGAAAGGTCTTTTGTTTTTTCACCGATATCTGATGAATATTTAGCTATCTAAGTACGAAGTTATTTTTATAGCCTATCCTACAAAGCTCTCGTTTATGAGTATACTTTAGAATTAAAATATTTTGCACAATAGCAGTGATAACAAAGTATATAAATATGTTTAAAGTAAATATCGTAGTTTTTACTTTCAGCGTAAGCACACATGAACGTGAGAATGGGGATGTATGTGTAAGAATATGGTTATATGGGGCAAAATTTTAAATATAACTACGATAGTAATTATGCAGGTTAGTTGCTTTAAATATCACAGTAGTTACTACGAATGTTGCATTCTCCAACAGCTAACTTGTGATCACACAGGAGTGCGTGAGCATGTATTCATGTGTATTTATATGTTTATGTGGCAAAATCTTCATTATAAATGTGACGGTAAATATTAGGAGTAAATACTTAGTCTATTTTTCTTCACTTGAGGCCATTGTGTTAATTTCGGAAATCTAAGAATGGATCAGATAGATAAACAACTGACAGTCAAGATTTTAGTTCATTGATGTCTGCTACAGTGAAGGAGATAACAAAGTATATCCAGGGTTTTTAAAATAAAATTTATTATATTTACTGTTAGGGTAGCACATACGAGGACGTGAGTGTGTATATAGCATTAAATAAAAGTAATTTTCGTAAATTACAGACGGAAATAGTACCATACTAGAGTGTTTAAAGTTGTCAGGCTACTTTTAAATTATTTTTGCTAAAGAGGTTATAAAAAGTTTCTTTCATTTATTATCGCTTTGCAATTTTATTTTTAAAAGTGTATGATGCGATATATGAGTTAACGAGAATAGGTCCGTAGGAGCTGAAGTCGATGTTATTTAAATAAAAGTAAAAGTAATCAAAGAGTGCATCAGTTGGTAAAAGAAGCGAGGTAGAACTTTTAGTTTAGAGATGTTTGCTATAATGAAGGATATAACAAAGTATATCTATGTTTCTTAAAGTAAAATTTATCATATTTATTTTTAGAGTAACCATATACGAGAACGTGAGAGTATATATGTATATTGAATAAAAGTAAAAGTATTCAAAGAGCGAACGAGTTGGTAAAAGAAGTGAGGTAGAGATTTTAGTTTAGTGATGTCTACTATAATAAAGGAGATAACAAAGTATATAGATTTTTTTTTAAGTAAAATGTATCACATTTACTTTTAAAGCAACCGCGAGGGCGTGAGCGTGTATATATGTGTATTAAATAAAAGTAAAAGTATTCAAAGAGCATTTCAGTTGGTAAAAGAAATGAGGTAGAGATTTTAGTTTTTTTTTTTTTTAGTTTAAAGTAAAATTTATCATATTTACTTTTAGAGTAACCACATACGAGGACATTAGCGTGTTTATATGTATATTAAATAAAAGTAAAAGTATTCAAAGAGCGTACGAGTTGATAAAAGAAGTGAGGTAGAGATTTTAGTTTAGAGATGTCTACTATAATGAAGGAGATAACAAAGTATATCGATGTTTTTTAAAGTAAAATTTATCATATTTACTTTTAGAGTAACCACATACGAGGACCTGAGATTGTATATATGTGTATTAAATAAAAGTAAAAGTAATCAAAGAGCATATTAGTTGATAAAAGAAGCGAGGTAGAGATTTTAGTTTAGAGATGTATGCTATAAGGAAGGATATAACAAAGTATATCGATGTTGTTTAAAGTAAAATTTATCACATTTACTTTTAGAGTAACCACATACGAGGACGTGAGAGTGTATATTATATATATATATATATATATATATATATATATATATATATATGCGTTAAATAAAAGTAAAAGCAAAAAAAGAGCGTATCGGTTGGTAAAACAAGAGAGGTACAGATTTTAGTTTAGAGATGTCTTCTATAATGAAAGAGATAACAAAGTGCATCGATGTTTTTTAAGGTAAAATTTATCATATTTACTTTTAGAGTAAACATATACGAGGAAGCGAGAGTGTATATATGTGTATTAAATAAAAGTAAAAGTAATCAAAGAGCGTATCAGTTGGTAATAGAAACGAGGTAAAGATTTTAGTTTAGAGCTATAATGAAGGAGATAACAAATCATATTGATGTTTTTTAAAGTAAAATTTATCACATTTACTTTAAGAGTAACCACATACGAAACGTGATTGTGTATATTTGTGCATCAAATAAAAGTAAAAGTATTCAAAAAGCTTACAGTTGATAAAAGAGATGAGGTAGAGATTTTGGTTAAGTGATGTCTGTCTCTCACTGGAAGCATGTTCATGGGGAAAATATTGTTTTGGACTAGAATGCTGAATTTCTTGCATCTCCAAAGGCACTGTAAACAAAAACGTTTTCCCCGATAACTATTAGCGTTTAAATATAAGAACTTTTCAGCTGATTTTAAGTTAACCCATTAATGCATAGTTTTCATTTTTAGGGACAGCTAAAAATAGTTTGTGGAATTTTTACGTTTTCACGGAATGAGTTTTTTTTTCTTGTTGCTCCTGATGCCACTTAGTCAAACCAAGTACGAATGAGCCATATGGTACTCGTATTAAGGAAAAGGGATGCGCTTTTCCTTTTAACTAGCATCTCAAAGGTGAAATTACGACTTTTGCTAAAGTGGGTCCTCATAATTTTGAAGCAGGGACCAAACAGAAGACCCATAGGCTTGGCTTGCCACCCCCAGAGGTATGGATTGAGAACTAGGAACAGCTAAAAATAGTTTGTGGAATTTTTATGTTTTCACGGAATGAGTTTTCTTTTTCTTGTTGCTCCTGATGCCACTTAGTCAACCCAAGTACGATTGAGCCATATGGTACTCGTATTAAGGAAAAGGGATGCGCCTTTCGTTTTAACTAGCATCTCAAAGGTGAAATTACGACTTTTGCTAAAGTGGGTCCTCATAATTTTGAAGCAGGGACCAAGCAGAAGACCCATAGGCTTGGCTTGCCACCCCCAGAGGTATGGATTGAGAACTAGGAACAGCTAAAAATAGTTTGTGAAATTTTTATGTTTTCACGAAATGAGTTTTTTTTTCTTGTTGCTCCTGATGCCACTTAGTTTAACCAAGTACGAATGAGCCATATGGTACTCGTATTAAGGAAAAGGGATGCGCCTTTCGTTTTAACTAGCATCTCGAAGGTGAAATTACGACTTTTGCTAAAGTGGGTCCTCATAATTTTGAAGCAGGAACCAAGCAGAAGACCCATAGGCTTATCTTGCCACCCCCAGAGGTATGGATTGAGAACTTGAAGGACATTGTGACTACTAACACATTTTAAGTGCCTCAGTCACCTTTAACGAACACGACGTATCTTAGGCTGCATCCCAACAGTTACGAGAGCCTTTCCATTGCCTACTAAGTACCATGGCTCAGAAGTATCAAATAAATCTCTTATTTCAAAATTCTTAAATAATCACAAATGGTTTTTTATGATGTTTAAAATGAGACTAATCACTAATAAAGAGAAACTGTAATATCTCAGATTGTAAAACTTTCATATTTGCTCAGTTCTATGGCTACAGTAGTCGTTTAGCGTGATGAAAATCTTTCCGAAAAAATTTCCTTGAATTGGAAAATACTACTAAAAATAAGAATTAAATGAGGGTTTTAATATTCATCCCCTTATATTAAAACCCCTTATATTATTTCTTTTTCTGAGCATATATCAGTTTCTTTAACTTCATTAAATTTATTTAATTTCTTTTTATGTGATGTAATGAATTTAAACAAAACTTAATACATAAACACCAAGAGAAAAATACAAATTTTCTTGGCTACAAAATAATTTTATAAAAAAGGTATAAGAAACTAATGTTGCATAGCAAATAGAACGTAATTATCATTTTAATTTTATTAATTTAAATTATATTAATATGAGCAATATATTTTATTTTATAGCATTATAAAGGTTATGATTTTAAATTTTGAATTTCTTAACAGTTTTGAAAATTTATGTATTACAACATTACATACCTTAACAATTTTAAGTTTAGAGAAGAAACAATCTTTACAAAGCTATTCATAAATTTAATAATAGACAAATGTTACCTTTATAATAGTAAACATAAATTATTCAATGTAATTATTTTTAATCGGTAGATTCAATAAAAATATAATTTATAAATAATTACAGACATAACAAAAATTACTGCATGGGTCGTTGATTTATAAATATAAGCACGTTCTCCTATTACCTAATTAAGAGTTTTTAATATTTTAACATCATTTGCTTTTTACAAAAATAAAAATTTCAAAATGCCTTATTTTTGAGCAAGAGCTATTTATATTATATATAAATACATTATTTGTTAATATTAATTATTTATTAATTACGCTCCCTCTACATATTATATATTAATTTTTATATATGATTTCCTTTAACCAATTTCTTAAACAAAAAGTTAAAAACTGTTAAAAATAAAAAAAAATGCACACATGCTTTTATCGCTTCATCACGAGTTTTTAATATTTTTACATCTCTTTACCCTTCCCATAAAAAAAAAGGCTGAAAAAACCTTTAACTCCACTCTATCGTTTGCACGTGCCAATGTTACCTTTAGAAAAAAAATGGGGGACTAGAGAAGGGAGAAATTCAAAAGGGGGGCCCCTATAGGATGCAGGTGAGGCTGCAGCTAGGGGCTTCATTCAAAATCCGCTACTGCTGACATTGAGGTAGGGCACGGGATTTTTTTGCATGCATTTTTTTCGATCCCGTGCCTTATGACAGTGCTCTCGTTACAACGCGGAACTGTGTTAGAGGGTAGGGGGGATAAAAAAAATCGCATAAAGTATGCGTCCCCCTTTTTTTTATTGAGTTAACTAGTTCAAGGGCACCGGAAAATGTGGAACAACAATATACAGCTGGTTACCTGAAAAATTTAAGTGAAATTTCGGTTATTGAGTCCTTGAGAATTCGAGCCGTTTTCTATGTGGGATTTCACTGTGCGGGTGATGTTGATTTATTGAGCATCCCGGAAAGTGTTTTATGTTATGTTTAGAGGGAAATGAAAATTAGGGGTACATTTAGGAGAAATTAAAAAAGATTGAATTTTTAAAAGATCCTTGTTTGGTTCGGGATGATAAATAAATAGACACATATAGATATAATAAATATTAGATAAACATAAAAATAATAATTATGAAAGCAACACATTTAAATTTCCGGAAATCACTACTATATTTACAACTAAGCATAGATATAGATAAGAATAAGGACTAGGCGGTTATATGCATGTATTTATATAGAGAGAATAACGTATTTTAAATTCCAAAAATCACTACCAAATTTACAATTAAGTATAGATATAGATAAAATTAAATACTAGGAGGCTATGTGTATGTATATCTATATATAGAGAGTAACATATTTAAATTTATGGAAATCACTACTAAATTTGCAATTAAGTATAGATATAGGTAGAAATAAGGACTAGGCGGCTATGTGTATGTATTTATATATAGAGAGCAACATATTTAAATTTCTGGAAAACACTACTAAACTTAAAATTAAGCATAGATATAGATAGTAATAAGGACTAGGTGGTTATGTATATGCAGTTATATAGAGAGAATACCGTATTTAAATTTTCAGAAATCACTACCAAATTTACAATTAAGTATAGATATAGATAAAAATAAGGACACCTGGCTAGGTGTATATAAATAGGTGGCTATGCGTCTGTATATCTATATATAGAGAGTAAGATATTTAAATTTCCGGAAATCACTCTAAATTTACAACTAAGAATAGATATAGATAAGAATGAGGACTAGACGGCTATGTGTATGTATATCACTATATAGAAAGCAACATATTTAAATTTCCGGAAATCACTACTAAATTTGCAATTAAGGATAGATATAGGTCGAAATAAGGACTAGGCGGCTATGTATATGCATTTATATACAGAGAGTAACATATTTAAATTTTCGGAAATCACTACTAAATTAATAATTGAGTTTATATATAGGTAGAAATAGGGACAGATATAGTGTCAATACGGTATGCGTGTGTGTGTAATGGGTGTTTTTGTCCCACTACAAAGTAAGAAGTATATCTATGCTAGATTCCACGCAGAACTGGTACTAATAGCTCTGCGATTGATAAGTCGAGGGAGTGGAATAAGCTCTTCATCATCGATCTCTTCGAAATCTTCACTTTCGATGTCGCTTTTACACGAAACATCTGATAATGCGTCAGCGAAGATTTCATCATAATTATCTTCGTTAAATTCACTCATTTTAACTAGGATAAATAAAAAAAACTATTTTAAATCTAAATTTATTTCTTTTAATCAACCTTCCCGCTCTGTGGTTCCACATCAACTGATGTAAAAACTAGTTTTTATTTGTCTAAACCTTTCCAGAATCTATGTAGTATACAAGAACATTCGGCTTCTTTTTCCTGAATATACCGTTATTTTTGTACCCACAAACAAACTATGTTGTTGCACTAACCAGTGCTAGTATGTGACCCGCTCTCAAGCATTAATCGTCAGAAAACGTACTAGAACGTGTCCCGCATACATTGAATATATATATATATATATATATATATATATATATATATATATATATATTATATATATATATATATATATATATATATATATATATATATATATATATATATATATATAAATTATATTTAAGTTGGCTAGTTTGGTTAAAATATTATTACATACCCACACCCACATATATAACATATATATATATATATATATATATATATATATATATATATATATATATATATATATATATATGTATATGCGTATATATATGTATATATATATATATATATATATATATATAATGAGTGATAAATGTGTAGAGATATGTAGGAAGAATATATAAATATTTAGAAAGATATAGATGAAATCAAATATCATATCATTAGAAATATAGAAATAGATATACAAAGATAGGTATAAACAGAAACATGTTGAATAAAAGGGATAAATAGATAAATATAGTCAGACGTAAAGATAAATTAATAACGGTTTGGGCTGTTTTTATGCTTGAGAAACAAAATTTATACAAAAAAAATATTTCCTAAATAAATTATTTTGATAAAATGTTCTTTAAAACTTAAAAAATATAATATCATAATCATGTAATAATATGTACAATGTTGTTTATAAATTACATTAATGCTTGCTTGTGTGACACAAAATGTTCAACAGCAACATTAATTTCGTCTTCATATCTTTTTCAGGTCAGGCGGATAAGAAATATGCACCATCAATAAGCATTTGAAATTGTCTTCTATTCCAAGGTCTCCAACCAGTACTATTTTCAAGAATACTATCTTAAAGCTGGATATGTTGAGACTGTTTTGATGAATTACCATTTAAATGACTCTTCCAAACAAAAGCTGGAACCTTATACAAAAATTAGTGTAAAAAATCTATTTAAGACTATAATCTGTTTTAATGTATGTTACAGCTGTTATTGTGTATATTAAATAGTTTCATTGAAGATCTGTCGTCTTTAATCTACTTTGCATTAACCAACACAAAATGTAATTCATATTTTATAAATAAAACATTCCAAATTGAAACATAGTGTTGAGAAGTTAAGTAAAGAAAATAGTTTTCTCTCTAGTAAGATAAATGACATTTTATAAGATATTTACACTAATTCATTCTCTGGAGAGACTTTTATAATTCATTGATAGAAATTGGAGATTTGTAGAAATATAAAATTTGACCAAACAACAAGTTTATTTACTCTTTGTGCACATATGATATTCACATCTAATGCTTTATGCGCTTGTTTATCACAATAGATACATAATGATATAAAAAACATAAAAGCTTATATATAAAATGCAGTTTATAGTGTATCACATGTGATAATCCAGCAGATAAAGCTTTCGATATGTATATTACATCATATGTACAGGACAAGCAAAGTGTTCATGTAAATCTAAACACACAGTAATTTAATTTTTACTCAGTTGAACGAAGCAATAAACGAAGAAATAGAAGTATTGTAATCACAAAAAATGCAGTGTTCAGATATCTAAGAAAATATTCATTTTTATCATGCCACGAACTCCAGCGATATACGCACGCGTTTCGAGCCTCAGCCAACAGTTCGGATCATCAGACAGGGAGATTATAGTGTTCGAGTCCTGTACTGGTACTCTGTAGCGAACTGTTTCTGTGTTACTAGCTTCACTGTACCCTAGTAAGGTATTTTTTATAACGTTTATCTCAGCACGAGAACTATTTTTAGAATACTATCTTTGAATCTTAAAGCTGGCCATTTTGAGACTGTTTTGATGAATTACCATTGCAATGGCTGTTCAAAACAAAAGATGGAAATTCAACCTTGTACAAAAATTAGTGGGAAAAGTCTCTTTAAGACTGTAATCTATTGTAATGTATGTTACAACTGTTATTGTGTATATTAAATAGTTTCATTGAAGATCTGTCGTCTTTAATCTACTTTGCATTAACCAACACAAAGTGTAAATAATTTTTTATCCCTAAAACATTCAAAATTGAAACATAGTGTTGAGAAGTTGAGGTAGAAAATCGTTTAATCTCCAGTAAGATTAACGACATTTTATAAGATATTTACACTAATTCATTTTCTGGAGAGACTTTTACAATTCATTGCTAGAAATTGGAAATTTACAGAAATGTAGACAGTGACCAAACAACAAGTTTATTAACTATTTGCATCACATATGATAGTCCTATTTATCACATCCCCTATATAATAGCCTAAGTTATCTGTCCGTCTGTCCTCTAATTTATGAAGCGATTGAACCTGAAATAGATAGAGGCATCCATATTGGATTTTTGATATATGGTTTATTATTTTGGTATATTATTTTTGATATATTTTGATATATATAGGGTTAGCAAAGTTCGAAATCCACCCCTTCCCCCTTCTCTAGCATTTAATGCCATTATTTCAAGCCCTATTTTCTCCTGTTAAGAGCAAGCGATTAAATTTATCAATTTATCACATAATAAATAGGTAAAAATAACATTTTTTTCCTAGCATTATGACGTCATTCCTTTAACCATCTCATTTAATCATTTCTAATTTTAAATTATTTAAATATCATCTGCATTATTTTCATACGTTTTATCACTGAATTTAGATATTACGTAAATAATTTTCTTTTATATTTGACTTAAATAATAGATTAGGTACATATGCTATAATTTTAAATTTAATCGTCGATTATTTTTTGTTGCAATGAAAATTTTATAGCCGGTATTAACAACAAATTCTATCTATCTCCAGGGTGTAGTAAAAATGATAGTTTCATTCCTTTGCTTCCATTAATTACTGTGGAAAAAAAAACTGGGAAGAACTCAACGATAATTTCGACGTAGCTACCAAAACTTATTATCTTTTTAAAACAATTCAACGTGATTCTAAACTGCATTCACAGTATCGGAAGATTTCAGAGAAGTATGAAGAGAAACAAATTATTGAGGATATACCAGATAATTCTCAGCTAAAAAACAAACCAGCTTTTTATCTGCCTCATAGGGTACTTTACAATTATAAAAAATTAAAAATTTTACTGATTTCGTCATATGACGGGCTATTTGCTAGTTTTAAATATTGTAACACTGTGAATCAAGAGTAGGATATTATAATGAATGGTTTTCAACTCAAAAGGTACTATGTCCCCTAAATTTAGACAGTTAATTTCTCTCCAGCGAGATAGATGACATTTCATAACATATTTATAGTAAATCGTTCTCAAGAAGGAATTGTATAATTTATTGGTGATCTAGGAGTTACCAAAACAACATCGAAATTTCAATAAATCTTTTCACCCAAACTTGACCCTATTTATATGCCAAATTTCCTCCAAATCAACGGAAATTTCTGCTAAATTCCTGACTCTTCATGGAACAGCAGCCATCCTTAACAGCCGAATTCGCCTTCCAACTCCCATACAGTGGGTCCAGAGCGTCGGTCTTGCATGCCTGCCCAAGACGGTAGGTGCCATCATGTGTAAACAATGCTCTCTCCCGGTGGAATTGAGGTTTCATAAACCTGATGGCTTTACTGAACGTTTGGCGAACTGTAGAGTGGCCGTTTGCGTCAAAGGCAAAAGTGATTTGTTGACCACGAGATGGTACTCATTGTCCGCGACTCGTCGTCGGTTTTCCACTTTGGCAATCGTTAGTTGCTTGTGAAGTCATTGTTTTGGTTGACGTGCGCACGCAGATGGAGAATAAACAAAATTATGTTTTGCAAACCTTTGTCAAATTTGATTTCGAAATTTTAGATTAAGGAGTAGAGTGCATCTGATTTGCTTGTGTTTCTTTTTTTTTCAGGAATTAATACTTATCAGCATCCAAATTGCTGAAAATTTGTTTGAAAACCCGAAATGTGCCACTATTATTGTATACGTGTAGAACGGTTTGGAGTTGCAAAACATTCGAATCTATTACACATATAAACTTTAAGCAGCCTTAAGAGAAGCTGTTTTCTGATACAACTATTACCTTTTGTACATCTTGACGATTTTCAAAAGTCTCAATTTCATCAACGCTTTTTAAACTAATATGCGAATTTTCTTATATATTTTCTTAATTATAGTACAATTTTTAACATTTCATCCCTCTTTTGTATAAATAAATATGCATTAATCCATGAATTATCTTTGTATTATCATTTTTGGTCTACAGTTGGTCTGAATGCGAAAACTGGGATATATAGATTGGTTATGCGGATAGATACTAGAGTATATAGATGTAATGACAATGTTTTAGTTGACAACTGCTAGGGAAGAGAAAATATATATATATTTATCAAACTACTGTAAAAATCGTTAGTTGCTTGTGGAGTCATTGTTTTGGTTGACGTACGCACACAGGTGGAGAAAAAAACTAAATTATGTTTTGCAAACCTTTGTCAAATTTGAGTAAAGTTCATCTGATTTGCTAGTGTTTTGTTTTTTCAGGAATTAATACTTATCAGCATCCAAATTGCTGAAAATATGTTTGAAAAACCGAAATATGCCACTGTTATTGTATACGTGGAGAACGGCTTAAAGTTGCAAAACATTCTAATCTATTACACTTATAAACTTTAAGCAGCCTTAAAGAAAGCTTTATCTGATACAACTATTATCTTCTTTTGTACTTCTTGACAATTTTCAAAAGTCTCAATTTCATCAACAGTTGTTAAACTAATATACGGATTTTTTTATTACAATTTAAAGTACAATATTCAAAATGTACTCAGTTTTCTATATAGATAAATATCCATTAAAGCATGAATTAGCTTTATATTTTCATTTTTGGTGTACAGTCGGTCTGAATGCGAAAACTAGAATATATAGATGTACTGACAATGTTTCAGTTGACAACTGCTAGGGTAGAGAAAAAATATATATCTTTATCAAACTACTGTAAAAATCATTAGTTGCTTGTGGAGTCATTGTTTTGGTTGACGTACGCACACAGGTGGAGAAAAAAACTAAATTATGTTTTGCAAACCTTTCTCAAATTTGATTTCGAAATTTTAGATTAAGGAGTAGAGTGCATCTGATTTGCTAGTGTTTTGTTTTTTCAAGAATTAATACTTATCAGCATCCAAACTGCTGAATATTTCTTTGAAAAATTGAAATGTGCAACTGTTATTGTATACGTGGAGAACGGTTTGGAGTTGCAAACCATTCGAATCTATTACACTTATCAACTTAAAGCAGCCTTAAAGAAAGCTTTTACTGATACAACTATTATCTTTTTTTGTACTTCTTGACAATTTTCAAAAGTCTCAATTTCATCAACACTTGTCAAACTAATATACGGATTTTTTTATTACAATTTAAAGTACAATATTCAACATTTCCTCACTTTTCTATATAGATAAATATTCATTAAAGCATGAATTAGCTTTATATTTTCATTTTTGGTGTACAGTCGGTCTGAATGCGAAAACTAAAATATATAGATGTACTGACAATGTTTCAGTTGACAACTGCTAGGGAAGAGAAAAAAATATATATCTTTATCAAACTACTGTAAAAATCGTTAGTTGCTTGTGGAGTCATTGTTTTGGTTGACGTACGCACACAGGTGGAGAAAAAAAACTAAATTATGTTTTGCAAACCTTTCTCAAATTTGATTTCGAAATTTTAGATTAAGGAGTAGAGTGCATCTGATTTGCTAGTGTTTTGTTTTTTCAAGAATTAATACTTATCAGCATCCAAACTGCTGAAAATATGTTTGAAAAACCGAAATATGCCACTGTTATTGTATACTTGGAGAACGGTTTGGAGTTGTAAAACATTCGAATCCATTACGCATATAAACTTTAAGCAGCCTTAATGGAATACGTTTTCTGATACAACTATTATCTTTTGTTCTTCTTGACGATTTTCAAAAGT
>CM063511.1:93346937-93386937 GCA_032207245.1 Pardosa pseudoannulata | reverse complement strand
CGTAGGCTTCCGCTATCCTTTTTCGGGTTCACTTAGAGCCCCAGTACGCTACAATATATATATATATATATATATATATATATATATATATATATATATATATATATATATATATACATATACATATATATACATATATATATAATTATAGATTATATTATATGTTATCTCAGCAATTTCTTTATGGAATTTTCAGAATTTAAAGTAGTTTTCTTTAGGAGAGGGCTGTTTTGATCTTTATTCTACACTAGTTAAAATACTTAAGTTCAATACTTCTAAAGATGATTAAAAATAAATAGCAACTTAAGGTTAGTTGAATTTTCAGAATTTAAATTTGCCTTAAGAGGGGGCTGTTTTGTTCGCTAGTCTCAACTAGTTAAGTTCAAAACTCCTAAAGATTTAAAATAAATTGCAACTTAAGGTTAGTTAAGTTTTTCGGAATTTAAATTTATCTTCCTTAGGAGAGGACTATTTTATATGCTAGTCTACACTACTTAAGTTCAACACTTCTAAAGATTAAAAATAAATTGAAACTTAAGGTTAGTTAAATTTTTAGAATTTAAATTTGTCTTTAAGAAAGGAATGTTTTATTCGCTAGTCACATCTGCGTTAAATTAGATCAAAGTTCAGAATATTTCACGAGGGGAAAATTTAGAAAAATTATATAATGCTTCCACAACACACTATCAGCTCCGATGTGGATCTGACTGTCTAGACGACGAAAAGACTACTCCAATATTGGATTAAATCAATATAATGATGAATTACGTTAATGTTTGTGTTTGTGAAATGACAATTGTCGTAGTCACAACTCTTCCCATAATCAGGTATAATCTGATTACTTTACCTAGAAGCTTAGTGGTTTCTGGGTAAAAGAAATCTGTCAGTTAATTTTGCATTCAGAAAATTTAAATCCCACGTAATAACATTAGTTAACATTCAGGTCTGTTTTCTGTAAACATGGATGAACAGATAGAGCAGATGTTTTACTTCCATTTCAATTTACATGCGTTTTACCCTATGACGTCGTGATAAATTATGGATAAGTCAAGCAAACATGATTTGAAATCGTAAGCAAGGTGAGTGATTTCAACGCTGTCGCTTCGTCATCAATGAAGAGAATCTGTTTCTAATCTGCCGATTAGCATTCTGGCAGTCATAGAGTCAGTTCCTATATCCAGTCAAAGCTTTTCACGTAGAAGAGCCTGTGGGAAAATCTTTTATGATTTGAAAGTGAGTTTAATCACCTGTTTCGTAACCAGCATTAATATTTATAGCAGTTACTTTGTTATTAATTAAAATTTCACTTAGTTTTTATTTACACAATTCCAGCCATACTGCTTATATGCAGTAAATGTATATGTATAATTAATAATATATGTGACTGCATAGATACACGCATTAAAATGAGTTTGTTTATACACAAATAAATTTGTATGCATGCATGTATCTATGCATATATGCATGTACACACACACACACACACACACACACACACACACACATATATATATATATATACACACATACATATATATAAATATATATATAGATAGATAGATAGATAAATAGATAGATATGTATGCGTGTATAGTATATGTATATATATATATATATATATATATATATATATATATATATATATATGTGTGTGTGTGTGTGTGTGTGTGTGTGTGTGTGTGTATGTGTGTACATGCATATATGCATAGATACATGCATGCATATATGCATGCATGTATCTATGCAGGAACAAACTAGATGCATGAACATATATGCAAGAACAAACTAGATCATGAAACTAATGTAGACATTTTGTGTAAAACCTCTAAGACACCCCTAGAAAATTCTCAAGGGTTTTCAAATCTTAAATCAAGGGCAAAAATCCCGCGTCCTTTAGCTTTCCCATTTTTAACCCCTAACCTAAATTGACCACTGGGGCTACAGTTTACGCCCTCAAAGAAGGGTTCTAACCAATTATAATTCTACATTGCCCGAGCGGACAATTTAGGAAATTTCCAAACAAAAGGGAGATGCACGCTATCGCAGTCAGATTTTCGTAGACTTTTTCCCACAGATTTTAACTGAGATGTCGACCCAGGTGTTAAGGGCCTGTTACTTATAACTTCATGTTAGCTGACCCGTCAGTTTGTCCTGTCCCTATAATGAAGAGGGAACCCGTCCTCCAACGCTCTGTTAATGAACGTCTTTAACTACAACGGTGTCTTTTTTATGGGTCATGACTGCAACCACCCATCATGAAGTCCATCTTATTAAACACACACACACACACACATACATACATATATATATATATATATATATATATATATATATATATATATATATATATATATATATATATAGTCGGCAAAAAGAATAAGATTTATCAAGTGAACTTTGGCAACATCTTTATTCAGCAACTTCCAACAGCAACATGTCACAAAAAATGGTCGTGTCTTTTATAACTTTGGGAACTCCACAGGCGTGGGAAAAGGAATGTGCTTAATCAGCAGGCTAGTTAATTTCACCAACACGAAGGAGATTTTTCTAAGACAAAAGAGTTTAACTCCAAGAGGCTTCTGAGAAGACGATGAAATCGCGGATTTGGTAGTTTTTTAATATTGGAGTTAATAATTTTAGTTTAAGACTAAAGTATTAAATTTTTACATTACATATATCCATAGTAATATATATATATATATATATATATATAGATAGATAGATAGATAGATAGATAGATAGATAGATAGATACATAGATAGTTAGATAGATAGATAGATAGATATATGTATATGTATATATATATATATTTCCCCTAATTTTAGAGTCTAATGAAACCCTATATACATGCATGCATATGTAGATGTATGTATATATGCATATCTATATGTAAATGTGTTTTTATGTATGCATTTATACACATTAATCAACTTGTATTGATGTATATAAGTGTGGATGTATGGACATGTATATACGTGCACATGTATTATGTATATAATCAATGTATGTAAGTACATATTTATTTATCGATACATATTTTTATATTCATATTAATTCGTGTAGGCTTGTATAAACATGAATAAAATAAATATTTTATTTTAAAATGGTAACTTTAACAGGCAATAAAAAAGGGAGGAATAATAAAAAGCACAATATAAGCGACTAACAAATACATTAGACATATGCACATTATAAGTGTTTTATATACTGATTCCATTATATTTGTTTTTCTTGTATTGGTATTATTTTAATGAAAATATGATTTATTGAAAATATTGTATAACGAAATTTGTAAGCAATCAAAACGGAACATATTAAAAGGAGATTTTTTATATTTATATATGAAAATGTGAATGTTATATTGAATACTGTCAGTCAAACAATTAGGCAACGTTTCATATTCAAAACAACTATTTGAGAGGAAACAAGTAATGTATAAAAAAATAAAAGTCAATTCCTACTTAGTTCAAAAAAGAATAATTTTATTTTAGTTACTTTTTATTAAATAGTTACAATTAATATAAATATGTATATACATATGACTGAATCACAATATTAAGTGGTAAAATAGAAAGCGAATTTATTTGAGATTTTCCATTTTCCTTCCTATATATGGTGTTGAAGTATTATTTTTGTTTGTTACTATATATTCACTTTTTATTTCTTTTTCCTTTCAAAAATCTAATCAAGTGAAACAAGCTGTATTTAACGTTTCTTTATTAACGTTTTTTTCTAATAATAACGTTTCTTTTAGTTATTTGTTAAATTATGTTTTTTATTTGGCCTATTCTTTGTGCATACACGTACAACACAAAATCATGATTCAATTCCTACTTAGGTCAAAAAAGAAAAATTTTATTTTAGTTACTTTTTATTAAATAATTATATTTAATATAAATAATTATATACATCTGACTGAACCACAATATTAAGTGGCAAAATAGAAAGCGAATTTTTTTGCAATTTTTCATTTTCCTTCCTATATATATATGGTGTTGGAGTATTAATTTTTTTTGTTACTATTTATTCGCTTTTTATTTTTATTTTTTCAAAAATCTAATAAAGTGAAAGAAGCTGCATGCCGAACGATGGTCGAAGGGTTTGGGTGCAATCCTTTGGAACCGGAGTTCGTGGGTTCGAATCCCACGATGGCATGGATAATCGTAGCCGTTAGGAATCGGCTTTAAGCAGTAGGTCCCTGTCTGATTAACCCTCGTGTTGCAAAAAGTAGACTGTAGCACTCCAAAACCAAACAAGCTGCATTTACTATGTCTTTGCTTTCTTTTAGTTATTTGTTAAATTATGTTTTTTTATTTGGCTTATTCTTTGCGCATACACGTACAGCACAAAATCCTGATTTATAAAGGCAGTTAAACTTGCCTGTCTCGAATATCGTGGGATGGGAAAAATGCAAAGCTTTAAAACATCGTAACATTTCAATCCAGAGTAGCTAGTTTTTCAAGACATATCTACATATTTAGTAAATAAATAAATGTAATAACATAATCATGATGTAAAAACACAATTATATACCACAGGTAAAAAGCTTAATATAGTTTCTATTTGCGCTTCCAGAAATTTTTTACATTATTATTTTCCTTCTCGGCATCTTTTTCTGTGACTTTGAGGATATCTTTATTCTTCTCTGTTTCATCGCTGTAATTTTAAGAATGAATCCGTACTGCTTTGGTTATTTCTTCGTTTGTTAATGTAAATAATATTTAAACCTTTAAAATATCTTGATATTACTAAATCATTAAAAATTACCTCAATTGAAATATTCGAATTAGAACTTGTAGTACTATAAAATCTTTGCACTTACTTGCTTAGCTTTTAAGTCAACTGTAAAAACTTACATATTACTGAAATATAAATTCATATTACTGAAATGGTGCTTTTTATTAGTAAATAAAAACTGTAAGTAAAAAAGTATTGCACATATTCATTTTAAATTTTCACAGTATATGCATATCACTGAAAATGGTGTTTTTTCTATTAGTAAATGAAAACTGTAAGTAAAAATGTATTAAACATATTCATTTTAAATTTCCCCAGTATATGCATATTACTGAAAATGGTGTTTTTTTTTATTAGTAAATGAAAACTGTAAGTAAAAAAGTATTGCACATATTGATTTCAAATTTTCCCAGTATAAGCATACCACTGAAAATGGTGTTTTTTTTTATTAGTAAATGAAAACTGTAAGTAAAAATGTATTGCACATATTCATTTTAAATTTTCGCAGTATATGCATATCACTGAAAATGGTGTTTTTTCTATTAGTAAATGAAAACTGTAAGTAAAAATGTATTGCACATATTCATTTTAAATTTTCCCAGTATATGCATACCACTGAAAATGGTGTTTTTTCTATTAGTAAATAAAAACTGTAAGTAAAAAAGTATTGCACATATTCATTTTAAATTTTCCCAGTATATGCATATCACTGAAAATGGTGTTTTTTTCTATTAGTAAATGAAAACTGTAAGTAAAAATGTATTAAACATATTCATTTTAAAATTTCCCCAGTATATGCATATTACTGAAAATGGTGTTTTTTTTTTATTAGTAAATGAAAACTGTAAGTAAAAATGTATTGCACATATTCATTTTAAATTTTCGCAGTATATGCATATCACTGAAAATGGTGTTTTTTCTATTAGTAAATGAAAACTGTAAGTAAAAATGTATTGCACATATTCATTTTAAATTTTCCCAGTATATGCATATTACTGAAAACGGTGTTTTTTATTAGTAAATAAAAACTGTAAACAAAAACTATTGCCCATATTCATTTTAAATTTTCAGTTCAGTAAATTCTTTATAGACCTGCGATGAAACTCTGTTACTTTTTTCGTTGTTGTTTATTAGATTTAGTATTTATAGTATTTAAAGTGGAATTTTCAAACATTTTTTTTTAGTTTAAATAAAAATAAACACCTGGTGTAATGTTTTTTGAAACGTTTTGAAAATTTAAACAAATGGAGAAATATACCTAATAATCATTGATTGCAAAAAGCAAAAATTATTAATGAAACTAGTGTTGCTGTAAGTTTGTACACAGTGTAGCAAGTGAGCCGCTGTAGCTCAGTCGGCAAAGGAAACGTTCTCGTAACTGGAGGGTTGCGGGTTCTGAGACCGAGTCAGAATAAGTTCCGCCGTGATCGTTAAAGGTGGCTTGGGCACATACAATATGTTCTTCGTCACAATGTCTTCCAAGTTCTCAATTCACACCTCTGGGGGTGGAAGGCCAATCCTATGGGTCTTCTGCTTGGTCCCTGCTTCAAAATTACGAGGACCTACTTGAGCTTAATTCGTACTTTCACCCTAAAGGTGCTCGTTAAAACGAAAGACTCACCCCTTTGCCTTAATATGAGTAGCCTCCTGCTCAATCGTGCTTGGTTAGAACAACTGGCATATGCAACAACAACAGTGTATCAAAAATATTCTTAAATTTATTAAACAAGCTCTCTCACTTTTCCCTTTGTATAAAAAGTTCTTATTTTCCAGAAACAAAATAATTTCAGAAAAAAATAATTAAATAAAAATGCTGAAAATCCCATTTATTTGAGATCATAATTTTAAAAAAAAGATATAAGGTGGAAAATAACACAGAAAATCTTCCATTTGAAATTGATTGAAGGTTTGTTCGGAGCACTATGGTCTACTTTTTGCAACACGAGGAATAATGACACTGGGACCTACTGCTTAAAGCCGATTCCGAACTACTACGAACATCCATGCCAGAGTGGGATTCGAACTCCGATTCCGAAAGTCAGCACCCTAACCATTCGGCCATCGTTCGGCGAAACTGACTAATGTTGAAGTGTCTCAAAGTATCAAGTAAAGAATCAAGAGAATTCTCAACATATATAAAACTCTTCCAAAAAATGTCTATATAGTGTCAAGCATATGTAAAATGTCGAGCATATTTTTAAGTGTAATCTTCATCCTGCAATTCAATGTTAATGCCATCAATATTCGAGATAAATAAGAATAAAGGAAAAGAAATTAATCGAAAGTGCAGGGTTTGAATTGGCTTGGAGAGCTACGGTCTACTTTTTGCAACATGAGGGCTAATGAGACCGGGACCTACTGCTTAAATACGATTCCGAACACTCGTGAAAAAGTGGGATTCGAACTCCGGTTCAGAAGGCCAGCACCCTAACCATTCGGCCTTCGTTCGGCGAAAATGATTGAAGATGATGTGTCTCAAAGTATCAAGTAAAGAATCAAAAGAATTCTCAACATATATAAAACTCTCCCAAAAAATGTCTATATAGTGTCAAGCATATGTAAAACGTCGAGCATATTTTTAAGAGCAATCTTCATCCTGCAACTCAATGTTAATGCCATCAATATTCGAGATAAATAAGAATAAGAGAAAAGAAATTAACCGAAAGTGCAGGGAGAGGGAAACAAATTTGAGATATACAAGTATCTAGATAGATTGATATTACTGCATAAGGTATACTTTTACAGAAAGTATTCGGAGTATAAATATACTCATTCTTGTAAGGAACAGCCCAAACTTTCTTCGAGGGTCTTAGGATGTTCATACCTGTGATAAGTTGTGATCTAATTGTATGGAAGTACCCTAAACAGGAATGGTTCGTCTCAGTTTCAAACACAATATTCATCATGCCATCTCAATTACAGAACTTTTGACAAATTACATTAATTATAGTTTATGTCACAATATCTTAGTCGCTTCCACGCATGAGTCTCCAGCTCAAATATTAAAGTCGTGAACTGATTGGCACTTTATGCCTTTAACTTGTTTACGTGCGCCAAGTCAAAACCTATCTTGTGAATACACATCGTTCATTTCTCACATTAAGCCCCGGCGTTGAAACTGAGTTAGAGAGCATCGCTACAACTGATCTTATCTCAGTGAGTTATATTTCTGCTACGTTCTACTGGTATTTATTCCGCGAGGTGTAGCATTAAATCTCAGTTCTTTAGCTGCCCCAAAGGATTTTGTCCGCCTTCGAGCATTGCAGCTAACCATGTGGAGCATCAAACAATCACGCATCAGATCATAGTTTCGCTGAGACAGCGATAAATCGAAACAAAACAAATATTTAATTTATTTCTTTTTCTCGGAACGTAGCGAATGCGAGTGTGCTCTGAATTGTAAAGTGCAAGACTCTTAAATTACGATGGGACATTTGAGGATCATTTGTTGCAAAGCCGTGGAAGGAAATTAAAAATGATGACAAATGAGTTAAATCCCACAGATACAGGTGATTTTTGAAATAACCTCACAAGCTGTGTCGTTATTCTCATCCGGGGTTGACTTTTTTGCAATTACAATCTAATCGATATGCTGTCAAAGACCTAGGTTTGTCCCACGTCTCAAAAATCATCGGCATGACAGTAAATGTTTATATCTCTTTATAGCATTTAAAAATATCTTTCAATCTGTGGGATTAATACATCAACCAAATAATCGAAAGAAGTAATTATTTAATTGTCTTAAATATGTAAGCTTTAAAACATGTTTATGTAAATCATATTATTGTATGTTCAATGAACATCTGCTTTTTTTCTATTAGTAAATCAGTTACTTTGATTTATTTTCAGCATTGCTTAGTGACTAATGTAGTTACACTGGTGACTTGCCAACCATACTAAATGGATTATAAAATGGCTGTTTAAACCCTATTCGAAAGAAAAATTTCAAAAACTGAATTTTGATAACAAGAAGAGACGTCAAAGCAATACCTTTTGTAAACTGTACAGTTAAACCATTGGACAACTAATTGACAACACTAATTTCAATATAATTGATCATGATTGGTTTGGTTTGGTGTGCTACGGTCTTCTTTTTGCAATGAGATAATTGACCAAATAATCGAAAATAGGAATTATTTAATCGTCTTAAATATGTAAGCTTTAAAACATGGTTATATAAATCCTATTACTGCATATTCAATGAAAGTCTATTTTTTTCGATTACTAAATCAGTTACTATGATTCTCTTTCACGATTGTTTAGTGACTAATCTAGTTACAATAGTGACTTGCCAACCATACTGAATGTGTTATAAAATGGCTGTTTGAACCATATTCAGAAGAAGAGTTTTAAAAACTGCATTTTGATGACAAGAGAGACAATAAAGCTAAAGGGTTTTTTAGACAGTGCAGTTAAACGATTCGACAACTAGATGACAACACTAATTTCAACATAACAGATCATGAAATATGGCTAAGAATTGTTCCTAATTCATTTAATAATCAAGTTGAGGTAATTCTTAAAGATATTTTTAGATTTATTATCGGTTAAACTACAATCTAACTGTTACGCTGTCAAAGACCTATGTTTGTCCCACATCTCAAAAATCATCGGCATGACAGTAATACATACTTATATCTCTTTATAGTGTTTAAGAATATCTTTTAATCTGTTAAGAATATCTTGTAATCAACCAAATAATGGAAAGTAGGAACTATTTAATCGTGTTAAATATTTAAGCTTTAAAACATGTTTATATAAATCATATTATTGCAAATTCAATGAACATCTGGTTTTTTTCTATTAGTAAATCAGTTACTTTGATTCTTTTTCAGCATTGTTTAGTGATTATTGTAGTTACACTGGTGACTTGCCAACCATACTAAATAGGTTATAAAATGGCTTTTTGAATACTATTCGAAAGAAACGTTTTAAAAACTGAATTCCGATAACAAGCAGACTCGTCAAAGCAATACCTTTTGTAAACAGTGCAGTTAAACCATTAGAAAACAAGATGATAACACTAATTTCAACATAATTGATTATGATATTTAGCTAAGTATTGTGCCAAACTCACTTAATAGCCAAGTTGAGTTAATTCTTAAAGATATTTTTAGAGTTATTTTTTAGTATTATTTCCTCTTTAAACGGCAATCTAACTGTTACGCTGTCAAAGACCTATGTTTGTCCCACATCTCAAAAATCATCGGCATGACAGTAAATGTTATATTTCTTTATAGCATTTAAGAATCTCTTTTAATCTGTGGGATTAATACATCAACCAAATAATCGAAAGTAGGAATTATTTAATCGTCTTAAATATGTAAGCTTTAAAACATGTTTATATAAATCATATTACTGCACACTCAATAAACGTCTGCTTCTGTTGTATTACTAAATCAATTACTTTGATTCTTTTTCAGCATTGTTTAGTGACTAACGTAGTTACACTGATGACTTGCCAACCATACTAAATGGTTTATGAAATGGCTGTTTGAACCTTATTCGAAAGAAAAGTTTTAAAAACTGAATTTTGATAACATGAAGAGACGTCAAAGCAAAACCTTTTGTAAACTGTGCAGTTAAACCATTGGACAACTAGATGATAACACTAATTTCGACATAATTGATTTTGATACGTAGCTAAGTATTGTGCCTAACTCACTTAATAGCCAAAATGAGATAATTTCTTAAATTCTTAAAGATATTTTTAGATTTATTATCGGTTAAACTACAATCTAACTGATACGTCGTCAAAGACCTATGTTTGTCCCAAGTCTTAAAAATCATCGGCATGACAGTAAATGTTTATATCTCTTTATAGCATTTAAGAATCTATTTTAATCTGTGGGATTAATACATCAACCAAATAACCGAAAATAGGAATTATTTAATCGTCTTAAATATGTAAACTATAAAACATGTTTATATTAATCATATTACTGCACATTCAATGAATGTCTGCATTTTTTGTATTACTAAATCAGTTACTTTGATTCTTTTTCAGAATTATTTAGTGATTAATGTAGTTACACTGGTGACTTGCCAACCATACTAAATGTGTTATAAAATGTCCGTTTGAACCATATTTGAATGAAAAGTTTTAAAAACTGCATTTTGATGACAAGAGAGACATTAAAGAAAGAGGGTTTTTTATACAATGCAGGTAAACGATTGGATAACTAGATGATAACACTAATTTCCATATAATTTATCATGAAATATACCTAAGAATTGTGCCTAACTCACTTAATAGCCAAGTTGAGGTAAATAGAGATATTTTTAGATTTATTATGGTTAAATTACAATCTAATCGATACGTTGTCAAAGACCTATGTTTGTCCCACTTCTCAAAAATAAACGGCATGACAGTAAATATGTATATCTCTTTATAGCATTTAAGAACCCCTTTTAATCTGTAAGATTAATACATCAACCAAATAATAGAAAGTAGGAATTATTTAATCGTCTTAAATATGTAAGCTTTAAAACATGTTTGTAAAAACATACTATTATACATTCAATGAACATCTACTTTTTTTCTATTAGTACATCAGTTACTTTGATTCTTTTTAGTATTGCTTAGTGTAGTTACACTGGTGACTTGCCAACCATATTAAATGTGTCATAAAATGGCTGTCTGAACTCTATTCGAGAGAAAAGTTTTAGATTTTACATTTTGAACACAAGAAGAGGTTTCAATGCAAGACCTTTTGTAAACTATGTAGTTAAACTATTGTATAACTAGATGATAACACTGATTTAATCATTGCTGATCATAAAATATAACTAAAAAATGTGCCGCACAAGCTTAATAATCAAGTTTATGTACTTTTTCATTTTTTTAGATTCTGTCTACCACTATAATTACAATAATATTACAGTAATTTGAAAGCTAAAGGTTTTCAAATATGAAAGGTGAAGGTTTGAAACCTACATCAGTTTATATCAGAATAAGCTAAAACTTTAATATAAAATGAAAACAGTATAAATAAGTAATAGAAATTTCAAATAAAGAGAATAGAGATATAGTTATGTAAAAGGGAAAAGATGACATCAAATAATTATGATATAAGATCTCGAAGCCATCTTTAAAGTTTCTCTTATAGTTTACTTATACTTCGCTTCAAGTAAGGTAGCTTAATTCATGTATTATTAAGAAGCTGGAAAGTTATATTACTTAAGTGAAATATCACAGGATAAGTGATATTTCACTCAAAGAAGAGGATTGAATATAGGATCATTATCCTCTTTAAAATTTTCGCCTATTAAGAAGCTGGAAAGTTATATTACTTAAGTGAAATATCACAGAATAAGTGATATTTCACTCAAAGAAGAGGACTGAATATAGGATCATTATCCTCTTTAAAATTTTCGCCTATTAAGAAGCTGGAAAGTTATATTACTTAAGTGAAATATCACAGAATAAGTGATATTTCACTCAAAGAAGAGGACTGAATATAGGATCATTATCCTCTTTAAAATTTTCGCCTATTAAGAAGCTGGAAAGTTATATTACTTAAGTGAAATATCACAGGATAAGTGATATTTCACTCAAAGAAGAGGATTGAATATAGGATCATTATCCTCTTTAAAATTTTCGCCTATAGAGAGTGGTACATTATTTTTATTTATATTAAGTGACTATATTATTTGTAATATTTCTTCTTATCCAGTGTCATGGATTCTCTCCATTCTTCAAGTGACATTTTATTCAAAAAAAGAGGACAGAATATTGAATTACTATTCTCTTTAAAAACTTCTCCTGTAAAGAGTGATGCATTTTTTAACTGTATTAAGTAACTGTATATCATTTGTGACATTTCTATTTTTCCAGTGTCATGGATTCTCTCCGTTCTTCATGTGACATTTTAATTAGATAAAGAGGACAGAGTATTGTATTACTATCCTCTTTAATATTTTCGCCTGTTGATAGTGGTGCATATTTTTATTTGCATTAAGTAACTGTATATTTTTTGTAACATTTCTACTTTTCCAGTACCATGGATTCCTAAATTCTTCAAGTGACATTTTATTCAAATAAAGAGAACAAAATATTGGATTACTATCCTCTTTAAAATTTTCACCTGTAAAGAGTGGTGCATTTTTTTTTTTTTTTATTTGCATTAAGTAATTGTATATTATTTTTGACATTTTTTACTTTTTCAGTGCCATGGATTCTCTCCATTCTTCAAGTAACATTTTATTCAAATAAAGAGGACATAATATTGGATTACTATCCTCTTTAAAATTTTCGCCTGTAAAGAGTGGTGCATTTTTTTATTTGCATTAAATAACTATATATTATTTGTGACATTTCTACTTTTCCAGCGCCATGGATTCTCTCCATTCTTCAAGTGACATTTTATTCAAATAAAGAAGACAGAATATTGGATTGCTATCCTGTTTAAAAATTTTCACCTGTAAAGAGTGGTGCATTTTTTTATTTGCATTAAGTAACTATATATTTTTGTGACATTTCTACTTTTCCAGTACTATGGATTCTCTCCATTCTTCAGGTGAGATTTTAATTAAATAAAGAGGATAGAATATCGGATTACTATCCTCTCTAAAATTTTCGCCTGTAAAGAGTGGTGCATTTTTTTATTTGCTTTAAGTAACTGTATATTATTTGTGACATTTCTACTTTTCCAGTGCCATGGATTCTCTCCATTCTTCAAGTGACATTTTATTCAAATAAAGAAGACAGAATATTGGATTGCTATCCTCTTTAAAACTTTCTCCTGTAAAGAGTGATGCATTTTTTTATTTGCATTAAGTAACTGTATATTATTTGGGACATTTCTACTTTTCCAGTGCTATGGATTCTCTTCATTCTTCAAGTGACGTTGTATTGAAATAAAGAGGACAGAATATCGGATTACTATACTCTTTAAAACTTTCTCCTGTAAAGAGTGATGCATTTTTTTATTTGCATTAAGTAACTATATATTATTTGTGACATTTCTACTTTTCCAGTACTATGGATTCTCTCCATTCTTCAGGTGAGATTTTAATTAAATAAAGAGGATAGAATATCGGATTACTATCCTCTCTAAAATTTTCGCCTGTAAAGAGTGGTGCATTTTTTTATTTGCATTAAGTACCTGTATATTTTTGTGACATTTCTACTTTTCCAGTGCTATGGATTCTCTTCATTCTTCAAGTGACGTTGTATTGAAATAAAGAGGACAGAATATCGGATTACTATACTCTTTAAAAATTTTGCTTGTAGAGACATGTATTTTTTATTATCTAATATAAAATAACTGAAAATTTAGTATGAGGACTTTTCCCCTTTTTGAGAATCATGGAATTATTTTTATTTTTTAATTGGGATTTCACTTAAAGGGAAGAGGAGATCACTCAAAAATGCAGTAGTTTGCATCTTACCATTATTGTTTGTTTTTTTACTCTTTCATGTTTAGAGAAAAGAACGTTAATATTACAGATTATGCCAGTAAGCATTGTAATTCATTATAGATTTTATCTGCAGTTAAGCTATTTTATAAAATAGAACTAAAGCTAGACAGCGTGGTAATAGTATAAATGCATTGCTTCATTTCTTATCCTGAAAAAAAAATATGAGACTATTCTTTTCTTATCCCTCAATCTAAAACACGATATAAAATGGCTCTAAATGTTTCGTTATTACAAATGAGGAATTAAAATATGAATGAGTAGTAATTTTCTAACATATTGAAAAAATGACTTATCTCTTTCAAAGAATACAGTCAGGATTTATAAATTCTTTATGCATTATTTACCTTGGTAAAATACGTTCTTTTTTCTTTTTTATTTATTGGCATCTTAGTGTTATTTAGAATCTTATTACACTTTAAATACCTTTTTAGACCGTATTACGCTATTCTATAAAGTCTCATTAACGTAGGTTAAGTAGTAGCCGAAATATCATCAGATTTGTATATTCGGTCATTATAGTTAAATTGCTGTTTACTTGTTAAAAATGAATTTTGACATAAGCATGATATTAAGCGAACTACTGGAGCAATAGTCTTGATACTTGCTTAATAAAGATATATCATTTCTCCAAATTTCCATTTTGTAATCTATTTTTTATATTTTCAGAGAGAAACCAATTTTAAGAGGACAATGAAATTTTATTGTATTTTATTGCTAACGATCCAAACAGGCTGAAATTAATATATATATAGTGTACTTTATTAACCCATAAATTAAAGCTATAAATGGCATTTACTAATTAAGGAATATAAGACCTCTCCTGATTTCAGGTGTTTAAATGTGTGATAAAGACAACCTGTGTCTTAAATAAAAACTACATCTACCCTGGAATGTTCTCGAAATAAATACTACACAGTATTTGTTGTTCTCTATTAAAATCTATTAAAAATTGAAATAATCAGTAGGAAAAGCTTTGCTAACCTAGAACAATTAGGTTTCATATTGAAATTCAGCCATTCTTTAAATTATCTTCCTTTATCCCATAAATTGAACTAGATTCTGAGAATCATATTAACAAATATCACAGACCTTACTTATTTGATAAAGGATCTTACCCAAACTTTGAAATATATTGTGGTCTCTTTACATCAAAGTTATGTGGATGATAACAGGTATCTGCGTGACTTGCGTACTGTTATCACTGGTTTCTGCAAGAATACTTCAGGAGGGTTGAATTTTATGCTTGTAGTTCCTCTAACTATTAAAGTGTGCATTTATTAGTAGCTTACAGCTCTATTCCTTGGATCAAGAGATCCGTGACTCAGAGCATTTGCCAAGCACCAATGCTGGAAGGAATTTCAACTTCGGACTAAGCGAATGGTAAAACATGAGGAAACTATTAGATAACATTTTGACATTCAGTAATTCTTCAAAAAAATTTCCCATGAATTGAATTAAATTTCTGTGAATTTCTTATGTTATCTATGTTCATAAATATCACTGACTGTATTTATTTTGATAACAGAGATCTTTCCCAGAACTTTGAGGTAAAGAGACGATCCTGCGAGAATCCTCTACGATGGTTGTAATTTTATGCGTGCTGTTCCCCGAACTATTAAAGTGTGCATTCATTAGTTGCTGACAACTCTATTCCGTGGATCAGGAGATCCGTGGCTGAAAGCATTTGCCAAGCACCGCAGCCAGAAGGAATCCTCGCTTCGGACTATGCGAATGATAAAAACCCGAGGAAACACTCACACGAGATCTATAGAAGGCCTGGGGCCGAAAACGTTTTGTCGGATCCCTGGACCAAGCGAAGCATCGTGTGTCTCCTGCCAAAAAGCCCATGCAACATTTGACAAAGACGATTGTCTGGAGATTTGTAAATGAGGCTGATCGGCTTGCCGCATCAGCGCCGATGCCTGTGGGACCTGGGCGACTGTTTTCGTGAGCCGGTGGTGTATTTCGACATGCCGGTTCCTGAGAAAAGCGATCGCTTCGCAAATAGAGACAAGCGTTTTCAATGACTGTCTTTTCAACCGTTTTAGATGATGTACTCGTTGTAAGAGGAAACGGAGGATTTCGTGCCGAGTCGAACTGAAGAAGATAATTGCACCTAATGGGTTAAAGTGCGACGCGTAGTGATTTCTATACGTAATCCGGGGTTTTCTGGGCTGTGCTAAGATTTGTCTATCCAGTTCATAAAACGATAATGTCCCCCACCCTAGCATATTATCCCTGTATATCCTTCATATAACGTTCTTCATGTAATATTCTTCATACAACAATCTTCACATAAATTCTACTTTTTACTTCCACTTGATTTTGGTTACTGTAGCGTCTTAGTATCATAAGTTACTTCTAATTGCTTTTAATTCAATGGACCAAATAAAAAAAATTAATCTTTTGATTTTAATGGAAATGCAGCACATTTAGGATAATCCGGGGTTTTCTGTGCTGTGCTAAGTTGTGTCTATCCAGTTCATAAAACGATAATGCCCCCCTGACATATTATTCCTATATATTCTTCGTCTAACATTTTTCGTGTAATATTCTTCATACAACAATCTTTACAAATATTCTGTTTTTATAATTCCTCTTGATTTTTGGTTACTGTAACGTCTTAGTAACATAAATTACTTCTCATTGTTTTTACTTCAATGCACTGAGAAAAAACTTAATTGTGAAAAACAAAACAAAATTGTTGATGAAATGTAATTGTGAGCCTTTCATTTGACTAAGACTGCTAGGGTAAAAGGAGGTATTAACTCAAGCGCGTTACCGTAATTTAGAAGTAGGGACCAAGCAAGAGATGCTTGGCCTTTGATCAAACCCCTCTCTTGGCCTGCCACTCCCTTGAGGATCGTTTAAGAGCTTGGAGGACATTGTGACCATGAACATATTTTAAGTGCTTTAGTCACTTTTAATGAGCACGGCGAACTTTAGGCAGACTCGGGCTCCAAACCCGCAACCCTCCAATTACTAGAGCGTTATCTTAGCCAACTGAGCGACCGCGGTTCACAGATCCTGATTCAAAAATGATTAACCCTAATTTTTATTATCTCAAAAAATCAATATGTCGATAAATCAATGTAAATCAAAACTCCATTTTTTATTCACCGAACGATGCTATTGGTTAGGGATCCGTTGGTACCGGAGTTCGTGGGTTCGAATCCCGTGTGGCATGGGTAAGCCGTTCGGAATTGGCTTTAAGCTGTATCCGGTTCTCATTAGCCCTCGTGTTGCAAAAAGAGGACCGTAGCACTCCAGACCAGACCAGACCAGACCATTTTTTATTCAAATTATCACTTTATACAACATAAAATCTTAAAGTAATGGTCATTAATGCTACCGATCAACAACAGTGCTACTCAAAGTTATTGAACTATTCGTGCGCAGTTTTACCAAACGATGCCGAATGGTTAGGGTGCTGCTCTTCAATATCGGAGTTCGCAGATTCAAATCCTGCTGCTGGATGTTTGCAGCCCTTCAGAATCAATCTGCTTTTAGCAGTAAATCCTCTCGTGTTTACCCCTCGTGTAGCAAAAACAGAACGAGAATTCTTGTTTCCCTACAATAACGTTTTTATTTAAAGGAGTAAGAATTATCATTTCTAATGAGCATACACTCAAGAACCAAAAGATTGTGACCACCTGTTAATAACTAGTTGGCCAACCTTTGGAGCACAACACAGCTTCAACCCGCCTTGGCATGGATGCCACAAGTCCTTGGTAGATGGCCGGAGACAGATTGTACCAGATGTAAGAAACGAATTAGAATTATCATTTCTAATGAGCATACACTCAAGAGCAAAAACATTATGACCACCTGTCAGTAACGAGTTATCCCACTTTTGGCGTGCAACACAGCTTCAACCCACCTTGGCATGGATGCCACAAGTCCTTGGTAGATGGCCGGAGACAGATTGTACTAGATGTTTAAGAAACGAATTAGAATTATCATTTCTAATGAGCATACACTCAAGAGCCAAAACATTATGACCACCTGTCAATAACGAGTTGGCCCACCTTTGGCGCTCAACACAGCTTCAATCCACCTTGGCATGGATGCCACAAGTCCTTGGTAGATGGCCGGAGACAGATTGTACTAGATGTTTAAGAAACGAATTAGAATTATCATTTCTAATGAGCATACACTCAAGAGCCAAAACATTATGACCACCTGTCAATAACTTGTTGTCCCACCTTTGGCGGGCAACACAGCTTCAACCCACCTTGGCATGGATGCCACAAGTCCTTGGTAGATGGCCGGAGACAGATTGTACCAGATGTTTAAGAAACGAATTAGAATTATCATTTCTAATGAGCATACACTCAAAAACCAAAACATTATGACCACCTGTCAATAACGAGTTGGCCCACCTTTGGCGCGCAACACAGCTTCAACCCACCTTGGCATGGATGCCACAAGTCCTTGGTAGATGGCCGGAGACAGATTGTACTAGATGTTTAAGCAATGGTTACGCAAATCCGAGATATTGCGAATTGGTGGTCTTTGAACTCTGAGCTGCCGTCCCATGACATCCCAAATGTGTTCTATCGGATTGACATTCGGTGAGTTAGGCGGCCAGGACATTAACTGGAATTCAGCATCATGTTCCTGGAACCACTTCAACACATTTTTAGACCTTGTGGAAATACTTGTTCCGAACTTTCGAGCCATTATAATCTGCCCTCTATCAAAATCGCTTAGATCCTCAGCCTTTCCCATAACACACAGAATTAAGTGAAAGAATGATTCTTCAGACACTCCAGCAGCAGTTAAATACCACTTTCACCTGATCACGTGCCTTCCACCTCATCCAGACGAGTTCATTGCAAAATGTAGGCGGGTAGTCATAATGTTTTGGCTTTTGAGTTTATGTCAAACAGTAAAAATAATGCTTTTAAAGGTCATTTTTTTTTTTTTAAAAAAAAGCACAAATTTATTACTTGCAGAAAATGATTTTGATTTTTTTCCTGTTTTGTTTTGTTTTTTATTGTTATTTGCTTTCTGGTACAGAGTGAAGCAAGTATTGTAATTGAGAACTATTTCGGTTTAAAGCGAAGTATCTGTATAACAAAAAATCTCATTATAACGAATGTTAACTCTTCGTGTTGTCCCCAGATGACAGTACTTAAGCTCTACTCTGACAGAATAGATACCTTGAGAAACGAAACTGATTTTTAATTTTTAAGAGAATGAGTAAACGATAATTATAATGAAGCAACATGCAAAATAAAAAGAAGAAAATACGGTTTAATAAGCGTACAAGTTATGTGGTGTGCACATCAGATTTTTTTTTTTTTTTTTAAGGTGTCAGTAAAATTATTTTGGTTTGGTTTGGAGCCCTACGGTCTACTATTTTGCACACTAGGACTAATGAGCCGGGGCCTACTGTTCAAAGCCTATTCCGAACGGCTAAGAACATACATGCATCCATGCCATAGTGGGATTCGAACCCACGAAAGCCGCACCGACGATCAGCGCCCTAACCAATCGGCCAGCGTTCGGCCAGTAAAATTAATTTATAAAATATAATATTAAATATATCTGAATATTTATAAAGTTTTGTTAAAGAAGGTCTTGATAAATCACAAAAGTAAATTTGAAGCAATAAATAAATAAATAAATAATGTTTGAAAATGGTATTTTTACGATTTAAAAATAATTTTTATAAACTTCGAAAATACTTTTCTTTTCTTTTATAAACGAATTTTTTATAAATTTCAAACCTTTGAACTGTTCAAACAGACATTACTTTCCAGAATATGCTTTAGATTGGATTGTAAAATCCATAACAATTGCACTTGTTATTGTAACACTTTAAATTTTAAAATAGCATGAAAAGATACTATGTTCCCTTAGCAAGCTCACACTAAGATTTTTTTTTAATTTATTTTTTTTTATTTATTTATGTATTTTTAATTAATTAATTTTTTAATTAATTAATTGTACAGCTAAAATTAGGGATACCTGACACTTAAAAACTCTTTCGTTTCCTTCCCTGTATTCTTGTTAAATGTATTCTTGATCTCTAAAAAAAAATATACCAAAAAATCCTTAAATTTTTAAAGATATAAAATTTAAATCCCTTAATTCAATTTTATTTACTTATTTGAAATGTATTTGTAAACTTATAAATTATTATTGGTGTCTAATTTTATTTCAATTTATTTAGATTTTCTTTTTAATTTTTAATTTTAATTTTTATTTATTTTTTTATTTCTTTATTTTTCAATTAATTAATTTAGTTATTTTACAGCTAAAATTAGGGATACCTGACACTTAAATTCTTTCGTTTCCTTCCCTTTAAAATGTACTATTGTTCTCTAAAAAAATATACCAAAATATCCTTAAATTTTTAAAGATATAAAATTTGAATCCCTTAATCAATTCAATTTTATCTACTTATTTGAAATGTATTTGTAAACTTATAAATGATTACTGCTGTCTAATTTTATTTCAATTTTAATTATTTTATGAAAAATTATTTTGCGATTTAATAGTTATGTAAATTATTTCTACTATCTTTTACATATATAGTATATAAAGTCATGTATGAACTTGAAAACTATTTAGCCAAATATTTTATTTTAATCTACCTTTTATCAATTGTTTACTTTTTAATGTTATAATATTACTATTTTTAATGTTGTATTAGATTGTTGTATAGTTTCAACGTATAGATGGCAGCACAAGTCATAGATCCTTTAAAATAAATTTTGGAGGGCTGTCAATATTTAAATTTATACTCGTAAAAAAAAAATATAAATATATCTTATTTAAAATATAATGCTAACTTTAATAACTTTTTGTAGTACATAACAATAACTACTAATATACTACATAATTACAATAACTTTCTACAATAACTTCTGTTTAATAACCAAGTTTTACGCATAGTGAACCAAGTTTGGAGAAGTTATATGTTTTGTCTGTAGATGGCAGCACTAAGCAGAATCAAAATTTATAGCCCTGATTGAAATGACATATATCCAAGTGCATTGACGTGGATGAAAATTATTTGATTATTATTATTTTTTTAAGATTTGCTAAAATTATTTAATGTATGTTTCAAAACGAAAGATCTTACATTCATTATGCGCAGTGTACTTATTAGGCTTGTTAAAACAGATTTTTAAGATTTAAAGAATTTTCTATGTATAAAATATATTTTCCCTATTTTCATAAAAATTATAAAGAATTTAATGTTGCTAAACAGTTTTGGTAAAATAATTGTAAAAATAATAACACATAAATTTCCTATTCAACTTTATTTTAGTGTTATCTTTAGTTCCAATCACAGACAAGATATATTTTTTGCAATTTATATTTTGGCCTGTATACGGCAGTGAATGAATCAATAAAACTTGCTAAAGATTTAACTCAGATTTTTTTTTTTTATTAATTTTTGAAAGCATTTATCTTGTGATCAATTTTATTTAATAATTAAAAATTTAAATAATAAATGAAGACAAGTATGTCAAAAATTTAAAAAGAAATAGCTCATGATGTAAATGAGAAAATTAAGACGTTTGTTGATTAAATACATTAGGTTTTATTTAGATGTAAATATCACAAAAAATATCTGAAAGATTAGACCCAAAAGAATATACATTGCAATACGAGGAAAACAATAAAATCAATACAAAGCAATTATCTGAGTATCTCGTAAGTTAACAAACGACTCAAGCGGGGTTCCATGGTGTAATGGTTAGCACTCTGGACTCTGAATCCAGCGATCCGAGTTCAAATCTCGGTGGAACCTGAATGCTTTTTGGTTCTTTCAATAAATAATCTGTGCCTTTCTGTGTTAACTTTCGGGTACGTTTTTTATTCTATATCAAACATTTAAGAACGAGATGATTGCAATCATAAAAAAAAAAAATTAATTTTAATCTAAATGTTGTATACCTTGTACTTAATGCAAATTGTCTTACGATAATTACTTTTTTTTTAAATTTTCAGATTTTAAATTTTTAACAGGCCTATAACCTGAATTATATTCAATATTGGAAAGATAATTATATTGAATTTAATTATTCACACAGTGTGTTACGTTCATACTTAATTTAAATTTTAAAACTGATTTTACTCCAATTTCATATTGAAGCAAAATTTTTATTTATTTATTTATTCATTTATTTTTTTCCATTAATCATTTTTGTAAACATTCTTTTACATTTTTTTTACCAATTACGAAGTAAAACGAACCTTAAAAAAATAAGTTAGATACATGCTTCATACAAACGTACATGATCTCAGGAATATTAAATTAAAAAAAAATAGAATTTTAAAAAATTTACTTAATAAACTACAAACAAATATGTACTTTTGATAATATTAATTGTCATATTTCAAATAAAACAACAATTATAGCAAATCATTTTTTTTTTTTTTTTTTTTTTTTTTTTTTCTTTTTTTTTTTTTTTTTTTTTTGCATATTGTGAAACGTTTGCACTTAATTTTTCAAAATTTTATATTATTACTCTGCATTCTGAATCCAGTTATTTGAGTTTAAATCTTGGTGGAACCTGAATAATTTTTGATTCTTTCAATAATTCATCTATGTTTATGTGTGCAAACTTTCGAGTACATTTCTTACACTACATCAAACATTTAAGTGTTTCATGTAATGTAAGAATCGAAATAAGAGTGATCATAAATAAAATTATTTTAAATCTAAATGTTATATACCTTGTACTAAATGCAAATTATCTCATGATTATTAATTTTTTTTTTTATAATTTTCGATTTTTTAGAATTTTTATATATTAAATATCAGATTATTATGAGTATTTTGATACCATTAATTTCACCAATAATCTCAAACAGAACGATACTTATAGTGAATTAAATTATTTACATATTGTGTTATGTTCATACTTAATTTAAACTTTAAAATTGATTTTACTCCAATTTGATATGGAAGCTATATTTTTTTTTATTTATTCATTTATTTTTTTTATTAATCATTTTTGTAAACATTCTTTTACATTTTTATGCTGCATTAATTAAGAATTAAAACGAATATTAAAAAAAAATTAAGTAAGATATAAATGTTACATGTTTCGTATAAACGTAAATGATCTCAAATTATTAAATTACAAAAAATTTCAATTGAAAAGAAATGTTTGCTTAATAAACTACAAACAAATATGTACTTTTGATGTCATTAATTTTGCCATATTTCAAATGGAATAATAATTATAGTGAATAATATTTTTTGCATAATGTGAAAGGTTCGCACCTAAATATGCAAAATTTAATAATGGCTAGAACTTAGCATTCTGAATCCAGTTATTTTAGTTAAAATCTAGGTGGAACCTGAATGCTTTTTGGTTCTTTCAATACATCATCTGTGCAATTTCTGTGTTAACTTTCGAGTAAGTTTTTATACTACATCGAACATTTATGAACGAAATGAGTGTAATCATAAAAGAAATTAATTTAATTCTAAATGTTACATACCTTGTACCAAATGCAAATTGTCTCTAGTTAATTACTTTTTTTTTAATTTTCGATTTTTTAATTTTTTAACAGGTTAAAACTTTTTGCACGTTTCGATATCATTAATTTTGCCAATAACCTGAATTATATTGAGTATTGAAAAGATAATTATATTGAATTTAATTATTTACATAGTGTGTTACGTTCATAAATTATCTAATAATTATTAATTTTTTTTTAATTTTCGATTTTTTAGAATTCTTACATACTAAATTGCAGACTTCTCTGCATATTTTGATACCATTAATTTTGCAATAATCTCAAACAGAACGAGACTTATAGTGAAATAAATTATTTACATAGTGTGCTACCTTCGCACTTAATTTAAACTTCAAATTGGATTTTCTGTAATCTCACATGGAACCAAAATGTTTTATGGGGAATTTTCCATTATTCTCGTTTGTAAACAATATTTTACAATTATATACTGCACTGAATAAAAAACAAAATACTTATTAGAAATTTCATTTATATACAAATGTTTCATATTTCATGTCAAATGTAAATGGTCTCAGAATTATTAAATTTCCAAAATTAACGATTTTGTAAAAGTTTTGTGCATATTTAACTACAAATTTCATCATACATGTCATTAATTTTGCCACATTTCAAGCAGAACGACAATTATAGTGATTCACATTATTTGCATATTGTGTTACATTCGCACGTAATTTAAGCTTTAAACTAGTTTTTCTGTGATCGCACATGGAACATGAATGTTTTATGATTTTTTTTCCATTATTCACCTTTGTAAACATTCTTTTACAATTTTATATTGCATTGATTAAAAACAAAATCCGTATTAAAATTTAAATTTATATACAAATGTTATATATTGCATGTCAAATTAAATAGGCTCAGGACTATTAAATTTCCAAAATAAACGATTTCTAAAATTTTTGCTCATATTTAACTCCAAAAAAAAAAAAAAAAATAATTAATTTTGATATCACTAATTTTATCACACTTCAAATGGAGTGACAAGTATAGTGAATCACATTATATTATATTGTGTTACGTTCGCCCATAATATAAAGTTTACACTAATTTTTGTGAGATTCCACATGGAACCTGAATGCTTTTTGTTTTATTCCATTATTCATCATTGTAAACATTCTTCTCTATTTTTATATTGCATCAATTAGAGAGCAAAACAAATACTAAAAAAATAATAATTTAGACATAAATCATACATATTTCATATCCAATGTGTTTTCAGGGTTATAAATTTTTTAACCTGAGTGTTATTTAGTTTTTTAGATTAAACATCTATATAAACTTTCAATTGGGTTTTTTACACTATATCAAATAATTCAGAACGAGTGGAGTATAAATATAAAAAATTAATTTAGATCTAAATGCTTCGCAGTAAACATAAACTGTCTCGGGATTATTAATATTTTTTTTTTATTTTTATAAATCAAAAAAAATTCTACATTAAATTGCAGACTTTTTAAGTTTTTTATAACATCAATTTTGCCAATAATCTGAAAGAGAACGAGAAGTTGAGTGAATTAAATTATTTGCATAATGTGTGACGTTAAAAAATTAAACTTCCCTTATAATTTAAGCTTCAAAATTGTTTTTATTAATATTGTATGGAACCTGAGAGTTATTTTATTTCTCCCTCATTTATCTTTGTAAATATTCATTTGCATTTTTATACTGCATCAATTAGTAAACAAAGCACATTTAAAAAAATTCATTTAGATATAACTGTTACACATTTCATACCAAATGTAACTTGTCTCACAACTATTAAATTTTCAAAATTTAATAACCTTATTTGGTTTTCTGAGGCGACATTCAGCAATCTACTAAGTTCAAGCAATCCCGAAAATCACTTTTAAAACGGAAGAAAAGAAGAAATCAAGAGGAAAAATACCAGCCCTTATTTGGTTTTCCGAGGCCAGATTCAACAATATATTTTTTCATTTCAAACAATCCCAAAGATCACTTTTAAAACTGAAGAAAGGAAGAAATCAATAGGGAAAATACCAGTCCTTATTTGGTTTTCCAAGAACAGATTCAACAATCTATTCATTTCAAACAATCCCGAAGATCACATTTAAAACTGAAGAAAGAAAGAAATCAGAAGGAAAAATACCAGCCCTTATTTGATTTTCCGAGGCCAGATTCAACAATCAATTCATTTCAAACAATCCCAAAGATCATTTTTAAAACTGAAGAAAGGAAGAAATCAGAAGGAAAAATACCAGCCCTTATTTGGTTTTCCGAGAACAGATTCTACAATCTATTCGTTTCAAACAATCTCGAAGATCACATTTAAAACTGAAGAAAGGAAGAAATCAGAAGGAAAAATACCAGCCCTTGTTTGGTTTTCCGAGGCCAGATTCAACAATCTATTCATTTCAGACAATAACGAAGATCACATTTAAAACTGAAGAAAGGAAGAAATCAAAAGGAAAAATACCAGCCCTTATTTGATTTTCCGAGGCCAGATTCAACAATCTATTCATTTCAGACAATAACGAAGATCACATTTAAAACAGAAGAAAACAAGAAATCAGGAGGAAAAATACCAGCCCTTATTTGGTTTTCCAAGACCAGATTCAACAATCTATCCATTTCAAGCAATCACGAAGTTCACAGTTAAAACTGAAGAAAGGAAGTATTCCTGAGGTAAAATACCAGCCCTTATTCGGTTTGCCGAAGCCAGATTCAGCAAGCTATTCAGTTCAAATAATCACAATAACGAAGATCACATTTAAAACTGAAGAAAGGAAGAAATCAAAAGGAAAAATACAAGCCCTTATTTCGTTTGTCGAAGCTGTCTTTTTAGAAATTATTTAAGCGCAGAATTTTTCTGCCCTAAGGAATCTGTACAAAATAAGTGGTCTCATGGTGGGAAAGTCTAAGATGAACCATCAAAACCTCAGAAGAACAACACTGAAATCTAGAAAGAACAATAAGTAAAGATTTTGTTCCTGGGAATTGGAAATTGTTTTGCTCTCCTAACTGAGGTTTTATCATCACAGTGCGGAATTAAAATGGGCAAAATACCATTAGTTAATTATTAGGAAAATTTTAATATGTTACATACTCAGTGAAAACCCGATTTAATGTAACATATGTGTTTGAACAAATTAAACCTTAGAACACAATGTTAAAAATCCGTTTCTTTTGCAGTTATTAACAGAAGTTTTTTTTTTACATTTTAATTATTTTTTGTTTTTGTTTCTATTTTTATAGCTTTAGCTATAGATTCAGCTATCAAGAAACATTTTTGTTTGTTTGATAGAATAAAGGAGATATAAAATATTAAATTTCTGATTCTAGAATATGTTTATTGAAATAAAATCATTTGGTACTAGTAAACTATTATACTATTCAAATTTTATTGAATACAATGCACTTCATGGATAAATAATTGTTATTAATTTATTTGGAAAAATATATTTTATCTTATATACATTATTCTTTCTTATTTTTAATACTTATTCCTAGATGGCAGCACATTATACGCAGTCCTTAGAAGTGATTGAATTTATTTCAGTTGCTTCAAGTTTGGAAAATATAATAGAATAAAAAATACTTTTAAGGTTCATATGTATATATATATATATATATATATTATATATATATAAAACCCATTAAAATATTTCTTGCTTAACTAAAGATAAAATCTATTGTCTATTCTTGTATTACAACTCTATAAAAAGTTTTATCGAAAACTACCTTAGAATTTAAAATGTTTTACTAGAAAATGTTACACAACTCAAAGCTGTTAGAATATTGCATTACCTTTAATAATATTCAAATCAAAATATTCCTGTCAGTCTGAGATATTTACTAATTTAATTTTATATAATTTACAGATTTATATTAGTTATTATATTTAAAAGCAGACTTAGGAAAATGCCCCAGTTAACACATTTTATACGATCTAAATTATGAAATTGTTATATATCTTTAAAACTTATCTAATATAAAATCTAAAGACTAGAATCATAGCTTAGAGAAGATATACAAAACCGAAGACTAATTTTTCTTTAAAAAAAAAAAAAAAAAAAAAAAAAAAAAAACCGCTTTAAAGGATTTTTGTATACAACATTAATTTGATAATTAGTTGGCTGAAATAGACAATTAGTTCCTGCATCTCATTTCGGTTTCATTTTGTTTACGATTTGGTGACTTGCATGTGATTTATGACTCAAAAGTTTCAATTCATCAGCTAAGAAATTATTTTTTTAAAAGGTTCCAAAATTTAATTCTTCTTTCCATAATCTTCTCTATACACTACATTTTTTTACTTTGATTTTATTTGATTTTCAAGTATGGAAAGGCTTCTATGTGTGAAGTTATTAAATTTAAAACAGATTTCACATGCTCCTTCCTTTTTTAATCGCAACACTATGACTAAATAACAACACATCATTCATCGCTTTTAAAATTCGATTAAATATATTATAATCAATTAAATTGATTAGTGGCGCCACCTTTTATACGATTTTTACACTGTTTAGATTTAAATGCAAACCGATGAAATTTCATTCCATATATGGTTTTTATTTTCTGTTATTGTAAATCTTTTCAGTCTTTAAGAAATTCAAAATATTATTTTCAGAAAAATTAAATGAGAGTATCTGTAAACATTTGCAGGAATCCACGTTTTAGAAATTTCCGTTACGGAAATTTCGGTTTTGTTTGAATTTCGTTTTACTGGATATGTTTTTTTTTTATTATTATTGTATTTTCAGTTATAACAATCTAGATAACCTGCTAGAATTGACAGTGAAATAAATCGACTCTTGCTGCACTTCTTCTATAGATCTTTTATACCGTTATTCATATCCTTTCTGCAGGTTGAAGGTCACGAAGATTTCAAACCACATGGCGTTCTTTTTGAAGTTGATTCTCTGACTCTCCATACCCTTTTCTTCCTCAATGAAAAAATGTTAGAATTTTTGAAAAATTTAATGTTTCATTTAACTATTAGTAAGGGAGAGGATAGCATTTATACGTCTGTAAATTCGAATTTTTGCAGAACTGAATATATTTTAGAGTGGAGTTGCTCAATATGCCATCAGTGCCAGATGATTTTAAGGTTAATTCTGTCTGAATTTCGAAGTATTTTCAGAAAATATATATCTTATTAAACATAATAATCACTAGACTATATTACATTAAATAGAAACTATTTAAGCTCGCTTCGAAAACCGAAGGAATTCGAACAATATTTCTCAATAGAGCAATTTGTAACAACGTCACGAACTACTATAATGCCCTTCTCATTCATTTTCATGTTTACAACAACCAATAGACAAACAATAAACTGCCTTTCCGTTTGAAACTAAAGCCAGAATTGTCATAAATTGAGATTTGCCCTACTGCGTGAAATCGCCTTATTGAAAATCCCGATAAGGTAGTTTCTTTTCGAATTATGACAACAGAGCAATTTTCGAGAAGATTTTGACTATTATTAAAATGAATTATTAAAAGTATGTATGTAATTTCTGAAACATGGATTCTGTCATATCATAATAGCTTACTCAACTCCTATTCAAGCTCATACCTAACCAAACCAGGAGATTCGAACATGGGTTTGCAACGTCAAAGTCTCGGTAATTTTATTTCTATGTGAGACAGCAGAGCAGATTTAATGTCTATTATGACTGCTTTTTACCTAGTTTTCAGAAAGTTTCTACATATTTTCTGAAAAAGGATAAATCGAAAGCTCCTTTTAGAGAAATTAAAAAATGCGAATTTGGGGTCGGTTATGTCTGAATTTTTAAGACATTTCTAAAAGTATGAATACATTTTCTGAATCGTAGTTTTCATAGAATATACCAACATAAACAAATTTTATGTTTTGCTTAAGAGCAGGCAAACATGGTATGTTGAAACTGTAACCTTGAAGTAAATATTAGAAAATTTTTCTTTTGAAATATGATCACAAAGCGGACTAGATAATAATTGTGCTAAAATTTTAAATAAATCTAAAAATATATACGCATATGTTCTGAAACCTGTTTTCTGTAAAAATAAGAGAAAAACAAGTAGTTTAGATAAAATCTCAATGTGAAATTATTCTGATTTTGGGGTTGTTTTTAAATATATTTGTAAGGTGTTTGGAAAAGCATGCGTATTTTTGGGGAACGTGATTTTTAAATACAATAAAAGTCTTTAAACAGTGGCTATTTTTGCTCATTGTTAAGCATGCCAAGGAATTTGAATCATAAATAGTCGGTGTAACAATCACGGGCTTCCGTTTTTTTTTTAAATTTTTCTTTTTTAATATGACATAAGAGTGTATTTCCAGTCGTGTTTTACATATAAACTTTACAAAGTAAATATACATTTTTTGAAACCCGGTGTTCCGTAAATTAAAGATTAAGAGTAAAGAACAGTTCAGTATCTAACTGTGGTCATATCTGAGAAACCCCCTGAAATTTGAGCATGGGTACATCTATGTAAAATTCATTGATGCTCTTTTTCGCATCATCGTATTTGCTGTTGATTTTCAGTGATGGAAAGTATGTTTATATTTTTTAAAACCTCGTTTGTCATAGTATATAATAGTTTCAACAACTGCTATTTACTGTCAATTCTAAGTTTCGAACGTATATTTAGGTTTGTCTAACATAGGATCTCAATATAAAAATTGAGATATAAGTTTTTAATTATTATAAGAGAATATATTTTAGATTGATTTTGACTATATTTTACATTAATTTCGAAAGGATTTATATGTTTTGTAGAACTTAGCTATCCTTAAACTATTAAGATTTAAACCATGGCTTTTTTCAGTCCTGTCAAAAAACCCAAGTGTTTGAAACATAGGTCTACAATGTCACAATTATCGGAAATTATTTTATTTAAATATGGCATCATAGAGAATTTGAGATCGATTTTGTAAAAGTATCTGAAATATCTATGAATATTGTAATTAATATCATTCTTACTGTATGATGAAATCAAAAGATCAAAATTTTAATCTAGTAATACAAATCAAAGGGTTTTAAGAAGTCATGGGAGAGTAAGAAGAAAAAAAAAAACGAAAATTTTTCATGATTAAAAATATTTATTACTTCAAGATGCAAGCCATTTTTCTCTCACGTTCATAGAACACGAGTACTACGCACACCGATTTCAAGAAACAAGTAAAAATATTTTTCCCTAGCAACACAATAAGTCATGCTCACTAGAGGCGCTACTGGCTCCCCAAAACACTTATTTTTAAAAATATGCGAAATTATGTATTATTTTCCCAAATCTGATTTTCTATAGAATATAAAAGTTTAAAAAAAAAAATTGTTATTTGTCCTAATTTGAAAACAATCCCTGGTATTTTCAATGTGGATTATCAGTGATGAAATTCCCCAGAGTTCCTTTTCCAGTTATAAAAAGAAAAAAGCGCATTTGATGTAGATTTCAACTATATTTTAGGTAAATTTTAGAAATATATATATATATACATTATCTAGACATGGTTTTCAGAAGATTTTAAAATGCTAAACTGTTCTTATTTTTGCTCAGATCTAAATAAAACTAGAAATTCGTATTCTCGATTTTTTAATTCTTGAGAACTTTTAAAATATTATTTGAAAATTAAATTTCGAAAAGTGTATGTATAATTTTTGAATTCTGTTTTAACATAAAATATAAATATTTAAGCTGTGGTTATTTGGGTTCACTTTTCAGAAAAGACAGAAATACCTAACTAGGAACTTCGATGCAAAAGTTATCGAGATATATTTTACAAAATTCTTCGAACTGTCGCATTTTAGTTAATATTTACTATATATACAGCAAAACTGTTTCATTAATAGCTTTATAGATAGAACTAGTTCGGTTTTGATATTTCAATGAATATACACTGTAGAAAGAAACCGTGCCTCTTTCAATAAATGAATTTATTTTATTAAACATCTGTTTTGAATCAGTTTTCTGTTATTAGATGTCAGCACTATACAATTCAATACATAGCTCTTTATCCCAAAGGTCTGAAATCTTTAGGACTTCACAGACCTCTACAAATATAATTTTTATTTCGCAGATCTCCAATTATATAAATTTGAAATAAAAAATGTAGTAAATATATTTATAGAATAATATTTAGAAACTTTTATTTTATTAATGCAAAATGCACATATTAAAGGCAAAAAAAAAAAAAAATATATATCGTAATTAAAAACTTTACTTATGCATTACACATTTATAAAGTTATATGTTCTTGCTTATAAACCATCCGTATATGGCATTTTGGCTCCAACTACGTTACTGCAAGTTTCAACAGCGGCTATTTAAGGTTAATTCTGAATTTCGAACATATGTTTAAGGTGTGTCTAACATAGGATCTCAATATAAAAATTTTCGAGATATAAAGTTTGAATTACTATAAAAGAATGGATACCAGATTGATTTATTGAACTATGTTTTAAAATTAATTACCAAAGGTGTTTATAAATTTTATAGAACTTAGTTTTCCTTAAATAATCAAGATTTAAACCGTGGCTTTTTTCAGTCCTGTAAAAAAAACCAAGAGTTTGAAACACAGGACTATAATGTTAGAATACTCGGGAATTATTTTATTTAAATATGACACCACAGAGGATTTGAGGCCGATTATGTAAAAGTATCAGGAATATTTATGAATATTGTAATTAATAACAATCTTGCTGTATGATGAAATCAAAAGTTCCAAATTTTAATCCAGGAAATCAAATCAAAGTGTTTCAAGAAGTTATTAAGAGATCAAAAAGGGGAAAAAATTGTGATTTAAGATACTCATTATTTCAAGATTTAAGCCAGTTTTTATGAGCATTCCTAGAACACGAGAACTACACACACCGATTTCAAGCAACAAATAAAAACTTTTTCCCTTGCAGCGCTGAGAAATTTTGAAAACTGTACCAATAATTTTTTGAAATTTGGTTTACCATGAAATATAAATATTTAATCTATGACTATTTGGTGTCACTTTTTAGATAAGACAGAAATACGGAACTTGGAACATAGATGCAAAAGGTATCGAGATATTTTTTACAAAATGCTTCAAACGAACGGATTTCAGGTCAATATTTACTATTATATACAGCAAAACTGTTTCATTTATAGCTTTATAGGTAGAACTAGTTCTGTTTTGATATTTCAATGAATATACACTGTAGAAAGAAACCTTGCCTGTTTCAATAACTGAATTTAATCTTATTTTATTAAATGTCCTTTTTATATCAGTTTCTTGCTACTAGATGTCAGCACTATACAATTCAATACATAGCTCTTTATCCCAAAGGTCTGAAATCTTTAGGACTTCACAGACCTCTACAAATATAATTTTTATTTCGCAGATCTCCAATTATATAAATTTGAAATAAAAAATGTAGTAAATATATTTATAGAATAATAATTAGAAACTTTTATTTTATTAATGCAAAATGCACATATTGAACACGAAAACGTTATATTGTAATTAAAAAACTTTACTTATGCATTACACATTTATAATCTTATATGTTCTTGCTTATCGACCATCTGTAAGTAAATTTTGGCTCCAACTACGTCACTGCAAGTTTCAACAGCGGCTATTTAAGGTCAATTCTAAATTTCGAACATATATTTAAGGGTGTGTCTAATGTAGGATCTCAATTTAAAAATTCCTGAGATATAAAGTTTGAATTACTATAAGAGAATGGAATTCAGATTGATTTATTGAACTATATATTTAAATTAATTTCGAAAGGTATTTATACATTTTGTAGAACTTAGTTTCCCTTAAACTGTTAAAGTTTAAATTGTGGCTTTTTTTAATCCTGTTTAAAAAAAAAAAAAAAAAAAAAACGAACTGTTTGAAACATAAGTTTACAATGTCACAATTCTCGAGAATTATTTTATTTAAATATGGCATCATAGAGGGTTTGAGTTCGATTTTGTAAAAATAGCTGAAATATTTATGAATACTATAATAGATATCATTATTTTAATTCATAAAACTATCCTAAAGTATGTATTATTTTCCCAAATCTGATTTTCTGTAGAATATAAAAGTTTAAAAAATGGTTATTTGTCCTAACTTGTAAGAGATCCCTGGGGTTTCTAACATGGATCACCGGTGTTAAAATTCCCCAGAGTTTCCTTTCCAGTTATAAAAAGAAAAGATCGGATTTGATGTTAATTTTAACTAAATTTTAAATAAATTTTAGAATGTATTTATACACTATCTAGAACTTTATTTTCCGCAGATTATAAAATGTTGAACTATTGCAATTTTTGCTCAGTTCTAAACAAACCCAGGAATTCGCATTCTCGATTTTTTAATTCTGCAGAATTTTTTCTTAAGTATTATTAGAGAATTAAATTTCGAAAAGTGTATGTATAATTTTTGAAACCTGGTCTACTATAAAATACAAATATTTTAGCTGTGGTTATTTGCTCTCACTTTTCAGAAAAGACAGAAATATCAAACAAAATGGAACATTGATGCAAAAGTTATCAAGATATATTTTACAAAATCCTTCGATCTAGCGGATTTCCGGTCAATATTTACTATACATACAAGATTCGAAGAGTAATCGAATTAAATTTCGAAAAGTGTACCTATAATTTTTTTAATCTGGTTTACCATGAAATATAAATATTTAAGCTGTGGCTATTTGGGTTTCCTTTTCAGAAAAGACAGAAATACCGAACTTGGAATATCGATGCAAAAGTTATCGAGATATTTTTTACACAATGCTTCGGGCCAGCGAATTTCAGGTCAATATTTACTATGTATACAGCAAAACTGCTTCCTTCATAGTTTTATAAGTAGAACTAGTTCGTTTTTGATATTTCAATGAATATACACAGTAGAAGGAAACCGTGCCTGATTTAATAAATGAAATTAATCTTATTTTATTAAATATCTATTTTATATTAGTTTCTTGCTACTAGATATCAGCATTATAGAATTCAATATGTAGCTCTTTATCAAAAAGGTCTGCAAATTTTAGAACTTCACTGACCACTACATATAAAATATTTATTTGGCAGTCCTCTAATTACATTAATTTAAAATAAAAAAAGTTGTAAATATATTTATAGAATAATAATTTGAAACTTTTATTTTATTAATGCAAAATGTACTTATTAAAGGCAAAAAAGTTATATCTTAATTAAAAAACTTTACTTATGCATTACACATTTATGCATTATATGTTCTTGCTTATCTTATCAACTATCCGTATATGGAATTTTGGCTCCAACTACGTCACTGCAAGTTTCAACAGCGGCTATTTATGGTCAATTCTAAATTTCGAACATATGTTTAAGGTGTGTCTAACACAGGATCTTAATATAAAAATTTTCGAGATATAAAGTTTTGAATTATTATAAGAGAATGGATTTCCGACTGATTTTAACTATATTTTAAGTTAATTTCGAAATGGATTTATATATTTTGTAGAACTTAGTTTTCCTTAAACCATTAAGGTTTAAACCGTGGCTATTTTCAGTCCTGTAAAAAAAAAACCCAAAAGTTTGAAACACAGGTCTACAATGTTACAATTCTTGGGAATTGTTTTATTTAAATATTCCAACATAGAGGATTTGGGATCGATTTTGTAAAAGTATCTGTAATATTTGTGAATATTATAATAAATATCATTCTTACAATTTTTAAAAATTTACGAAAGTATGTATTATTTTCCCAAATCTGATTTTCTGTAAAATATAAAAGTTTAAAAAAAAGTGGTTATTTGTCCTTACTTGAAAACAATCCCTGAGGTTTCTAACATGGATCACCATTGTTAAAATTCCCCAGCGTTTTTTTTCCAGTTATAAAAAGAAGAGGGTAGGTTTGATGTTGATTTTAACTATATTTTAAATAAATATTAGAGTGTATGTGTACATTATCTAGAACTTCATTTTCGTCAGATTATAATATGTTGAATTGTTGCTATTTTTTCTCAGTTCTAAACAAACCCAGGAATTCGTATTCTAGATTTTTTAATTCTTGAAAATTTTTAAAAAAATATTATTAGAGAATTAAATTTTGGATAGTGTATGTATAACTTTCGAATTAAAAAAAAAAATATTATTAGAGATTAAATTTTGAAATCTTTATGTAAAATTTTCGAAACCTGCTTTATCATAAAATATAAATATTTAAGTTGTGGGTATTTGGGTTCATTTTTCAGAAAAGACAGAAATACTGAATTTGGAACATGGATGCAAAAGTTATCGAGATATTTTTTTACAAAATGCTTCGAGCAACTAGAGTTAAGGTCAATATTTACTATTTATGCAGCAAAACTGTTTCCTTCATAGCTTTATAAATAGAACTAGTTCGGTTTTGATATTTCAATGAATATACACTGTAGAAGGAAACAGTGCCTGTTTTAATAAATGAATTTAATCTTATTTTATTAAATATTTGTTTTATATCAGTTTTCTGCTACTAGATGTCAGCACTATACAATTCAATATGCAACTCTTTATCACAACGGTCTGCAATCTTTAGAACTTCACAGACCAATACATATATAATATTTATTTAGCAGTCCTCTAATTATATGAATTTAAAATAAAAAGGCTGTAAATATATTTATAGAATAATAATTAGAAACTTTTACTTTATTAATGGAAAATGTACTTATGAAATGCAAAAAAGTTGTATCGTAATTAAAAATTTTACTTATGCATTACACATTTATAATGTTATATGTTTTTGCTTATTGACCATCCGTGTATGGAGTTTTGGCTCCAACTACGTTATTGAAAGTTTCAACTGTATTTACGGTCAATTCTAAGCTTGAACATATATTTACGGTGTGTCTAATGTAGGATCTCAAATTAAAAATTCTCGAGATATAAAGTTTTGAATTACTATAAGAGAATAGATTTCAGATTGATTTTGACTATATTTTAAATTCATTTCGGAAGGTATTTATATATTTTGTAAAACTTAGTTTTCCTTAAACCATTAAGGTTTAAACCGTGGCTTTTTTCACTCCTGTAAAAAACCCAAAAGTTTGAAACACAGGTTGATACAATGTTACAATTCTTGGGAATTGTTTTATTTAAATATGGCATCACAGAGGATTTGAGGTCGATTTTCTAAAAATAGCTGAAATATTTATAATTATTTTAATAAATATCATTCTTTTAATTCTTAAAAATATCTGAAAGTATGTATTATTTTCTCAAATCTGGTTTCCTATGGAATATAAAAGTTTAAAAAATGATTATTTGTCTTAACTTGAAAGCAATCTTTGGTGTTTTCATCATGGATAATCGGTGTTAAAATTTCCCCAGTGTTTCTTTTTCAGTCATAAAAAGAAGAGAGTAGATTTGATGTTGATTTTAACTATATTTTAAATAAATTTTAGAATGTATTTATCCATTATCTACAACTTGGTTTTCCGAAGATTAAAAAATGTTGAACTGTCGCTATTTTTCTCTCAGTTCTAAACAAATCCAGGAATTCGTATTCGATTTTTTAATTTTAGAGAATTATTTAAAAAATAGTATTAGAGAATTAAATTTTGAAAAGTGTATGTATAATTTTCGAAACCTGGTTTATCATTAAATATAAATATTTAAGTTGTGGGTATTTGGGCTCGCTTTTCAGTAAAATAAAAAGTACCGAACTTGGAACATAGATGCAAAAGTTATCGAGATATTTTTTACAAAATGCTTCGAGAGAGTTGATTTCAAGTCAATATTTACTCTATGTACAGCAAAACTGTTTTCTTCATAGCTTTATAGGTGGAATTAGTTCGGTTTTGATATTACAATGAATATACAATGCAGAAGGAAACCGTGCCTGTTTTAATAAATGAAATGAATCTTATTTTATTAAATGTCCGTTTTATGTCAGTTTTCTGTTACTAGATGTCAGCACTATACAATTCAATGTGTAACTCTATATCACAACGGTCTGCAATCTTTCGAACTTCACAGACCACTACATATATAATTTTTATTTGGCAGACCTCCAATTATATGATTTTAAAATAAAAAAGATAGTAAATATATTAATAGAATTATAATTACAAACATTCATTTTATTAATAGCAAAATACACATATTAAAGGCAAAAAAGTTATATTGTAATTACGGAACTTTACTTATGCATTACACATTTATAATGTTATATGTTTTTTCTTATCTACCATCCGTATGTGAACTTTTGGTTCCAACTATTTCTCTGCAAGACATAAAACTTGAAATAAACAGCTGCGTTTATTTCAAGTCGAGAGCGATATTGAGTTTTAATTACTGTGCCAGATGAAAATATTTTTTTCGTACAAATATGTTGTTGAAATTTCAAAGTGCTTTCTCGCTCAGTGATGTGTTTTCCTTTTTTATACAAAGCTAGAAATGAGATCTTGACAAAGGTGACTGAAATATCACACTTAAGTCGAAATGTCGATTGATGAGGTATTCTTTTACAACCATGTTTAATTTGCTTTTCTATGGTAGCTACAAATGAATCTATCCCCTATTAATAATAGCCAAAGTTATCTGTCCATCTGCCCTCGAATTTATGAAGCGGTTGGACCTGGAATGGATAGTGGATTCTTGATGAGTTAGGGTTAGCAAAATTCAAAGCGAGTCCTTAAAACATTCGAAATCCATACCTTCCCCCCATTTCGAGCTTTTAATACCATTATTTCAAGCTTTTTTTTCCGGTTAAGAGCAGTCGATTAAATTTATCACATTATATAAATACATAAAAATAGTATTATTTTCTAGCATTATGACGTCATTCCTTTAACCATCTCATTTAATCATTTCTTTTTTAAAAATTATTTAAATATCGTCTGCATGATTTTCATATGTTTTGTCACTGAACGTAGATATGACATAAATAATTTTCTTTTATATTTGGCTTATATAATAATAGGTTAGGTACATATTTGGTAATTTTAAATTTAATCATCGATTATTTTTTGTTGCAGTGAAGATTTTATTACCAGTATTAACAACAAATTCTTTTCATAAAAGTCTAGGAGTCTATTTCATGGAATAATATATATCTAACGTTTAAGTTATATATCTTTGAAAATTAGGAAGTTTGTTTGTTTGTGCGTTTGTTTTTTATACATAACCACAAGGTTTGACTAAATGAATTCAATGTGATTCTAAACTACATTCACAGTATCGGGAGAACTTTAGAGGAGTATCATGATAAACAAATTATTGATCGTGTACCAGATAATTTCAGCCAAAACACAAACCATTTTTTTACCTTTTTCTTAGGGTACTTTACAATTCTGGAAAATTAAAAATTTTACTATACTATATGACGGGTTTATTGCTAGTTATTCACATATTACCATGCTTAGGTTTTCTTCGGTTTGAAATCCAATCTTAAGTAATATTTATTTAAGTAATATATATATTATTATAAGTAATAAATAGAATCTAAGATTTAAAAAAATAATAATAAAAAGATGGGATGCAGCGGTTATCTGGCCAACATACTGCATCTGGGATATCCGGCGACAATACCGGAAAATTAGCAGCAGCCGGATATTACAATAATCTGGCAGTGCATCCGGCCAAAAATTATACACCAAGAAAAAAGATAAATATAACAAAAAAAATGCAAAATGTTAAACAATATATACTATATAAAACAATGCGTATAATTATTTTAGAGCATTATGTGAAAAAAAAAATCTTTTTGCGAAAAATTAGGTTTTTTTATACATTTCATTACAAAAAATCATAAATCGTTCTTTTTTCAGTCTCAGCTGCAAAATTATGTTCTTGCATCTGAGAACACAAAAGACTTATTTTATTAAAGATAGGAGAATAAAGACACTTTATTAAAAAAAAGTTGGAATATGTTGTTGAAATTTTTTATACACAAACATAAGAACCCTTAAAAAAGAAAGGTAAATGACAATTAAAAATGTTTTTTTTTCAGATTTTATTTTTCTAATTAAATAATGTCAAACTGAGATATTGAATACTGAAACTTAAAATAAAGAAAAAAGTTAAAATAAATTAGAGTACAGATAGGTGACTAATTAAAAAAATATAAAAGGTGAGAAAAATACTACAATTTGGTTGCAAAAATAAATACATAAAGCTCATTTATTTAAAATAAATTTAAAATGTAAAAGTGAGAAACAGACTGACAACGGCCGGATATCTGGCTGAAACTCTGGCCAGAATTCCGGTATCTGTTATCCGGCCAAATTGACATCAGTTGTATCCTTAATAAAAAGCATAATTCATCATAAGTTCTGTTAGTTTTCATTTTCTAATCTGAATGCTAATGACATTTTTCGTTAGTTGTGTTGCAGTTTTCAATAAATAACTAGCCTTTTTTTCTTTGAGCCATTAAAAATTTTTCCCGGACCACTGGTGC
>CM063511.1:93339437-93341937 GCA_032207245.1 Pardosa pseudoannulata | reverse complement strand
TATACTTATACACACACACACACATATAAATATATTTAATATATATATATATATATATATGTGTTGTGTGTGTGTGTGTTTGTGTATATATATATATATTATATATATATATATATATATATATATATATATATATATATATATATATATATATATATGTATATATATGTATATATATGTTTGTATATATGTGTATATATATACATATATATATACATATGTGAGTGTTTGTTTTAGTACATATAACAACACTTTATCTCATAAAAGTATAATCTAAATCTATAATTTTCTAACTTATTTAATCTATAAATTAAATATAGATGGCAGCACTAGTACATGCAAATATTTTGTGCAATAATTTTAAATATAAACTATTTTTTAGGGCCACAGAATATTGTAAATTTAAACTTTACATTTTTGATGATTAATCTTTAAAAATAAATTACCTAATTTAAAATTATTTTATCTAAATGTTTACTATTTTCAGGTTACTATTTTCTGGTTAGCCTAGACCCACAGGGAAGGAATACTTCTTGTATTGACAAATTGAAATTGTATTTAAATGCAAATTCTGACAATGAGACTTCCAGTTAGTGATATTTTTGATATACTATCTTAGAACTTAAATCATCCTTTAGATTTCAAGAAGTATTAAAATTATGCAGTTCAAAATTTAAACGTTAATTAACTGAAATCGACCCTAAAAATAATTTATTTGAAAAAAATCTTTAAATAATTAAAATATAAATAATTTATTTCAAAGTTATAAAAACTTCCACAAGACAATTTACTTATGTGGAATATTTTTTATTAAACTCAATTATCCTTCTAACTGTTTTCTTATGTCGAATATTTTTTATTTGATTCAATTATCCTTCTAACAAGCATGCGAAATGTTAAATCTGGACCTTTAATATAATAAAAGATTTTTCGTACAAAATTTCTTTATAAGTCTTTTTTTTATAAAAATTTTAAAAAATATTTTTCATGTTTTTTTTTCCAAATTTAATGCAATAAAAAAGTGAGGGCATTTTTTTAAATATAAAATATCAACTGCTAAATTTTTTATCCAGGATTTCAATACTGTATACATTAAAAACTGCTCTTGGAATCAGAAATAAGTTGCTAATTTTTTTTTAGTACACTACATTTTAATGTTTTTTACTGTGTCAGTAAAATGTGATATCTGAACTTTTAATATATTAAAAGATTTTTTATAATTTCATTACAGATATTTTAATTAAAATATTAAATGAATATTTGTTATTTTCCCCCTAATTTAATGCATTAAAGAGGTGAAAGCTTTTGTTTCTTAATATAAAATTACATAGTTTTTAGTTAAAATATTTCTTAAAATAAAATTACATGTTTTTTTAATTAAAATATTCGTTAGAGTTTCTCCTTTTTCCCAAATTTAATGCATTAAAAAGGCGGAGGCTTTTTTAAAATATAAAATACCAACTGCTAAATTTTTATCCAGGGTTTCTAAATGTATTAGAAACTGCTCTTGGAATCAGAAATAAGTTGCTAATTTCTTTTTTTAATACACTACATTTCAATGTTTTTTACTGTGTCAGTAAAACGTCAAATCTGAACTTTTAATATATTAAAATATTTTTTATAATTTCATTACAGATTTTTTAATTAAAATATTAGATGAATATTTGTCATTTTTCCATAAATTTAATGCATTAAAGAGGCGAAAGCTTTTTTTTTAAATATAAAATATCAACTGCTAAATTTTTTATCCAGGGTTTCTATATACATTAAAAACTGCTCTTGGAATCAGAAATAACTTCATTTCTTCTTTTAAATACAATACATTTCAATATTTTTTACTGTGTCAGTAAAAAGTCAAATATGGACTTTTAATATATAAAAAGATTTTTCGTATAGAAACTCCTTACAGATTTTTGAATTAAAATATTAGGTGAATATTTTTCCATTTTTTCCAAATTTAATGCATAAAAAATGTGAAAGATTTTGTTTTTAATATAAAATTACATGTATTTTTAATAAAAATTTAGGTGAATTTTCACCCTTTTTTTTTTTTTTTCCAATTTTAACAGAATAAAAAAGCAAAGGCTTTTTTTTTTTTTTTTCTAAATTTTTATGCAGGGTTTCTATAACATGTACATTAAAAACTTCTATTCGAATCAGAAGTAAGTTGCTAATTTATTTATTTAAATACACTTTATTTCAACGTTTTTTACTGTGTTAGTAAAAAGTCAAATCTGGACTTTTAATACATTAAAAGATCTTTCGTATGGAATTTCCTTACAGATTTTTTAAAGTAAAATATTAGTTGAATATTTCGTCTTTTTTCCTCTCATTTTTTCATTAAAAAGGCTAAAATTTTTTTTTAACATAAAATCGCAGGTTTAAATAAAAATTTGCGATGAATTTTTCTATATTTTTCTCCAAATTTAAACTTTTAAAAAGGCAAAGGCTTTTTTAAAAATATAAAATAGAAACTAATAAATTTTTCATTCAGGTTTTC
>CM063511.1:93303132-93334337 GCA_032207245.1 Pardosa pseudoannulata | reverse complement strand
TCTACCCCTCTCCTTAACTTCGTTTCCAAACTCCTCACCTCGGTTTTCCAGCCCCTTTTTCTACCATTCCAATCGCTTGTTTTCGGGAAATTTTCCCACATCTGCATCCCCTTCAGGATGCAGGTGGGCTCAGTAGCCCCTTTTGGGACATTACTTTTTAGCCCCTGCATCATAACTCGCGGTTACATCTCTGTGCCAGCTTGACCGTTACGCTGCCATTCCGTGATCTATACCTTCTCTGCGGGGGTCCCTAAACTAGACGTGCACAACTGGAGTCCTAAATTCTTCTAGGAAAATCCTCCCACAGCTGTGCATGCACGTGCAGATCACCGTGGGAAAGTACCTCGGTTCAAGCGTCATACACAGAAACCTTGTCATACTTGAAAATCAGATAAAAATCAAAGAAAAAGAATGTAGTTTATAGAGCTTTATAAAAAAAATGATTAATTTGGGAACCTTCTCAAAACTAATTTTTTAGCGGATAAATTGAACTTTAGGAGAATAAATTACGTGCAGGCCACCAAATTTTAAACAAAGTGAAGCCGAAATGAGATACAGGAAGTAATTGTCTTTTTCAGGCAATTAAATATAAGATTGATATTATTTATAAAAATCATATAAAGCTGGTTTTTTTTTTAAAGAAAAATTAGTTTTTGGATTTGTATATCTTCACTAAGCTATGATCCCAGTCTTGAGCTTTTATTTTAGATAAGTTATAAAGATATGTGTTGAGTTTTGTTTTGTAAAAACCGCCAATATTGCGCTTGGCGCCAATTCTGGCAGCTTGCTGTAAAACCGCCACATTAAGAAAAACAATCCGTCTACAGTTACGGATATTATAAACGAAATTATTGAGGAAAGACGCAACGAGGAGGCATCAAAAATCGAATTAGAAAAATTAAAATTGGAAAGAATTCAGGCAGAATTAAAATTGGCCGAATTACAAAAAGAATTACAAAAAGAGTTCGTGTGTTGTTGTTAAGAGTTGTTGTGTTTTTATGTTTGTAATATATAGAATGTGAAAACTGAGAGTGTGTTCGACCCTTCGCTTCGAGAAGGCGACTGAGTATTCGTCGGAGAATAAAAGTTTTAATTTAAGAGCTACAGTCCATCATTATTTTGTGATAATCATTACCTAATTAAGAACCAGCGACCAAGCCTCTACATGATGTGGTCCGATCTCCCGGAGTGTTTTAGAAGTGTGATTTTGTAGTGTGAAGTACTCTAAAGTTTCGATTTTGGTTTGCGGAATGTTGGAATGGAATGTGTCCTGAGTCATCACATCCGTTGGAATGCGTGCACCATTTCTGGTTTCAGGTTTGGTTTTTGCATTTTCTTTTTATGAAATGTTGTTGTAGTTGGCTTCGACTGAACTAATTATTATTTCGTGTAACGTGTTAATATTTTATTGTGTTTAGTGTTTTTTAAATATAATTAATAATGTTTAAAGGAGCTCGTAAAGCCGATTTAAAATTAATTTGTACTGAAATAGGCGAGAAGTTCGAGGAAACTGCAACAGTTTCCGAACTAAGAAACTTAATTTCAAATAGTGAGGAGTACAAAAACAATCCGTCTTCAGTTACGGATATTATAAACGAAATTATTGAGGAAAGACGCAACGAGGAGGCGTCAAAAATCGAATTAGAAAAATTAAAATTGGAAAGAATTCAGGCAGAATTAAAATTGGCCGAATTACAAAAAGAATCATTTTCTAGTAGCGGTGGAGAAGCGAAAATTGAGTCGCTTGATTCGTTTGTTAAAAGTGTTCGTGTTTTAACCGTTAAAGTTCCGACCCGGCCAGATGGGTGGAGCCATTTTTTTCTTTCGTTGGAAAGAGCATTTGATGCTAAAAGTGTTCCAAAATCGTACCGTGCTGAAATTTTGCTAATTTTGTTAGGGGAACGTGCTAGTAACATATTAACCTATGTTAAAACAGACGAAATTTCAGATTATGATAAATTAAAACTAATTGTTTTGAAGCAATTTGAGCCTACTGCTCAAGTCTGTTTAGAAAATTTTCGAAAAGCATTTAGACAAGTAAATGAGTCCCATACGCAATTTACAGCTAGGCTGACTACTTCCTGGGATTACTATTTAAAAATGAGAAATGTTAAGACCCTGGAAGATTTAAACCAATTAATAATTTCGGATAAACTTTTTTCTACTTTAGATCGTGAAACCGAAATGCACATAAGCATTAAACAAGGTGAGGGGTGGATGTTGCCAACAGAAATGGCACAAAATTGTGATGTGTTTTATCAATCAAAACAAAAACCGCAAACCGATACTTATAAAGGCTTTCGTACGAATCAAAGGGGTGTTAATATGAAATCGCTTTTTTCTGGTGTTAATTCAAACGCGAATAAAGATTTTAAATGTGTTGTTTGCAAAAATGAAGGTCATAGTTTATATCAATGTTTACTTTATAAGAAAAAATCTGTTCCAGAACGACTGGAAATAGTTAAAAGAAATAATTTGTGTTTTAATTGTTTGGGAAAACATAGTGTTAAATCTTGCAAGTCAAAATTTTCTTGTAAAGAATGTGGCAAAAGACATCACAATTCACTTCATTTTCAAAAGGATTTATTGAGTGTTGAAGGGGAAATCGAAAATACAGGTTTTGGACCTTTTGAAGGTCGAAATGGCCTTTCCCCAACAGAAAATAGAGGTTTAGATGCTAATTCTAAAATTTTTATACCTGAGCGTGTATCCGAGACACAAATTAATTCGGATGTGATAAATTGCGCAACTAGTGTCGAGAATCGTTCTACAGTTCTTTTGAGTACGGCCAAAGGGCTAATAAAAAATAGATCCAACAATTTTGTTGAAATAAGAATTTTGTTAGATAATGGTTCAATGAGTCATTTCATGAGTCAAAAGTGCGCAGAGGCTTTGGGCCTTAACAAAAATAAAACAAATATTAGAGTATCCTGTTTAGGAAATGTCTCGTTACCATTGCAGGGATTCGTAACAGCAACCATCGCCAATAAAAAGGGAACTTTTATTCGAGATCTTGACTTCTTGGTGGTTGAACGTATTACAGATAGGATACCTGCGTATTCGATAAATATTCCACTCCCACAAATCCAACTTGCTGATAACTCTTTCAACCAACCAGGGGAGGTGGATTTACTTTTAGGAGCACCGATTTTTTACGAATTGTTAAAACCTGGACAATTGTACCCTCCAAATTCAAATTTAATTCTTCAAAATAGTGTGTTCGGGTACATTGCCTCGGGAAGAGTAACTTCTACCAATGACAACTATTTACATTGCGGATTGGTTCGTGAAGATAGTTTAAATGAAACTTTACGTAAATTTTGGGAAATCGAGGAGGTTGAACCCGAATTAAATATTTTGAAAACTAAAGAAAATCAAATGTGCGAAGACCATTTTAAGAGCACGCATACGAGAAAAGAAGACGGTAGGTATGTAGTTCAAATGCCGTTTAATGAGGATCCGAGTGTTTTGGGCGAATCAAAAACGATTGCGATTAAGAGGTTAAATTCTTTGTGGAACCGATTAGAAAAAGATGCGGAATACTTAAAACTATATAAAAATTTTATTGACGAGTACGAACAATTAGGTCATATGACGGAAGTAACATCGATAAACGAACATGAAATTACTTACACCATGCCACACCACGGGGTATATAGTCCAGATAAAACGTCTACTAAATTAAGAGTAGTATTTAACGCATCAACCGAGACCTCTAAAGGTAATTCATTAAATACGATTCAATTAAATGGAGGAGTAATACAAAAAGATCTTTATGATCACATGTTAAATTTTCGTAAATATAGGTACGCCTTTACTGCGGACATTAAAAAAATGTATCGCATGATTGAAATAGATAAAACTCAAAGGCCACTACAACGCATTTTGTGGAAGGAGAGTGCAAATGCCCCTGTTAAAATTTACGAATTAAACACTGTAACATACGGTACAGTGAGTGCACCTTTTCTTGCCATGAGAACCCTAAAACAACTTTCTGATGACGAAAGTGAAAACTATCCTTTAGCAGCACCAATTTTACGTGAAAACTTTTACATGGATGACGCTCTTGTTGGCACAGAAACAATGAGCGAAGCTCTCGAAATTAAGAGACAACTTACGTGCGCACTTCAATCTGCAGGCATGGAGTTGCATAAGTGGTGTAGCAATTGTCCGTCGCTGCAAGCTAGCTCCGAATTGGGGTATAACTTTACTGACAGTGAAGTAAAAACGTTAGGGGTTCGATGGAATTGTCAAAGAGACAATTTTATATTTAAAACTGATCCTCAAACAGCTACTCTCACGAAGCGTCAAGTACTGTCAACGATAGCGAAGATCTTCGATCCTCTTGGCTTAGTGGGTCCTGTTGTCGCTAAGGCCAAAGTGTTTATGCAGAGCTTGTGGGTACTTAAGATTGGCTGGAGTGATGCGCTTCCAGAGAGAGAATCCCGAGAATGGCAACGTTTTTTAACATCTTTACGTGACCTCAACGTGGAGATTCCTCGAACGATATTCTTGCCAGAGTCATGCTTCATTGAGCTTCATGGATTTGCAGATGCGAGCTCAAAGTGTTACGGTGCAGCCATTTACGCGAAATCCAAGAGCTCTTCCTCAGAGACCTTGATCCGGTTGGTCACAAGTAAATCCAGGTGTGCCCCGGTGAAAACCGTAACAATCCCCAGACTCGAACTCTGTGCCGCCGTTCTGTTGGCCAAACTGATGAAAAGGGTTCAACAAATTTTGAATTTGCCGAACCATACGGTATATATGTGGTCGGATTCCATGATAGTTCTTTCATGGATTGCTAAAGAACCCTCACAACTCAAAACCTTCGTGGCTAATAGAGTCGCAACTATCCACGAACTAACTACAAGGGATCAGTGGAGACATGTGTCTACTGATCAAAATCCAGCCGACCTTGTGTCCAGAGGTCTGGATCCGGACAAGATTGCCCAGGCCAAAATCTGGTTCGAAGGACCAGAGTTTCTGAAGGGAGATGACTATCCCACGCGAAATATTATTTCTCCTTTCGGTAAACAAAATGACTTTGCCAGTGAACTGAAATCAAGTGAAAATGTTATCGAGTGTTTTACTGTGACATTTAATTCGTTTATTTTTGATTTGCTTAATTCTTGTGGTAATTATTTAAAGGTATTGCGTGTACTAAGCTTTGTTTTCAGGTTCATTTCCAATTCAAGAAATCCTACAGAGAGGATTCGTGGCTCCTTGAAGTCAAAGGAACTTCAGGTTGCAGAGGAGGTGCTTATTCGTGAATGCCAAAGGCAAGATTTCAGCAAAGAAATTATGGATCTAACGGTAAAGGGTGAAGTTGACAGGGGAAGTAATATAAGATCTCTCAATCCCTTTATTGATGAAAAGGGGCTTCTGAGAGTTGGGGGCCGGTTAACAAATTCCAATTTAAAATTTAATCAAAAATTTCCTTTAATTTTGTCTCCAAAATGTAAAATTACTCCCTTGATTATCAACCACTATCATAAAATTAATTTTCATTGTGGGCCTCAATTATTATTGTATTCTATTAGAAATAAGTTCTGGATATTAAATGGTAGAAACACTTGTAAAAGAATTGTTAAAGATTGTATAACTTGTTTTAAGGCCAAACCAGTAACAGCCCAACAGTTAATGGGTGAACTTCCGAAGGAAAGAGTCAATGCTGACTTTACCTTCAACTCTACAGGTGTTGATTTTTGTGGACCTTTCTTAATTAAATATAAGAATCAGAGGAAGGGAATCTTCCAAAAGGTATATGTGTGTGTGTTTGTTTGTATGGTTACAAAGGCTGTCCATTTGGAAATTGTAACAGATTTAACTTCGGAGGCATTTATTGCCGCATTAAAACGCTTCTTTGCTAGAAGAGGAAAAAGCGCTAAATTATTTAGTGACAATGCAACTAATTTTACAGGTGCTAACAATGAGTTGAAAAAACTATTCAAATTAATAAATGCTCCAAATGAAATTTTAAAGGATTATTGTAGTTCGGAAGGCATTGAGTGGAAATTCCTTCCACCCAGAGCACCAAATTTCGGTGGGCTTTGGGAAGCGGGAGTTAAGTCTTTTAAGTATCATCTAAAAAGAGTTGTCGGTAATGCTCGATTAACATTTGAACAATTTTTGACTATAACTACTCAAATCGAGGGCATATTAAATTCCCGGCCCTTAACACCTTTAACTGCCGACGTAGAAGACTTGGAAGTTTTAACTCCTGGACATTTTTTAATTGGTCGTCCTCTGAATGCCATAATTGAGCCTAACTTGATTGATATTAATGATAATAGATTAAAATTGTGGCAATTAACTTCAAAGTATGTTCAACGTATCTGGAAAAAATGGAGCAATACATATTTAAGTCACTTGCAAAATCGTTCCAAATGGACAGACAAGATAAAAAACATAGTGATTGGTGAAATGGTCTTGATTAAGGAGGACAATGTCCCCACATCAAAGTGGATACTCGGGCGAATTGTCGAAGTATTCCACGGAAAAGACAATAGAGTCAGAGTTTGCAATGTAAAAACGAATTCTGGTGTATATAAAAGACCTATTTCAAAATTGTGTATTTTACCTTTAAAAAGGGATCTCTAAATGTAATTTACGAAATTGAATATGCCAATATGTATCAGTGCTAAAAATTAGTAAACGTATAAATTTGAAGATAATATTTTTGATATACATATAATACTAATAATTGATTTGTGTTAGAAACTGCATTTTTTAATGAGTATTTTGCAAAAAAGAGTATTTTTTTTCAAATGTTTAAGTTGTACTATTGTGAAGTATTTTGTTTGTTTGTTAATTGTATAAGTCAAGTGAATTATTTTTATAATAGATATTCATTTTAAGTGTTTTTTATATTATGTATGAAACCCTTTGTGTGGGTTTCATGGCGGGGAGAATGTTGAGTTTTGTTTTGTAAAAACCGCCAATATTACGCTTGGCGCCAATTCTGGCAGCTTGCTGTAAAACCGCCACATTAAGAGTTGTTGTGTTTTTATGTTTGTAATATATAGAATGTGAAAACTGAGAGTGTGTTCGACCCTTCGCTTCGAGAAGGCGACTGAGTATTCGTCGGAGAATAAAAGTTTTAATTTAAGAGCTACAGTCCATCATTATTTTGTGATAATCATTACCTAAATAAGAACTAGCGACCAAGCCTCTACAATATGTAACAATATCATAAGTATCGATAAGATGTGATAACTGAAGTATTTTCTTCAGTCTGTTTTTGAATATAATAACTAATATAAATATGTAAACTACATAAAATTAAACTAGTAAATATCCCAGACTGACAGGAATATTTTGATTTTAATATTATTAAAGGTAATGCAATATTCAAACAGCTTTGAGTTTTGTAAAATTCTCTTGTGTAATATTTTAAATTCGTAGGTAGTTTTCGATAAAACTTTTTAGAGCGTTGTAATACAAGAATAGACAAGGGATTTTATTTTTAGTCAAGCAAGAAATATTTTTAATGCATTTATAAATATATATATATAAATATGTGTGTGTACCTTAAAAATAATTTTTGAGTCTATTATATTTTACAAATTTGAAGTAACTGAAATACATTCATTCACTTCTAAAGACTGCATATAATGTGCTGCCATCTAGGAACAATTATGGAAAATAAAGAAAGAATAATGTATATAAAATAAAATATATTTTTCCAAATAAATTAATAAAAATTATTTATCCATGTAGTGTATTGTATTCAATAAAATTTTAATACTATATTATTTTACTAGTACCAAATGATTTTATTTAAAAAAACATATTCTAGAATCAGAAATCTAATATTTTATATCTCCTTTATTCTAGCAAACAAACAAAAATGTTTCTTGATAACTCTCTTATGAATAAAAAATGTACCCTAAAAGAGCATTTGAAGAAGATTTGGATACAATTTAACTACCCAATCAATTTTAACTGAAAAAATTAATAATAGTTTAAAAAGTAATAACTTGTAAGTACTTTTTCCTCAGCTGTGTGCAAGGATAAGTTACCAAATGCCATCGAATATAACTCTAATGCGTCGTAATGTACCCTGCCAGAATACGTTGTTTAAAAACGTTTAAAAGAAGTGGGAAATTTTTTTGCTTACTACTAAAACTATACAAATAGAAACAAAAACAAAAACAAAAAATAATAATGTAAAAAAACCTCTGTTCCTAACTGCAAAATAAACGCATTTTTAACATTGTGTTCTAATGTTAGATTTATTCAAACACATATGTTTCATTAAATCGGGTTTTCACTGTGCATATAACATATTAAATTTTTCCTAATAATTAACTAATGGTATTTTTGCCCATTTTAATTCCAAATTGTAATGATAAAACCTCAGTTAGGAGAGTAAAATAATTTCCAATTCCCAGGAACAAAATCTTTAACTTATTGATCTTTTTAGATTTCAGTGTTGTTCTCATAAGATTTTGATGGTTCATCTTAGACTTTCCCACCATGAGACCACTTATTTTGTACAGATTCCTTAGGGCAGAAAAATGGTGCGCTTAGATAATTTCTAAAAAGACAGCTTCGACAAACGAAATAAGGGCTTGTATTTTTCCTTTTGATTTCTTCCTTTCTTCAGTTTTAAATGTGATCTTCGGGATTGTTTGAAATGAATAGATTGTTGAATCTGTTCTTGGAAAACCAAATAAGGACTGGTATTTTCCCTATTGATTTCTTCCTTTCTTCAGTTTTAAAAATGATCTTTGGGATTGTTTGAAATGAATTGATTGTTGAAACTGGCCTCGGAAAACCAAATAAGGGCTGGTATTTTTCCTCCTGATTTCTTCTTTTCTTCAGTTTTAACTGTGAACTTCGTGATTGCTTGAAATGGATAGATTGTTGAATCTGATCTCGGAAAACCAAATAAGGGCTGGTATTTTTCCTCCTGATTTCTTCTTTTCTTCAGTTTTAAATGTGATCTTCGTTATTGTCTGAAATGAATAGATTGTTGAATCTGGCCTCGGAAAATCAAATAAGGGCTGGTATTTTTCCTTTTGATTTCTTTCTTTCTTCAGTTTTAAATGTGATCTTCGGGATTGTTTGAATCTTTTCTGTTTTTTCCTTCTGTCTTTTTTTGTATTGTTTGTATTCTTTTTTTGTATTTCTTGAATCTTTCTTAGATTGTTATATCTGTGTTGTTCTTTTTTTCTTGATTGTTCTTTTAGTTTTTTTCTCGTTTTGTCTTTGGTTTCTCCAAATAAGGGCTTTTTATTTTCCTTATTTTCTTTTCTTCAGTTTTTGATTATTGTTTTCTGAAGTTGAATCTGTTTTGTAAAACCAAATAAGGTATTTTTTTTTTTCTCCTTTCTTCATTTAAAAATGATCTTTGGGATTGTTTGAAATAGATTGTGAATCTCTTCGTTTTTTCTTGATTTACTTCTTTTTTTATTTCTTTTTTGAAATATTTTTGTTTAATTTGGTTTATTTTGTTTCGGATTTGTTTGTTGATTTCTTTTTTTTTAAGGGTGTTTTTTTGATTCTCTTGATTCTTGTTTTCTTCTTTTTCTTGTTTTTTGTTTTAAGGTGTTGTTGAAATGGTGGTTATTTTTTGTCATATGTGTTTTTGTGTGATTTCTTCTTTTCTTCCTTGTGATTTCTTTTGTTTTTTGTTGTTGATTCTTTCTGTTTTTTTCTGATCTTTTTTTCTTTCCGTTTTTTTTGTGTTTCTTTGTCTTTAATTCGCTGGTTTTCCTTCTGATTTTCTCTTCTTTGTTTTTTGATCTTCGTTATTGTCTGAAATAGATAAATCATAAAACAAAAAAAAATATTTTTCTGATTTCTTTCTCTATATAAATGTGATCGGGATTGTTTGAAATGAATAGATTGTTGAATTCTTGGAAAAACCAAATAAGGGTGGTATTTTTCCGCGATTTCTTCTTTCAGTTTTATAAAAATGATTGTTTGTGAAATAGATTGTGTTAAATAAACTTCCGGAAACAAAAACCAAATAACCTGCTTCACATTAATGAATTAATGATAAATGTATAGATTGTTGATCTGTCTGAAAACCAAATTACACTAAAAATGGCAAAAAGATGAATATCTGGCCTGAAAAAAATAAGGGCTGGTACAATTCTTCCTTCAGTTTAAATGTGATCTTCGTTATTTCTAAAAATAGATTATTGTGAAAATAAAAACAATAACATAATCGAAAAAGAACAATAAATATTGTTTTCTTCTTCAGAATCTGGAACCAAAAAGGGCTAAATATATTTTGAATCTCCTCGAAAAACATTAAATAATTGATATGATTATTTGAAATCGGGAATACAAAATAATCTGGTGTTTTAATCATCTTAAATACTGAAATGAAATTAATTGTTTCTTATGAAGGGCTGAATATTTTCAAATATGGGACGTATTTAAATACGTTAGAGATTTAAATGGAAAAAAAATAAGGGTGGTAAAAATGCAAAAACCAATTAGGATTGTTAAAAAGAATAAATGAGATTGTTGAACTTGGCCTCGGAAAATAATAAGGGCTGGTATTTTCAGATTTCTTCTTTCTCAGTTTTAATGATCTTCGTATTCTGAAATGAATTGATTGTTGAATCTGGCCTCGAAAAAAACCAAATAGGCTGTATTTTCCCTTTCCATTATATTTTAATAAATGCGATGAATAATTGTTGAATCTGGAAAAATATAAATAAATTTTTCTGATTTCATTTCAGTTTTTAAACTTCTTCGTTTGTTAAAAAAGATTGTTGAATCTGTAAAAATCAAATAAGGCTGGTATTATACTTTTCTTTCTTAAATGACATTAAAGAAAATATAAAATTCATCTTTCTTGTACCACATTGTTTACTATTATTTCTTCCTTTCTTTCATTAAAGAAAAAATCTTCGAGATTGTTTGAAATGAATTGATTGTTGAAACTGGCCTCGGAAAACCAAATAAGGGCTGGTATATTTCCTATTGATTTCTTCCTTTCTTCAGTTTTAAAAAATGATCTTTGGGATTGTTTGAAATGAATTGATTGTTGAAACTAGCCTCGGAAAACCAAATAAGGGCTGGTATTTTCGGTATTTTCAACCTGATTTCTTCCTTTCTTCAGTTTTAACTGTGATCTTCGTAATTACTTGAACTTAGTAGATTGCTGAATGTCGCCTCAGAAAACCAAATAAGGTTATTAAATTTTGAAAATTTAATAGTTTTGAGACAATTTACATTTGGTATGAAATGTGTAACAGTTATATCTAAATTAATTTTTTTAAATGTGCTTTGTTTACTAATTGATACAGTATAAAAATGCAAATGAATATTACAAAGATAAAAGAGAGAGAAAAAAATAACTCTTAGGTTCCATACAAAATAAATAAAAACAATTTTGAAGCTTAAATTATAAGGGAAGTTTAATTTTTTAACGTCACACATTATGCAAATAATTTAATTCACTCAACTTCTCGTTCTCTTTCAGATTATTGGCAAAATTGATGTTATAAAAAAGCTTAAAAAGTCTGCAATTTAATGTAGATTTTTTTTTAAATTGTAAAAATAAAAATATATTAATAATCCAGAGGCAATTTATGTTTACTGCGAAGCATTTAGATCTAAATTAATTTTTTATATTTATACTCCACTCGTTCTGAATTATTTGATATAGTGTAAAAAACCCAATTGAAAGTTTATATAGATGTTTAATCTAAAAAACTAAATAACACTCAGGTTAAAAAAATTATAACCCTGAAAACACATTGGACATGAAATATGTAAGATTTATATCTAAATTATTATTTTTTTAGTATTTGTTTGGCTCACTAATTGATGCAGTATAAAAATGGAGAAGAATGTTTACAATGATTAATAATGGAATAAAACAAAAAACATTCAGGTTTCATGTGGAATCTCACAAAAATTAGTGTAAACTTTATATTATGTGCGAACGTAACACAATATAATATGTGATTCACTATACTTGTCACTCCATTTGAAGTGTGGTAAAATTAGTGATATCAAAAGCAAAAATTTTAGAAATCGTTTATTTTGGAAATTTAATAGTCCTGAGCCCATTTAATTTGACATGAAATATGTAACATTTGTATATAAATTTAAATTTTAATACGGATTTTGTTTTTAATCAATGCAGCATAAAATTGTAAAAGAATGTTTACAAAAGTGAGCAATGGAAAAAAAAACCCATAAAAATTCATGTTCCATGTGCGATCACAAAAAAAAACTAGTTTAAAGTTTAAATTACGTGCGAATGTAACACAATATGCAATGTGATTCTCTATAATTGTCGTTCCTTTTGAAATGTGGCAAAATTAATGATATGTATGATGAAATTTGTAGTTAAATATGCACAAAACTTTAACAAAATCGTTAATTTTGGAAATTTAATAATTCTGAGACCATTTACATTTGACATGAAATATGGAACATTTGTATATAAATGAAATTTCTAATAAGGATTTTGTTTTTTAATCAATGCAGTATATAATTGTAAAATAATATTTACAAAGGTGAATAATGGACCCCCCCCCTCCCCCATAAAACATTTTAGTTCCGTGTGAGATCACAGAAAATCCAGTTTGAAGTTTAAATTAAGTGCGAAGGTAACATACTATGTAAGTAATATGATTTACTTTAACTCTCATTCCATTTGAACTGTGGCAAAATTAATGATATAAAAAGTAAATCTTAAGTAAAATAATTATTATTTTTGACTTCTCCTAGCTTTAAAACTACCAATTTTATAAACATAATTTTTATAACATAATTAGAACAAATTATTATCTTTATTTAGATATGTAATTTATTTTTGAAGCATAAAAAATTTTATTAGAAATTTTTAAATAAAATACACTTTGTTAAAAAAATGATATGAAGGCTAACCCGTATGACTACTAAAAATAATTAAATTTAAAGCAACTTAATGTTTAAAAACACACTACAATATCTCAAAATAACTTAGAACCTAAATTTGTATATATTTAAGAGACATATATATTAAAAAAATAACACTATTTGAAAAAAAGTGATTTTTTTTAATTAAAAATTTATCATAATAAAAAAAAATATTTTGGGAAAAATATAAGAAAATTTAGGTTTAATTGGATTAAAATCGTATTCTATACAATTTGTAAAAATATCATGAAAAAAAGATTAAAAACTTTTTGAGATAACATACGCATTATATGAAAAAAAAAATTGAGAAAAATCAAGTTAAAGTTTTGTAAGTTAAATTTCCTTACAGTAAACTAATGATAAGTTTTTATTCATAACTCCTCTCAATATTGGAAATGCTTTGTGCATATTGTTTTAAAATGTTCAGAACTAAATTCCTTTTCTCATACATTTTTTCTGAAAAAACTAATTTTTTGTCGATTTAACAGTCGTATGACACCTTAAATGTATGATGTAGTATAAGAAACGTACTCGGAAGTTTTCACAGTTAGACAGATAAGTTATTGAAAGAATCAAAAAGCATTCAGGTTTCACCTAGATTTGAACTAAAATAACTGGATTCAGAATGTTAAGTACTAACCATTGTTAAATTTTGCAAATTTAGGTGCGAACCTTTCTAAATATGCAAAAAATATGACTCACTATAATTATTATTCCATTTGAAATATCTCAAAATTAGTGACATCAAAAGTACATATATGTTTGGAGTTTAATAAGTAAAAATTTTACACAGTTAGAAGGATGAATTACTGAAAGATTCAAAAAGCATTGAGGTTTCACCTAGATTTGAACTAAAATAACTGGATTCAGAATGCTAAGTACTAGCCATTATTAAATTTTGCATATTTAGGTGCGAACCTTTCCCAATATGCAAAAAATATGATTCGGTATAATTATTATTCCATTTGACATATGGAAAATTAATGATATCAAAAGTATATATTTTTTTTGCAGTTTAATAAGTAAAAAATTTTTTAAATCGAAAATTTTTTACTTTAAAAATCTTGAGATCATTTATGTTTGTGTGAAGCATGTAACATTTATATCTAATTTAATTTTTTTAATATTTGTTTTAATTCTTAATTAATGCAGTATAAAAATGTAAAAGAATGTTTACAAAAATGATTAATAAAAAATAATTAATGAATAAATAAATAAAAATTTAGCTTCCATATGAAATTGGAGCAAAATCAATTTTCAAGTTTATATTAATTATGAATTTAAAACACACTAGGTAAATAATTTAATTCAATATAAGTCTCATTCTGTTTGAGATTATTGAAGAAATTAATGGTATCAAAATACTCATAATAATCTGATATTTAATATATAAAAATTCTAAAAAATCGAAAATTATAAAAAAAAAAATTAATAATCATGAGGTAATTTGCATTTGATACAAGGTATATAACATTTAGATTTAAAATAATTTTATTTATGATCACTCTTATTTCGATTCTTACACTACATCAAACATTTAAATGTTTGATGTAGTGTAAGAAATGTACTCGAATGTTTGCACACATAAACATAGATGAATTACTGAAAGAATCAAAAATCATTCAGGTTCCACCAAGATTTGAACTCAAATAACTCGATTCAGAATTCAAAGTACTAACCATTGTTAGTGCGAACCTTTCACAATGTGCAAAAAAAAAAAAAAAAAAAAAAAAAATAAATAAATATGATTCACTATACTTATTATTCCATTTGAAGTATGGCAAAATTAATGATATCAAAAGTACATATTTGTTTGGAGTTTAATAAGTTAAATTTTTTAATCGAAATTTTTTTAATTTAATGATCTTGAGATCATTCATGCTTGTATGAAACAAGTAACATTTATATCTTAATTTTTTTAATATTCGTTTTAATTCGTAATTGAGGCAGCATAAAAATGTAAAAGAATGTTTAAAAAATAATAAATAAATAAATAAATAAAAATTTAGCTTCCGTATGATATTGGAGTAAAATTAAGTGTGAACGTTTCACAATATGGAAAAAAATAAGATTCACTATAATTATTATTCCATTTAAAATATAGCAAATTTAATGATATCAAAAGTACAAATTTGCTTAGAGTATAATAAGTCAAAAATTTGTTTTAAATGGAAAATTTTTTAATTTAATAATCTTGAGATCATTTACACTTATATGAAGTATGCAACATTTATATCTAACTTAATTTTTTTAATATTCGTTTTAATTCGTAATTGACGAAGCATAAATATGTGGAAGAATGTTTACGAAAATAATTAATAAAAAAATAATAAATGAATAAAAAAAATTAAAATTTAGCTTCCACATGAAATTGGAGTAAAATTAATTGTGAACGTTTGACAATATGCAAAAAATATGATTCAATATAATTATTATTTCACTTGAAATAATGGCAAAATTAATGATATCAAAAGTACATTTTTTGTTTGTAGTTTAAAAATAAATTTTTTAAATCGATTTTTTTTAATTTAATAGTCCTGAGATCATTTACGTTTGCATGAAACATGTAACATTTATATCTAACTTATTATTATTTTTTAGTATTCGTTTTAATTCGCCATTGATGCCACATAAAAATGTAAAAGAATGTTTACAAAAATGATTAATAAAAAATAATTAATGAATGAATAAATAAAAATTTACCTTCCATATGAAATTGGAGTAATGTCAATTTTAAAGTTTAAATTAAGTATGAACGTAGCACACTATGTAAATAATTTAATTCACTATAAGCCTCGTTCTGTTTGAGATTATTGCGAAATTAATGGTATCAAAATATGCAGAGAAGTCTGCAATTTAGTATGTAAAAATTCTAAAAAATCGAAAATTTAAAAAAATGCATTTGGTACAAGGTATGAAACATTTAGATGAAATGATTAATTAAAAAAATATAAATGAATAAATAAATAAAAATTTAACTTCCACAAGAAATTGGAATAAAATCAGTTTTAAAGTTTGAATTATGTGTGAACGTAACACACTATGTAAATAATTTAATTCAATGTAATTCTCTTTCCAATATTCAATATAATTCAAGTTATAAAAAAAATTAATGATATCGAAATATGCAAAAAGTTTTAACACGTTAAAAAATTTAAAAATCGTAATTAAAGGAAAAATTAATTTTCTTGAAACAATTTGCATTAAGTACAAGGAATACAACATTTAGATTTAAATTAATTTTTTTTAATGATTACATTCATTTCTTTCTTAAATGTTTGAAACAGTGTAAAAAACGTACTCGAAAGTTAACACAGAAACGCACAGATAAAGTATTGAAAGAACCAAAAAGCATTCAGGTTATCAGGAAAATTGAAGTAAAATTAATTTTAAAGTTTAAATTAAGTATGAACGTAACATACTATATAAATATTTAATTCAATATAATTCTCTTTCCATTTTAGATTACTGGCAAAATTAATGAAATCAAAATATGCAGAGTTTTAACCCGTTAAAAATTTAAAAATCGAAAATTAAAAAAAAAAAAATAATTATCTTGAGACTATTTGCATTTGGTACAAGGTATACAACATTTAGATTTAAATTAATTTTTTTTTTTTATGATTACACTCTTCATTCTTAAATGTTTGATATGGGATAAAAAACGTACCCCAAAGTTAACACAGGAAGACACAGATGAATTGTTGAAAGAACCAAAATTTAGCTTCCATATGAAATCGAAGTAAAATTAATTTTAAAGTTTAAATTGAGTATAAATGTACTATACTATGTGAATAATTTAATTCAATATAATTCTCTTTCCATTTCATTAAATTAATGGTATCAAAATATGTAAAATGTTTTAACCTGTTAAAAAATTAAAAAATCGAAAATTTTTAAAAAATGTATTTACCTTTAGAGTTTGCAGCAAGTATAAGGTATGCAACATTTAGATTTAAATTATTTATTTATTTTTTTTAATTACACTCATTTCAGGTCTTAAATGTTTGATATAGTATAAAAATTGTACTCCAAACTTAACACAGAAAGGCACAGATGATTTATTGAAAGAACCAAAAAGCATTCAGGTTCCACCGAGATTTGAACTCGGATCGCTGGATTCAGAGTCCAGAGTGCTAACCATTACACCATGGAACCCCGCTTCAGTTGAATGTTAACTTACGAGATACTTAGATAATTGCTTTGTATTGATTTTATTACTATTTCTTGTATTACAATGATATTCTTTTGGGTTAAATCTTTCAGATATTTTGATATTTACATCTAAAAAAGGCCTAGTATATTGAATCAATAAACATCTTAATTTTCTAGTATTTTTAAATCATGAGCTATTTCTTTTTTACATTTTTGACATACTTGTCTTCATTTCTTATTTAAATTTTTAATAAATAAATAAAATTTATCATCAGATGAATGTTAAGAATTTAATCAAAATAATCTTGAGGTAAATCTTATGAAAGTTAGTTGATCCATTAATTGTCTTAAACAAGCAAAATTATAAATTGCAAAAAATATATCTTGTCTGTGATTCGAACTAAAGATAACACTAAAATAAAGTTGATTCGAAAAGACAAGAAAATTTATGGGATTTTTTCAGAATTATTTTAGAAAAACTATTCAGTATCTTTAAATTTTTTATAATTTTTATGAAAATAGGAAAAATATATTTTATATATAGTGAATTCTTTAAAGCTTAAAAATCTGTTTTCACCAGCCCTGTTTAGCAGACTGCGTATAATTAATGTAAGATCTTTTCGTTTTGAAATGAAGATTAAATAATTTCAGCAAACATTTAAAAAATAATAATAATTAAATAAATTTCATCCACGTCAATGTACTTGGATATATGTCATTTCTGTCAGGTCTTAAATTTTGTTTCTGCTTAGTGCTGCCATCTACATTCGAATTATATAACTTCTCCAAATTTAGTTCATTATTCGTAAGGCTTTGTTGTTAAGCAGAAGTTATATTGTAGAAAGTTATTGTAATTATGTAGTATATTAGTAGTTATTTTTGTGCATGAAAAAATTGATTAAGGTTAGTAATATGTGTTAAATAAGATATATATATTTTTTACGAGTATAAATTTAAATATTGACAGCCTCCCAAAATTTATTTTAAATCATCTATGACTTGTGCTGCCATCTATAGGTTGAAACTATACAACAATCTATTACAACATTAAAAATAGTAATAACATTAAAAAGTAAACAATTGATAAAATAGACGAAAATAAAATATTCGGATAAATATTTTTCAAGTTCATACATGACTTTATATACCATATATGTAAAAGATATTTTAGATATAGTAGCAATAATTTGCATAACTATTAAGTTGCAACATATATTTTTCATAAAATAATAAAAAGTGAAATAAAATTAGAAGCCAATAATCATTTATAAATTTAAAAATACATTTTAAATAAGTAAATAAAACTGAATTGATAGATATTAAGGGATTTAAATTTTATTTCTTTAATAATTTAAGTTTTTTTATATTATTTTTAAAGAGCAATAATACGTTTTAAAGGCAAGGAAACGAAATTGTTTTCTAAATGTCAGGTACGAGGGTCACTCTGAAATTTTTGAGATACAACTAGGTTTTTAAAGTTATACGTACAAAACTTTAATTGTGTTCAAAGTAGTCTCCTCTAATCAATGCACTTTTGTAGACGAAATTTCCACAGATTAAATGCCTCAAGCCATTCATTTCTTGGCATAGATTAAAAAATTCATTTATAGTCACATCAATCACTTCTTCTGAATGAAAACGATGTCCACGTAAGTTCTTTTTTAGGTTAAAGAATAACCAAAAGTCACATATAGCTAGATTAGCTAAATACGGCGGATGTTCTATCACTTTTATTTGTTTTTGTTTAAGAAATTCAACTATTAATCCAGCTGTATGTGAAGATGCATTGTCACGGTGAAGTATTAGTCCCCTAATATTCACTTCTTGTAGAATTTGTGCAAGACATTTAGCAGTATACCAGTTTGCTGTTACTGTCTTCTGTCCTTCCAACTTGACGGCTTTGAGCAATCTCGTACTTCTGAAGAAAACAACATACATCACTGTTTTCAGTGCGCATTGTCTTTTCACTATTGTCGGCATGGGATCTTTTTCAAAGGCCCATAGTTTGCTTTCTTGACGTGTTGGAAAGTCAAAAAACGGTGTGTACAATTTTACAATACGTTACAAGTTTAGAAATGATGCGGTCGCCATCATCATTTAGCAATTTAAGAGTTTCTTTACTGATTCTGACACGCTACCCTTTTGGGTGATCAATTAGATTATGGGGAACCCAACGGCAAACTACTTTTTCATATGTAATTCTTCATTAATGATTTTGTGTAGGGCTGCGAATCCAATGTTAAGTTCCTTTTGTGTAATTTGATAGGTACAGCGATTATCATCCATTAACGTTTTTCGTTACGGCGGCCTTCCTGTGTGTTCTTCATCCTGAAGAAAATTGCGACTTCTGCTAAATTCTTTAAACCATCTGAATACAGTAGCACTCGCTGGAGATTCATCACCAAATTCCAATTGCAATCGTTGAAAGCATTCTTCTTGATTTAATCCTGCTTTAAATCGTAGAAAATCATACAGCAAAAATATGCTCGCGTCAACTCCATTTTCTCTTCTGTTTAAAATTTATTCTACGCTAAACAAGTTGAAGTAAGTCAGTAAAAAATTGTCTACTCTGTTAAAATACTTTGTATTTTAAAATTAAACCATTATTTTTATTTTGTAAATTCTAGTCTGCGCGTATCTCAAAAAATTCAGAATAAACCGCGTATTAATAATTTTAGCTTTAAAAAAAATTACCCATATCTTCGCGTGACTTGCTATGGAAACATAGTATCTTTTCATGCTTTTTTAAAATTTTAAATGCTACGACAACGATTGTAATTGTTGTGCATTTTAAATCCAATCTAAAGCATATTCTGGAAAGTAATGTCTATCTGCACAGTTCAAATGTCTGAAATTTAAAAAGTGCATAAAAATTATTTTGAAGCCACAAAAATACCATTTTCAAACATTATTTATTTATTGCTTCAAACTTACTTTTGTGATTTACCAAGACCTTCTTTAACAAAACTGCATAAATATTCAGATATATATTATATTTTATAAAAAATATTTATTGAAACCTACAGGAAGCAATCTAGTGTGTACACCATATAACTTGTACGTTTATTAAATCTCATTTTTTTTCTTTTTTCATGTTGCGTCATCATATCATTTGAATATTCTCTTCAAAATTAAAAGTCAGTTTCGTTTCTCATGATATCCATCTTTTCTGAGCAGAGCTTAAGTTCTGTTATCTAGCTACAACCCGAAGCGTTAACATTCGTTATAATGAGATTTTCTGTTATACAGATATTTCGCTCTAAACCGAAATATTTCTCAATTACAATACTTGAGAAAATATGTTTTGTTTTGTCTTGTTTACTGAAATTGTGTGTAAGATTTTATATATTGTTTAATTTGTCCCTTTTTCTGTCCCCATTTATTTCTAATTACATTTGAGGTAACGGGATTGGGGTAGAATAACAAACATTTTACCTAAAAAATATTAAACCGAGACAGAACTCCAATATTACCAAATAAAATACGAAAGTAAATTATTACTTAATGAAACAAAAGAAAAATATAACCAATTAAAGTTCTCTACCTGTTGATTTAGTATGTGTTTCCCTTTCTTTTCCCTCAAAAATAATACGTCGAAACAGAAATACGAAATCAGAAAATATTTTTTGTTTTGTCATGTTTACTGAAATTGTGTGTAAGAATTTATATATTGTTTAATTTATCCCTTTGTTTATACCCATTTATTTCTAATTACATTTCAGGTAACGAGATTGGGATAGGGTCGTAAACATTTTATTTAACTAAATAGACCTTCAAAAATAATATGTCGAAACAGAAATACGAAAATAGAAAATGACTTCTGTTTTGTCAAGTTAACTGAAATTATGTGTAAGAATGTATATATTGTTTAATTTGTCCCCATTTATTTCTAATTTCATTTGAGGCAACGGGATTGATATAGGATAGTAAACATTTTACCTAAAATGTATCAAAACGTGACAGAACTTCAATACTACCAAAGAAAATACGAAAGTAAATTATTACTAAATAAAACAAAAGGAAAATATAACTAATTTAAAGTTCTCTGCTCGTTTATTTAGTATAAGTTTCCCTTTCTTTTCAATCAAAAATAAAACGTCGAAATACGAAATCAGAAAATGTCTTTTTTTTGTCATGTTTATTGAAATTTGGTGTAAGATTTTATTATTATTTAATTTATCAATTTGGCTATCCCCATTTATTTCTAATTATATATGAGGTAAAGGGATTGGGGTAGGTTAGTAAACATTTTATATAAAAAATATAAAAATGAGACAGAATTTCAAAACTACATAAGAAAATACGAAAGTAAAATATTACTAAAGAAAAAGGAAGAAAAATATAACCAATTAAAAGTTCTCTACTTGTTGATTTAGTATAAGTTTTACTTTCTTATTCCTGAAAAATAATATGTCGAAATAGAAATACGAAATCAGAAAATGTCTTTTGTTTGTCTTTTTTACTCAAAATTGTGTGTAAGATTTTATATATTGTTTAATTTGTCCCCTTTTCTGTCCCCATTTTTTTCTAACTACATATAAGGTAACGGGATTGGGGTAGGATAGTAAACATTTTACCTAAAAAGTATCGAAACGAGAGAGAACGTCAATATTACCAAAGAAAATACGAAAGTAAATTATTACTAAATAAAACGAAAAAAAAATATATAACCAATTAAAAGTTAGCTTCTCGTTGATTTAGTATAAATTTCGTTTCATTTTCCCCCAAAAATAATATGTCGAAACATAAATACGAAATACGAAAATGTCTTTTGTTTTGTCATGTTTACTGAAATTGTGTGTAAGATTTTATATATTGTTTAATTTGTTCCCTTTTCTGTCCCCATTTTTTTCTAACTACATATAAGGTAACGGGATTGGGGTAGGATAGTAAACATTTTACCTAAAAAGTATCGAAACGAGAGAGAACGCCAATATTACCAAAGAAAATACGAAAGTAAATTATTACTAAATAAAACGAAAAAAATATATATATAACCAATTAAAAGTTCGCTTCTCGTTGATTTAGTATAAATTTCGTTTCATTTTCCCTCAAAAATAATATGTCGAAACATAAATACGAAATAAGAAAATGTCCTTTGTTTTGCCATGTTTATTGAAATTGTGTGTAAGATTTTATATATTGTTTAATTTGTCCCCTTTTCTGTCCCCATTTTTTTCTAACTACATATAAGGTAACGGGATTGGGGTAGGATAGTAAACATTTTACCTAAAAAGTATCGAAACGAGAGAGAACGTCAATATTACCAAAGAAAATACGAAAGTAAATTATTACTAAATAAAACGAAAAAAATATATATATAACCAATTAAAAGTTCGCTTCTCGTTGATTTAGTATAAATTTCGTTTCATTTTCCCTCAAAAATAATATGTCGAAACATAAATACGAAATAAGAAAATGTCTTTTGTTTTGCCATGTTTATTGAAATTGTGTGCAAGATTTAAAATATTGTTTAATTTATTCTTTAGTCTGTCTCCATTTGGTTGGCTGTGGATGTGAGTAATTTTGGAACTAAATATAAAATGTCCACATTTTACGGCTAACAGTTTTTGAGTTATGCGATGTACAAGCTTACATATCAGAGACGGCTAGTGTTTGGTTGGCTGGACCCATGTCCGGTCAGGCAACTTTTCAATGCAAAATTTTGTACCATGGTTCTAAAACAATTTCTTTATTAGTTAAAAAATGTGTATAAAAGATTTTGAATAATTTAATTCTTATCATAACTTGGAAGCCTGGAACATAATTGTTCTCTATTTATTTTTATTAGTTTTAGCTTCAACGACACCTACTGAAAGCAAAATGTATAAGAGAGAAGTTAATATTTTTTATAAGAATTATTGGACTACTTAGAAATTTGTCATAGAAAGTATCAACATAAGTAACAAACATAAGTGGATATGCTTGTTTTGACAAGAATTTCGCTGGCCTGTTATAAAAGAAGTGGTAATTCTTCTGTATAGTGCTGTTGCTTTGTTAAAGGTGACAAGTGCTTACAAATCTGAATGTTTCGTTTAGACTAACTATCATTATAAAAATAAGTAACCAGAGTTTTAAAGCTTTTTATGCTAGTTGATATCTTTATGTTTTATACACTATTTTAAAAAAAAGTTCGGAAGGAACGATATTTACATTTTTGTCAGGGTCTACGAAATTTCTAGAGCCGGAACTGTACATATATACGTACATACAGTTCCCTCAAAACCTTAAGGTATCATCGTAAAATTTTATTAAACACTGTCGCTTAAAAATATAAAGAGCAAAATTTCATCAGTTTAGTTTGTTGATCTAAATTTGAAAAAGTATTTTAAATTTTATTAGTAATTTTAATTTTGATAATGCTTAAATTCTAAGTTAACAAATTTTTGATAATATAATTAAAATCATAATATTCAAGCTAAAGGAAAACATTCTTCCTGAGAAAAAAAAAACAACATATTTTCTTGTACTAAGTAGACTTGTAATGTTGAAACTTGCCTAAATTGATTCAAGCATAGTATAAATGGGAATTTCCTCTGAAATCTAACATTAAAATTTTTCACGATTACATTTATTTTTATTTCATGGGTTGAAGTAAAAACAGTGAGAGGTAACTTATGTTACTAACTAAGACATTACAGTAACTGAAAATCAAAAGGAAGTGAAAAAGTAGAATAATTATGTGAAGATTGTTGTATGGAGAATATTACATGAAGAATATTACACGTGTTAGGGTGGGGACATTAACATTTTATGAACTGGGTAGACACAACTTAGCACAACTTAGCAAAATTTTAATGTTAGAAAACCCCGAATTATCCTAAATGTGCATTTCTACTGAAACCCAAGCCGAACGCTGGCCGATTGGTTAGGGCGCTGATCGTAGGTACAGGAGTTCGTGGGATCGAATTCCACTATGGCTTGGATGTTCGTAGCCGTTCGGAATCGGCTTTAAGCAGTAGGTCCCTCTCTCATTAGCCCTCGTGTGCAAAACAGTAGACCATAGCGCTCCAAACTAAACCATTGAAATCTAAACATTAATTTTTTTTTTCACTTTCTCCATTAAAGTAAAAAAAATAAAGGCAACTTATGATACTAAGACACTACAGTAACCAAAATTAAGAGGAAGTAAAAAAGCAGAATATTATTTGAAGCTTGTTGTATGGAGAATATTACATGAAGAATGTTATAGGAAGAACGGAAAATGTTACATAAAGAATATATAGGAATAATATGTTAGGGTAGGAGGGTAGGGACATTATCGTTTTATGAACTGGGTAGACACAACTTAGCACAGCTCAGAAAACCCCGGATTACATATAGAAATCACTACGCGTCGCACTTTAACCCATCAAGTGCAATTATCTTCCTCAGTTCGACTCGGCACGAAATCCTCCGTTTCCTCTTACAACGAGTACATCATCTAAAACGGTTGAAAAGACAGTCATTGAAAACGCTTGTCTCTATTTGCGAAGCGATCGCTTTTCTCAGGAACCGGCATGTCGAAATACTCCACCGGCTCACGAAAACAGTCGCCCAGGTCCCACAGGCAATCGGCGCTGATGCGGCAAGCCGATCAGCCTCATTTACAAATCTCCAGACAATCGTCTTTGTCAAATGTTGCATGGGCTTTTTGGCAGGAGACACACGATGCTTCGCTTGGTCCAGGGATCCGACAAAACGTTTTCGGCCCCAGGCCTTCTATAGATCTCGTGTGAGTGTTTCCTCGGGTTTTTATCATTCGCATGGTCCGAAGCGAAGATTCCTTCTGGCTGCGGTGCTTGGCAAATGCTTTCAGCCACGGATCTCCTGATCCACGGAATAGAGTTGTCAGCAACTAATGAATGCACACTTTAATAGTTCGAGGAACAGCACGCATAAAATTACAACCATCGTAGAGGATTCTCGCAGGATCGTCTCTTTACCTCAAAGTTCTGGGAAAGATCTCTGTTATCAAAATAAATACAGACAGTGATATTTATGAACATAGATAGCATAAGAAGTTCACAGAAATTTAATTCAATTCATGGGAAATTTTTTTGAAGAATTACTGAATGTCAAAATGTTATCTAATAGTTTCCTCAAGTTTTACCATTCGCTTAGTCCGAAGCTGAAATTCCTTCCGGCATTGGTGCTTAGCAAATGCGCTGAGTCGCGGATCTCTTGATCCACGGAATAGAGCTGTAAGCTACTAATAAATGCACACTTTAATAGTTAGAGGAACTACAAGCATAAAATTCAACCCTCCTGAAGTATTCTTGCAGAAAACCAGTGATAACAGTACGCAAGTCACGCAGATACCTGTTATCATCCACATAACTTTGATGTAAAGAGACGGCAATATATTTCAAAGTTTGGGTAAGATCCTTTATCAAATAAGTAAGGTCTGTGATATTTGTTAATATGATTCGCAGAATATAGCTCAATTTATGTGATAAAGGAAGATAACTTAAAGAGGGGATGGATTTCAATATGTAACCTAAAAGTTCTAGTTTAGATAAACTTTTCCTAGTGATTATTTAAATTGTTAATAGATTTTAATATAGAACAACAAATACTGAGTAATGTATTTACTTGAAGAACATTCAGAGGTAGATGTAGATTCCATTTAAGATACAGGTAGACTTTATCACACATTTAAACACCTAAAATCAAGAGAGAGGTGTTATATTCCTTAATTAGGAAACGCCATTCATAGCTTTAATTTATGGGCTAACAAAGGACACTATATATTTTAATTTCAGCCTGTTTGGATCATTAGTAATAAAATACAATCAAATTGCATTGTCCTCTTAAAAATTGGTTTCTCTCTGAAAATATAAAAAATAGATTACAAAATGGAAATTTGGAGAAATAATATATCTTTATTAAGCAAGTATCAAGACTATTGCTCCAGTAGTTCGCTTAATATCATGCTTATGTCAAAATTCATTTTTAACAAGTAAACAGCAATTTAACTATAATGACCGAATATACAAATCTGATGATATTTCGGCTACTACTTAACCTACGTTAATGAGACTTTATAGAATAGCGTAATACGGTCTAAAAAGGTATTTAAAGTGTAATAAGATTCTAAATAACACTAAGATGCCAATAAATAAAAAAGAAAAAAGAACGTATTTTACCAAGGTAAATAATGCATAAAGAATTTATAAATCCTGACTGTATTCTTTGAAAGAGATAAGTCATTTTTTCAATATGTTAGAAAATTACTACTCATTCATATTTTAATTCCTCATTTGTAATAACGAAACATTTAGAGCCATTTTATATCGTGTTTTAGATTGAGGGATAAGAAAAGAATAGTCTCATATTTTTTTTTCAGGATAAGAAATGAAACAATGCATTTATGCTATTACCACGCTGTCTATCTTTAGTTTTATTTTACAACATAGCTGAACTGCAGATAAAATCTAAAATGAATTACAATGCTTACTGGCACTATCTGTACTATAAACGTTCTTTGCTCTGAAAATGAAAGAGTAAAAAACAAACAATAATGGTAAGATGTAAACTACTGCATTTGTGAGTGATCTACCCTTTGAGTGAAATCTCAATTAAAAAATAAAAATAATTCCACGATTCTCAAAGAGGGGACAGGTCCTCATACTAAATTTTCAATTACTTTATATTAGATAATAAAAAATACTCTACAAGCAATACTACAAGTCTCTATAAGCAAATTTTTTAAAGAAGACAGTAATCTGATATTCTGTCCTCTTTATTTAAATTAAATGTCACCTGAAGAATGAAGAGAATCTATGGCACTGGAAAAACAGAAATGTCACAAATAATATACAGTTACTTAATGCAAATAAAAAAATGCATCACTCTTTACAGGATAAATTTTTAAAGAGGATAGTAATCCAATATTCTGTCCTCTTTATTTGAATTAAAATGTCACTTGAATAATGGAGAGAATCTATGGCACTGAAAAGTAAAAATGTCACAAATAATATACAGTTACTTAATGAAAATTTAAAAAATGCACCACTCTTACAGGAGAAATTTTTAAACAGGATAGCAATCCAATATTCTGTCTTCTTTATTTGAATAAAATGTCACTTGAAGAATGGAGAGAATCCATGGCACTGGAAAAGTAGAAATGTCACAAATAATATACAGTTACTTAAAGCAAATAAAAAAATGCACCACTCTTTACAGGCGAGAATTTTAAAGAGGATAGCAATCCAATATTCTGTCTTCTTTACTTGAATAAAATGTGACGACTTGAAGAATGAAGAGAATCCATGATATTGGTAAAGTAGAAATGTCACAATATACAGTTACTTAATGTAAATAAATAAATACACCACTCTCTACAGGTGAAAATTTTAAAGAGGACAGTAATCAAATATTCTGTCCTCTTTATTTGAATAAAAGTCACTTGAAGAATGGAGGGAATCTATGGCACTGGAAAAGTAGAAATGTCACAAATAATATACAGTTACTTAAAGCAAATAAAAAAATGCACCACTCTTTACAGGCGAGAATTTTAAAGAGGATAGCAATCCAATATTCTGTCTTCTTTACTTGAATAAAATGTCACTTGAAGAATGGAGAGAATCCATAACACTGGAAAAGTAGAAATGTCACAAAAATATAGTCACTTAATATTAATAAAAATAATGTACCACTCTCTATAGGCGAAAATTTTAAAGAGGATAATGATCCTATATTCAGCCCTCTTCTTTGAGTGAAACATCACTTATTGTGTGATGTTTCACTTAAGAAATATAAATCTCCAGCTTCTTAATAATACATGTATTAAGCTACCCTACTTGAAGCGAAGTATAATTAAACTATAAGAGAAAACTTTAAAGATAGTAGAGATTTTATATCATAATTAATTTATATGATCTTTTCACTTTTACATAACTATATCTCTATTCTCTTTATTTGAAATTTTCTATTAATTATTTAAGTAATTTATACTGTTTATTTTCATTTTATATTAATGTTTTAGCTTATTCTGATATAAACTGATTTAGGGATTTCAATCCTTCACCTTTCACATTTGAAAACATTTAGCTTTAAAATTACTGTAATAATATTGTAATTATAGCTGTAGACTGAATCTAAAAAAAACGAAAAACTACATAAATTAATTATTAAACTAGTACGGCACAATTTTTAGTTATGTTTTATGATCAGCAATGATGAAATCAGTGTTATCATCTAGTTATCCAATAGTTTAACTGCATAGTTTTACAAAAGGTCTTGCTTTGAAGTCCTCTTTTTGTGTTCAAACTGTAAATTTTAAAACATGTTTTTCGAATAGTGTTCAAACAGCCATTTTATGACACATTTAGTATGGTTGGCAAGTCACCAGTGTAACTACACCAAGCAATACTAAAAAGAATCAAAGTAACTGATGTACTAATAGCAAAAAAAGGAGATGTTCATTGAATGTATAATAGTATGGCTTATACAAACATGTTTTAAAGCTTACATATTTAAGACGATTAAATAATTCCTACTTTCGATTATTTGGTTGATGTATTAATCCCACAGATTAAAAGAGATTCTTAAATGCTATATAGATATATAAACATTTACTGTCATGTCGATGATTTTTGAGACGTGGGACAAACATAGGTCTCTGACAGCGTATCGATTAGATTGTAATTTAACCGATAATAAATCTAAAATATCTTTAAGAATTATCTCAACTTGACTATTAAGTGAGTTAGAAAGAATTCTTAGCTATATTTTATGATTAATTGTGCTGAAATTAGTGTTGTCATCTAGTTGTCCAATGGTTTAACTGTACAGTTTACAAAAGGTATTGCTTTGACGCCTCTTCTTGTTATCAAAATTCAGTTTTTGAAATTTTTCTTTCGAATAGGGTTTAAACAGCCATTTTAAAACAAATTTAAGATGGTTGGCAAGTCACCAGTATAACTACATTAGTCATTAAACAATGCTGAAAATAATCAAAGTAACTGATTTAGTAATACAAAAAATGCAGACATTCATTGAATGTGCAGTAATATGATTAATATAAACATGTTTTATAGTTTACATATTTAAGACGATTAAATAATTCCTATTTTCGGTTATTTGGTTGATGTATTAATCCCACAGATTAAAATAGATTCTTAAATGCTATAAAGAGATATAAACATTTACTGTCATGCCGATGATTTTTAAGACTTGGGACAAACATAGGTCTTTGACTGCGTATGGATCACATTGTAATTTAACCAATAATAAATCTAAAAATATCCTTAAGAATTTAAGAAATTATCTCATTTTGGCTATTAAGTGAGCTAGGCACAACACTTAGCTATATATTATAATCAATTATATTGAAATCGGTGGTATCATCTAGTTGTCCAATGGTTTAACTGCACAGTTTACAAAAGGTTTTGCTTTGACGTCTCTTCATGTTATCAAAATTCAGTTTTTAAAACTTTTCTTTCGAATAAGGTTCAAACAGCCATTTCATAAACCATTTAGTATGGTTGGCAAGTCATCAGTGTAAATAACTATATTAGTCACTAAAGAATGCTGAAAAAAATCATAATAACTGATTTAGTAATAGAAAAAAAGCAGACTTTTATTGAATTTGCAATAATATGATTTATATAAACATGTTTTTAAAGCTTACATATTTAAGAAGATTAAATAATTCCTTTCGATTATTTGGTTGATGTATTAATCCCAGAAATTAAAACAGATTCTTAAATGCTATAAAGAGATATACACATTTACTGTCATGCCGATGATTTTTGAGATGTGGGACAAACATAGGTCTTTGACTGCGTATGGATCAGATTGTAGTTTAACCGATAATAAATCTAAAAATATCTTTAAGAATTAACTCAACTTGGCTATTAAGTGAGTTAGGCACAATACTTAGCTACGTATCAAAATCAATTATGTCGAAATTAGTGTTATCATCTAGTTGTCCAATGGTTTAACTACACAGTTTACAAAAGGTCTTGCTTTGACGTCTCTTCTTGTTATCAAAATTCAGTTTTTAAAACTTTTTTTTCGAATAGAGTTCAAACAGCCATTTTGTAATCCATTTAGTATGGTTGGCAAGTCACCAGTGTAACTACATTAGTAACTAAGCGATGATGAAAAGAATCATAGTAACTGATTTAGTAAGAGAAAAAAAAACAGATATTCATTGAATTTGCAATAATATGATTTATAAAATATGTTTTAAAGCTTACAGATTTAAGACGATTAAATAATTCATACTTTCGATTATTTGGTTGATGTATTAATCGTACAGATTAAAAGGGATTCTTAAATGCTATAAAGAGATATAAACATTTACTGTCATGCCGATGATTTTTAAGACTTGGGACAAACATAGGTCTTTGACGACGTATCAGTTAGATTGTAGTTTAACCGATAATAAATCTAAAAATATCTTTAAGAAACAACTCAACTTGGTTATTAAGTGAGTTAGGTACAATTCTTAGCTATATATCATGATTAGAAATGTTGAAATTGACTAAGGATGTCATCTAGTTGTCCAATGGATTAATTGCACTGTCTAAAAAACCCTTTAGCTTTATTGTCTCTCTTGTCATCAAAATGCAGTTTTTAAAACTCTTCTTCTGAATATGGTTCAAACAGCCATTTTATAACACATTCAGTATGGTTGGCAAGTCACTATTGTAACTAGATTAGTCACTAAACAATCGTGAAAGAGAATCATAGTAACTGATTTAGTAATCGAAAAAAATAGACTTTCATTGAATATGCAGTAATAGGATTTATATAACCATGTTTTAAAGCTTACATATTTAAGACGATTAAATAATTCCTATTTTCGATTATTTGGTCAATTATCTCATTGCAAAAAGAAGACCGTAGCACACCAAACCAAACCAATCATGATCAATTATATTGAAATTAGTGTTGTCAATTAGTTGTCCAATGGTTTAACTGCGCAGTTTACAAAAGGTCTTGCTTTGACGTCTCTTCTTGTTATCAAAATACAGTTTTAAAAACTTTTCTTTCGAATAGGATTCAAAAAGCCATTTTATAACCTATTTAGTATGGTTGGCAAGTCACCAGTGTAACTACAATAATCACTAAATAATGCTGAAAAAGAATCAAAGTAACTGATCTACTAATAGTAAAAAAGCAGATGTTCATTGAACATACAATAATATGATTTATATAAACATGTTTTAAAGCTTACAGAT
>CM063511.1:93298129-93303032 GCA_032207245.1 Pardosa pseudoannulata | reverse complement strand
CTACCCTCCTACCCTAACATATTATTCCTATATATTCTATGTAACATTTTCCGTTCTTCCTATAACATTCTTCATGTAATATTCTCCATACAACAAGCTTCAAATAATATTCTGCTTTTTTACTTCCTCTTAATTTTGGTTACTGTAGTGTCTTAGTATCATAAGTTGCCTTTATTTTTTTTACTTTAATGGAGAAAGTGAAAAAAAAAATTAATGTTTAGATTTCAATGGTTTAGTTTGGAGCGCTATGGTCTACTGTTTTGCACACGAGGGCTAATGAGAGAGGGACCTACTGCTTAAAGCCGATTCCGAACGGCTACGAACATCCAAGCCATAGTGGAATTCGATCCCACGAACTCCTGTACCTACGATCAGCGCCCTAACCAATCGGCCAGCGTTCGGCTTGGGTTTCAGTAGAAATGCACATTTAGAATAATTCGGGGTTTTCTAACATTAAAGTTTTGCTAAGTTGTGCTAAGTTGTGTCTACCCAGTTCATAAAATGTTAATGTCCCCACCCTAACACGTGTAATATTTTTCATGTAACATTCTTCATGTAATATTCCCCATACAACAATCTTCACATAATTATTCTACTTTTTCACTTCCTTTTGATTTTCAGTTACTGTAATGTCTTAGTTAGTAACATAAGTTACCTCTCACTGTTTTTACTTCAACCCATGAAATAAAAATAAATGTAATCGTGAAATTTTTAATGTTAGATTTCAGAGGAAATTCCCATTTATACTATGCTTGAATCAATTTAGGCAAGTTTCAACATTACAAGTCTACTTAGTACAAGAAAATATGTTGTTTTTTTTTTTTCTCAGTGTGACAGCGCGCAACGGCCATCTGCGCGCGCACCTTTTGTTTTAGTGAAAAAGGACAGACTGTTAGAGAGTTCGTTGTGTGTGGTGTGTTAACGTGCGAGGGCCTCCTGCTCTCTGCATTCTCTACAATGTTAAATATTAAGTAAACCTGTAAATATGTGTAAATATCTTAATAATTAAACGTAATTGTTAAATGTAGATAGTTTGTGCTGGATTTATAGTGTTACAGATTGGCGCCCAACCCGTGGCTCGAAACACGAAGCCGAAGACATGACTACAGATAAGTGATTTCTTTTCTTTTTGACAAGCACTCAAGGAACTTTATTAATTTTGTCATCCTGACAAATGAAGAAGAGTTTCTGATTTGAATTCACCCTGAATTCGTTTTGTTTTATTATGATCATCCAGATCAAATTTAAATACCGCATGCCAGTTCCTTTAGTGCCTGAAGATTGAAATTTGAATAGTTTGTGTTTCGGTCCAAGTTTTGAATTTTATTTTTCTTAACATTTTTATTATTAGGACTTATGGATATTGTTAATTTCAATTGTTTTGATTAATAATTCATGAAGATAGTTAATATTTCAGTGTTGAATATTGGTGCAAGTTCAATTTAATTTGGATTTTTGTATTAATAACAAAAGATATTGCTCAAGTTAATGTTCTTTTTTTGTGTTGCTTATTATTTAATTTTCCATCGATGATTCTTTTTAATAGAAATATTATGTATCTGAAATATTTGTATAATTAAGAAGTATTATTTTATTCCTTCAAATTTATTGATACTTCCGGTTTCAAATCGAAATAATATAGTTTAGTTGATTAATCAGATGTATGCATATTATGTCATTCTAATGAGCCATTCTCGCAGTAATTGAGTTTTACCATTAATTTTAAGTTTGGCCTGAAAAGAATAAAAATGGCATATCTTGCTAGAGGTAAAAAATGCGACCTTTTGGTTTTGGCCGCAGAATTAGGCATCGAGTTGGAACCCGACGCCACAGTAATAAAAATTAAAGATGTTATAACCGGATGTACTTCATATGACGAAGAATTCACAAAAACATTGTTGGATACAATCATTAGCACCAGAAAAGAATCCGAAGTAAAAGAAAAGGAAGCAGAAACCGAAAGACGGCAAATGGAATTTGAATTAGAGAAACTAAAGTTACAAAATTTAAATCATGCTTCGAAAACAGGAACCGTTCTTGCCGATAGTGATACGGATGTATCTAAATTTGAAATTAAAGCGTTAATTCCTCAGTTTGACCCGAAGGTAGATGACATTAGTACGTTTTTAAACCTTTTCGAGAGACAACTGTCATTTTTGAAAATACCAGAATCAAAATGGGTGGTATATCTGATCGGGCTTTTACCTATTGAAATTTCAAAATTAATTGCTATAGAATCGGATTCTCCGGATAAACCACCGGAATATGGGGAAATAAAAAAAATTTTATTACGTCGATTCAAGATGAGTGCAGAGAAATTCCGACAATTTTTCGTCCAACACAGAAAAAATCCAGACTCCACGTGGAGAGATTATTTCTATGATTTGAGAAAATATTTTGAAGGTTGGCTCAGTGAGCTTAATATCACTACATTTGATCAGTTAAAAGATCTAATAATTTCTGATCAAATCAAAAAGAAGTGTCCTCCGGATTACAAAGATCATTTTTTAGATCACTGGAGTGAATTGAGCGATCCAGTTGCTTTAGTTGATAAGCTAGATGCTTATGAAGAAAGTAGAAACTTAAAAGGTAGAAACACGAACCATGAACAACATAGAATGGAAAATTCTAAGCCGAGTAACAATTTAAGAAATTTTAAGAATAGTGTTAATTATAAATACTCAACGAATAGAACTGTTAATAAAATTAACGAAAGACCTATTAGCTGCTATGGCTGTGGGAAACCTGGTTTCATAAAGGCAAAATGCCCTACGTGTTCCCCAAACATTAAAGTTGATTCCGCCCAGGTTAGTTGCTTGAAATTTCAAACGTGTGCGATACAGGAACCCAAGGCAATGTTAATGAAGATTAAAATAAATGGTATGTGGGGTTTAGCATGTGCCGACACTGGATCCAGCCACACTGTTGCTGGAGAAACCCTGTATAACCTCCTCCGAGAACAAGGGGTAATTTTTCGTAAAGTGAATTTAAATATAACACTCGCGGACGGAGTGCCGAAATTCTCTGAAGTTTATAATACCGAAATAGACATTGAATTGTTAGGGAAAAGAATTCCTACTACACTATTTGTGTTACCTACAGCTAAGGACAATCGAACTCTCCTTGGTACTGATTTTTTATCCAAAGCTGGTGTTAGCTTGGATACTCAGAACAGGAAATGGTATTTCAACAGTAATCCTAGGAAAAAATTCAATTTTGAGAAAGATACATTTATACCAGCTTGTGTGCCACATAAAAACTCTTTCGAATCCTCAGGTAATTCGCAAAACATTAGCACTATATCATCCGATAAAATTATTGTGTCTCCTGAGCTGAACATTTGCGTTTTGAAAGAAACTGAAGGCAGTCACTTATCTGCCGAGGAAAGGTTACAATTATGTAAACTGTTAGAAATGTTTACGGATATCTTTCAGCCAGGGGAAGAGCCTACACCTAGAATTAAACATTATATAGACACTGGTAATAATCTCCCTGTAGCTATGCCACCATATCGCATGTCTCCATTAAAGAAGGACATTCTTAAGAAAGAGTTAGAGAATCTTTTGGCCAATGGCACAATTGAAGAATGTGAGTCACCGTATGCCTCACCAGTGGTGCTAGTTCCAAAACCTAATGGTCAATTTCGCCTTTGTGTGGACTACAGAAAGTTGAATTCCACTATAAAAACGGATAAATACCCTCTGCCAAGAATGGATGATTTGCTCCATGAAGCTAAACATACTCCTTACATGTCAACCATAGATTTAAGATCCGGATATCACCAAATCGAGGTAAATCCCACTGATCGAGATAAAACAGCTTTCGTGTGCCCTTTTGGTACTTACAGATATTGCCGCATGCCTTTTGGGCTTAAAAATGCTCCGGCGACATTTCAAAGACTAATCGATAACTTCAGAAACTCCCTGAATGATGTTTTGGTTCTGTCGTACTTAGATGACATAATAATTTTATCTGAAACTTTCGAGAAGCATATTGATGATTTAGGAAAAGTATTATCAAAATTGCGTGAGTTTAAATTACATGCTAACAGAGAGAAGTGTAATTTCGCCTGTAACCGAGTGAAATACTTGGGACACTACATTACAATTCTGGTCTTGAAGTTGACCCAGATAAGGTTGCCGCCATTCAAAATTTACCATCTCCCAGGAATTTAAAGCAAGTCCAATCCTTTTTGCAAACTTGCTCGTGGTATAGAAGATTTGTACCGAACTTTTCTGACATAGCAAGGCCCTTAAGTAATCTCACGAAGAAAAATAGCTCTTGGAAATGGGGAAAAGAAGAGGAAAACGCATTTAAAACCCTAAAACATCATCTGATTAGTCCTCCTGTTCTACGACAAAATGACCCAAATAAGCCATACATCTTGCGAACCGATGCTAGCAACTATGCGCTTGGAGCAGTGCTGTTGCAAGGTGAGGGAGCTGAGGAGCACCCTATTGAATATGCGAGCAGACTCTTAAACGATGCAGAACGGAACTATACAACCACAGAACGAGAAGCGTTGGCAGTGGTTTGGGGCCTAAATAAATTTCGGGGATACATCGAGGGACAAGATATAACAGTGACATCAGATCATCAACCTCTTCGTTGGCTAATGAGTTTAAAATCTCCAACTGGAAGACTTGCTCGTTGGGCTTTGCAAGTCCAGTCGTTTGCCCCAAAGATGGAATACATACCTGGAAGAGCCAACGTTGTGGCAGATCTCTTGTCAAGACCTTTCTGCCAACACGCTGAAGAATATTGCCAATTCTGCAAAATTGCCATTGATATGCCAACACGAAGTCCCAGAGAATTACGAGAAGAACAACTTAAGGACGCAGACCTTAAAAAGATCATTGAATCATTTGAGAGTCCTGCTAAAGATGAAAATTTTACAAATTGG
>CM063511.1:93283129-93288129 GCA_032207245.1 Pardosa pseudoannulata | reverse complement strand
AAAAAAAAAAGAAAACTTAGTGATAAGACATTTATTTGCTATCATATATGAGAAAAGTACTGAAAAGAGATGACATATTACAGATATGGCTATTCGCAATGATTTTGACCGGTATACGTTCAGAATACCGGTCATCATACGTTCCTATTCTAAGCTTGAAAATCGTAAAATGCCGATCGAAATGACAAAATTATAGATAAGATCATATTTGAAAGCTTGGGAGATTATTCATAAGATTAATATCTATTTCCATTAAAAAGGAAGAATCGCTTCAAGAAAACAAAAACTCCACAAACCATTTTGTGACTGTCCTCAAATGAGGACGCTAGGCTTTTAATGGGTTAAACTGATTCAGTTTACTTACTCCCTTTAACTGCAATGATATCATTTAACTTTATGAGACACTTTTATTTCAATTTTAATACTTGTCACTCGATTTTGTGCTCTTTTTCGTAGCTTATGTTTGTATTTGAACCAGTTTTTTTCAACACGAGAGTTGAGGGCCGTTTCCAAGTTTACGGGGCCCCCGGAACCCAGTTCAGTGGGGAAGACAAGCGTGGGAGATTCGCCAAATTCTAGAACCCTAATTTTTGGCAAACCTTGCTCTTCTTTTCGGACTCTTCTCCCCCCCCCCTAAAAAAGGTAGGGGGTGTCAATCGGCGCCTTTATTTTTGGGTATTGGGAGGGAAATGGCACGTGATTTGAATATCTGACCCTTATTGGTTCCTGTAACTAACAATACTTCAAGACCGTTGAATTTAGATTTTCTAGCGTCCATTTAGCTGTGTTCTGGAGGTTTGTCCATTTTGCCTGAGCTCTTGTGGTATTTTTTTTTTTCGTTTTTTAAATTTAATTCTGGGGCTCACACCAATACAGTTAAGGGCTTGTGATGCTCAATTAAGAGATCCCTCCGCAGAGTTCGCAAGTGTGAAAATCAATTTGATTCGTACCTTTGTGAATTTAGGTGGAGGAAAATGGAAGAAAATCCGCAAGATGCTTTTCAGGATTTTTTAAATCAGATCAGACGTGTATATTCACCAACAACTCAGGATGCTTAAATTAGGTTAGCGCTTTATTTATTTTATATTTTATGCTTAATTTTCGAAGGGTAACAAGTGATGCTATATATCACATTTATATTTTTTTATTTACTGCTTTTTGAACTTCATTCAAAATTGTGTCTTAATTTAATACAAAATGAAGAAGAAATATTTTAAAACTATATTATTTTATAATGTATTACATTGTTAAAAGTGATACGCTAAGTAATAAAAGTAATTTTATTACGACCGTCTACCATTATTGTTACGGAAGATCAAGGGGAGCTTTACCTCAGCTTTACCTCTCTTAGATAAGAAAAATCATTTCACTCCCTTACTTTCTTCAGAATTTTAATCTTAAAATTTATTATTTATTTAAAACATTTACTCCGTTCTTATATTTCCATTTTAAGCTAATAATTTCTAGAAGTAATTTGTACCGTACTTTATTACTTTTTAATCTTTTGATAGTTTTAAAATAATTTCATTAAATAGCAACCGTATTTTATAAATATAACTGAATATTTTATAAACATATTTGCCTAAATATAACCAACTAATGCTTATATTTTGCTTAATTTGCGCTTACTGCAAAAATTCCGCACTTTTTAGTTCAATAAACAGTACAAAAGAACCTTTAAATACATTAAAAACTCAAATTTAAATTTGTATTCATCTTAACAAAATTTCAAACCTTTTTTGTTGTTCAAAATATGCTTTGAAATTGGGTATAAACTTAATACACAAATTGTAAACATCACTTGGCGACAAATTGGCGATCACTTGTACAAAAATAGAGCCAAAAACATGGCGGCGGGGCCCCCGGATCTTGGAATCTACCCTCTTTATCACACTGTTCCAAGTGATACAACATCAAATTTTCCAAGACACTTTTTATTTTATTTTTTAAAAAATTTTTATTGATATCTGTTGAGAATTTGTAATTACATTTTTAAAAGTGTATAGCGAAATTTCTCTCAAATAATTTAAAATTAAATACATTTTTCTCGATTTTTTTTATAAATGTGACAGATAGCATACTAAAGAATTTGCTGTTCTGTCACTTTGTTGGACTCGTTTTGGAGGTTTACAGTTTACTGTTTTGCTACATGGAGGTAATGATATTGCTACCTACTTCTTAAAGCTGATTCCAAAAGGGCTACAAATATCATATAAGGTTGGGGAAAAAGAAATCCATTATTTTTGCGTGAAATTAATGACTTTATTTAACATGTTTCGGATTATCCGATTTGGGTCCAATATGCAACCTTTTGTTCTATAATTTGTTGACATTTTAAAGGTAGCTTCTTAATGCCTCTCTCATAGAAGTCTTGTTTCTTATAGGAGAAAAACTCTAGTAATCGATTTTTATAATCTTCTCTTGATCCCAATTTCTTATCATTCAGGAAGTTTTGCAATGGGAGAAAAAGGTGGTAATCGCTTGGTGCCAGGCCTAAACTATATGGTGAATTAAAATGCATTAAAACTTCCCAGCCAAGCTCTCCGAGTTTCTGGCGACTCACTACAGACGTGTGTTGCCTGGCGTTGTCCTGATGGAACACACCACCTCTTCTGTTGGTCAATTCTGGCCGTTTCTGGTCAAACGCTAGCTTTAAACTGTCCAGTTGTTGACAGTAGAGATCTGAATTTAGTGTTTGGCCATGTAGAAGCAACTCATAATAAATGATTTCCTTCCATTCTCACCAAATACACAGTAGAACCTTCCTGGCCGTTAGTCTTGGTTTGGCTACCGTTTGAGCTGCTTCCCCGATCTTTAACCACTATCGTTTTCGCACAATATTGTCGTATTTGACCCATTTTTCATCCCCAGTCACCATCCGTTTAAGAAATGGATCGATTTCATTAAGTTTGGTCAAGGCTTCGCAGACGTAAATTCGATCCATCATGCTTTTTGGTGCTAATTGGTGTTGTATCCAAACATCGAGTTTGTTTTGGAATCCAGCTTTGCGTAAATGATTTAAAACTGTTTTATGATCGATCTTTAGCTGCTGGACGATGGTAAAACTACTTAGATGCCGGTTAACTTCGATTATTTGTGTGATTTTACTGTCATTTTCAACGACGGGCCTGCCTGTTCGAGGTGCACCTTTAACATCAAAAATGCCTGAAGGCAATCGGCGAAACCAAAATTTCATGTAATTATCTTTAACAGTATCGACATCGTAAGCACCATCCATAATTCCATAATTTCAGGCGCCTGGCTTACATTTTCGCCTTTATCAAAGAAAAATTGTAAAATGTACCAAATTTTCTCTTTGTTGACTTCCATTTTTAACACCTCGTAACTCACAACTGTATGGACCACACAAAAATTATTTAGTGTGAAAGGTCACCTTGACAACGAATATGAAATTGAAATTGTTTGATCGGAACTTTACGAGATATCGATCATTACAGCCATCTACAGAAATTATAGTGGATTTCTTTTTCCCCAACCTAATACCAGTAATGTGAATCAAACCCATGAACTCCGGTACCAGAGAGCAGCGGCCTACCCATTCGTCCACGATTTACTTTAACTTTTTTAATTATTTTAAAGAATTCTTAAATTGTGATCCTGCCAGAGGTTTTTCCCGCATGGGTTAACATATAACGAAGAAACCAATATTGCTAGTACAGACCATTAATGCAGAATACGAAGTGCGCCTGAAGATAAACATCTTTAGAGCTAAATACCAATTGCTTTCAGTGGCGTAACAAGCATAACTGGCTCCCGATACCCTTCCGTCCCGTAAAACGCATATAGTAATATAATATATAAATATATGACATTATTGGTGATGGCATGATAGACCCCATAGCCTTCCCCCCTCTAACGAACAATTTATCAATGAGCTTCTTAGAAAAAATTGTAGACAGCCAACAACTGATCAAATTGTTTTAGTTATGTATACAATTCTTATGTTTTAGAGGATAATATACAGTACATAAATATAAGGGTAGTTTTTTCGTTTTATTTTGAAATTTAGTACGTGTGAATTAAAGGGGGGGAAAGTTTATCTAATTTTGCATATCGTTTATTGTTATCAAAATTGCGGTTGCACAAACTGATCACATTAACCCCTTCCGGTAAAATGACGAGTTTAGCTCGTCATTGGTTTTTCATTCCATACCGAACAATGACGAGCTACACTCGTCATGTGACTAAAGTTACTGATAAATATGATAATTAATTTAGTTTAAAATTTCTAGTGTACTGAATTTAGCAACACTTTTGTTACTTGTGGAAATCCCAGGTCACTATTACATATTGTTTATTTAAAGTTTCTTGGTACAAGTCACTGCCAAATTGATGAGTCAGAATAAAAGAAAACCTACTAAGAAATGCCGTGCGTGTTACAAGAATCAAATTAGAAGTGAGACACCCTGGCGATGTAAACAATTCAGAATTCCTTTGCACTTTGTTTTGAAAAGTACCACTAGCTTGAAGACTATTATCTTAATTTTACCGTTTCTGATACTTAACACTATGTAAAAAGTGGATTTTAATTAAGAATATGTAAGAATTGTAAAATAGAACAAGTTTTTTTAAATATAAAATAAATGGTTACTTCACCCACAGTTTTTCATTATTAAATCGTACCGGAAGTGGTTAAGCGGAGTCTACTGTATGTTCAATTTTTGGCTATCTCAAACATTAGTTACTTCTAATGTTTTACTCAATCTCGATGACTTCGAGATATCGAAAGTCGACTGTGTACACACATACACATGAGTGTATCCGGATTTCACGAAACAATACACACGGCTTGGAGTCGAAATGACACCAATGGGCATTCTAGTGTTAAAAATTTAGGGGATGTTCTTAGACAGGGGGGGGGCACTGTATGGGATATCGTTATTCCCCAAATCAGGATTCAGTCAGTGAACCAAACTAACCCCTGAAACGCACAATTTATCTTTCCACCGTTTTCATTAATCGTTATGGATGACTGAACG
>CM063511.1:93164029-93283029 GCA_032207245.1 Pardosa pseudoannulata | reverse complement strand
ATCTCTTCAGTATCAATTGTTCTTATATCTAAAGGTTAACATTAAGAAGTTATTTATTTAAAAAATCTCTTTCGGAGTTTAACAAGTTGGTGTAAATACCCTAATGGCTTATTTGATAAAAGTTGTACAAAAGAACATGTGAGTGAAGTTGGGGAAATCAAACGAGGTAAGAAACAATGCCAATCTATAAGGTGATTAGTTTACTCTGCAACTAGGATACATTATTTTGAATAAATGAAATTATTTCGTTTCAAAGTTCTATACAGTGATGAATTGTTTACACGTCTTTTCAACAGAATGGCAAAACGACGCACAAATGAAAAGACGTACAGTTTGAAGTTCAATAAACAACATTATTTGTTGAAAATTTAACAGAAAACTCTGTAAAAATATAATAAATTTAAAGATTTTAAGAAGGCCAAATCTCTGAGGTAGCTTAGAGACTAAGATATATTACAATACTATAAAGTTATATCAAAAACGATAGTTTAGATGTAGATTTTTTCTTTCGATTAATATTAAATTTATATCTATATGTAGGAAAAGTGAAAAATAATTTTTCGAAAGTAAAAATATAGAAATATATTTCATGGCATCAATTAACCAACAAAAGATTAATAAAGATTGTTGGCAAACAAAAGTCGAACTACTTAATGGATAAGAATTATCGGATTTTACTAGTGAACTGACAAATTATTACAATAAGATAAAGTTATATGAAAAACCATAGTTTACATTTAGATCTTTACTTTCGAATTAATATTAAATTCATAGCTATATGTAGGAAATGTGAAAAGAGTTTTTCAAAAGTGAAAAGATAGAGATATATCAGATGGTATCAATTAATCAACAAAAGATTAAGATGTAGGATTGTTGTCAAACAAAAGTCAAACTACTTAATGGATAAGAATTATCAGATTTTACTTGAGAACTGACAAATTATTACAATAAAGTTATATTAAAAACTATATTAGATTTAGAGCTTTTCTTTCAAATTAATATTAAATTCATATCTATATGTAGGAAAAATGAAAAGAGTTTTTCGAAAGTGAAACGGTAGAAATATATTTCATGGCATCAATTAACCAACAAAAGATTAATGATATAGGCTTGTTGGCAAACAAAAGTCGAACAACTTAATGGATATGAATTATCGGATTTTACTAGTAACTGACAAATAAAAAAGCAAGAATATGAAATTCTAACCGGATACGTTTTGTCAATTCTGATAGTATAGGCCTATCTATCTTAATAAAAGACAATTTATCTTTTTTTTTATCTTAACAATTTATCTTCATTTTATCTTAATTAAAGTAGATTGGTTTTAGGATTTATATAGTTTTATTTTTTACATACCATGAATTATATAATGCAATTTCATAAACATAACAGTGAGGGTTTGGGTTAAATTATGAATCTAGCAGGAATCCGTGATATACAGGGGATTACCAGATATCTCGCACTTTGCCAGTTAAACATAGCTCTGTATATATATATTATGTAAGTCCAGTGGCGCTGGGGTAGCGCTTCGATCTCCCACTCCACAAGTCCGAGGTTCGATCCCCGGGATGGCCAAGGTTGACTCAGCCTTTCATCCCTTCGGTGGGTAGATAAACTGAGGACCAAGCATGCTTGGGAACTAAAGGCTGGGAGTTCTGCGTAAGGTTCTGTGTCAAGTATGAAGAGTTCTGCGTAAAGTTGACCACCTAATCGAAAAATATGTCTCTCACCCAGGGTTCTTGGTCTTGGAAACTTAGATCGGAACCCTATGACCTGCCTTCCTAGGGGCTGTTGCAATGAGGAGTTTAGCTTCGCATATATATATATATATATATACAATATATATATATGTAAATATATATACAATATATATATATATGTAAATATATATATATATATATATATATATATATATATATATATATATATATACATATACACATATATATATATATATATATATATGCCAGGTCTAAAAAAGGGGTAGTTGGAAATAACGTGAGTTAAAAACAATTTTAAAAAGGGAACTCTTTAATAATAATAAAATAAATGAAAAAGACCCACGCTCGCGTAAGCTTTTAGGATAATTCGGTCAGGCGGAAGCATTTTGGAAGAATTTGATGAGCTTGCAAACAGATAAGTTTTGAGTGAGCGCGTGGACATGGAGTTGTCGACAACAATCTACGCGTGTCTTCAACGAAAAAGTGAAAATGGCGCAAATTTTACTTTAACGATGGTTTAATAAACTTATTATTATCAAGAAGACTGTTTTCCATTCGCCTTAACTTGGATCACGACATGTCACACACACATATATATATATATATATATGTGTGTGTGTGTGTGTGTGTGTGTGTGTGTGTGTGTGTTAGAATGAAATGAATAGTAGATAAAATATATTTATTCATCATATTCATCCAGTTAAACAAGCTATAAACCTACAACTCACAATAGTAATCAAATTTAGACAGACAACATTAGTAGTTGCTGAAAAGTTTAAGTAATAAAAATTTTAGCAATTAATTCCAGAATAAATTACATAGGAATATATTAGTCAAAGGGAAAGAAAATAACTATAAAGGTATGTATCAGGTTTGAAGTTGTTTTAATATATCCTATTATGTGTTAATTTATTACATATCTAAAACTTTACTGTTGAATATTATGAAATTTATTTCATGTTACGTACAAATAAAAACTAAGAAAAATTCATAAATACATATCTGTGTTTTTCGGGAAAAATAGAGCTATTTTTATCCATACTTACATTTTTGGAATTTCCACAGGAATATACTAGTCGAAGTGAAAAATTAAAACTTTAAAATCATGTATCGTTTTGAAACTATATCAAACATTCTATTATGTGCTAATTTATTACTTATATAAAACTAAACTACTGAATATTATGGATCATATTCCATAATCCAAACTAGATAAAAACATAGATACATAACTCTGTGTTGAGGAAATGTTAACTGTAGGAATAATCGAGCTATTCTTGCCTGATAATTTCCTTTTTGAAGTCAAAATTTCCATAGGAATATATTAGTCGAATTGAGAGTCTAAAACTTTTAAGGCATGTATCAGTTTTGAATTTGTTTCAATACATTATATTTTATTACTTATATGTAAATTACTGATTATCATGAAACTTATAGCTGGTTATTCAGAAATTCAAACTAGAAAAACTACATAGATATATATATATATGTGTGTGTTGTGGAAATGTTAACTTAAAGAATAATTCAAATATTCTTGGCTAATAATTTCCTTTTTGAAGTCAAAATATCATAGGAATATATTAGTAGGAATGAAAGTTTAAAACTGTTAAGGCATGCATCAGTTTTGAATTTGTTTCAAACATCCAATAATGTGCTAATTTATTACTTATATAAAACTAAATTACTGAATATCATGAATTTTATTCCCTGTTATTTTCAAATCCAAACTACAAAAACAGCTTAAATATATATTTCTGTGTTTCGAAAATGTTAACTTAAGAAATAATTTAGCTCTTCTTGGCTAATCATTTTCTTTTTGAAGTCAAAATATCACAGGAATATATTAGTAGAAGTGAAAATCTAAAACTCTAAAGGCATGTATCAGTTTTGAATTTGTTTCGATAGATTATATTAAAGGCTGATTTCTTACTTATATGAACCTAAATTACTGAATATCATGAAACTGAATCATTTACTGAATATTATTGAATGTTATTCACAAATCCGAACTTGAAAAACAACATGATACATATCTGTGTGTTTTGGAAATGTTAACTTAAGGAATAATTGAGGTATTCTTGGTTAATAATTTCCTTTTTTAAGTCAAAATATCATAGGAATATATTAGTCGAAGTGAAAGTCTAAAACTGTTGTGTATCAGTTTTGAATTTGTTTCAAAACATTGCATTATTACTTATATGTAAATTACTGATTATCATAAATCTTATTGCATGTTAAACAGAAATACAAACATCGAAAAGCAGCACAAATATATATATGTGTTTTTTTTAATGATAACTTGAAAAATAGAGCTATTTTGGCCAATAATTCTTTTTTTAAGTCAAAATTTGCATAGGAATATATTAGTTGAAATAAAAGTCTAAAACTGTTACGACATGTGTCGGATTTGAAGTTTATTCAATAAATTATATTATAGGCTAATTTATTACTTATATTAATCTAAATTACTGAATATCATGAAGCTGAATTATTTACTGAAACTTATTGCATCTGATTTACAAATCCAAACTAGAAAAACATCATAGATACATATCCGTGTGTTGTGGTAATGTTAACTTAAGGAATGATTGAGCTATTCTTGGCTAATAATTTCTTTTTTGAAGTACAAATATGATAGGAATATGCTAGTTGATGTAAAAGTCTAAAACTGTTAAAGCATGTATCAGTTTTGAATTTCTATCAAACATTCAATAATGTGCTAATTTATTACTTATATAAAACTAAAATACTGCATATCATGAATCTTATTCCATGTTATTCCCAAATCCAAATTAAAAAATAGCTTAGATACATACCTGTGTGTTGTGGAAATTTTAACTTTAAGAAAAATTGAGCTATTCTTGGCTAATAATTAATTGGTTAATAAGTCAAAACTTCCATAGGAATATATTAGTCGAATTGAAAGTCTAAAACTGTCAAGGGATGTATCAGTTTTGAGTTTGTTTCAATACATTATATTATGGGCTGATTTATTATTTATATCAACATGAAACACTGATTATCATGCAACTGAATCATTTACTGAATCTTATTGCATGTTATTCAGAAATCCAAACTAGAAAAAAAGCATAAAAACATATCTGTGTTGTATGGGAATGAATGATAACTCGAGGAAAAATAGACCTATTTTGGTCAATAATTACCTTTTTGAAGTCAAATTTTCCCTAGGGATATATTTTTCTAAATTAAAGTCTAAAACTGTTAAGCCTTGTATCAGTTTTGAATTTGTCTGAATACATATTGTGAGCTGATTTATTATTTTATCAACCTAAATTACTGAATATCATGCAACTGAATAATTTACTGAAATTTATCACATGATATTCACAAATCTAAACTAGAAAACTAGCATAGATACATATTTATGTATTGTGGAAATGTTAACTTAAGGAGTAATTGAACTATTCTTGACTAATAATTTCCTTATTGAAGTCAAAATTTCCACAGGAATATATTAGTCGAAGTGAAAGTCTAAAACTGTTAAAGCATGTATCAGTTTTGAATTTGTTTCAATACATTACAATATTACTTATACGTAAATTAATGATTATCATGAATCTTATTGCATGTTATTCAGAAATCCAAACAAAAAAACAGCACAAGTACATATGTGTTTTTTTGGGAATGATAACTTGAGGAAACATGGAGCTATTTTGGCCAATAATTCTTTTTTTTTAGTCAAAATTTGCATAGGAATATATTAGTTGAAATAAAAGTCTAAAACGGTTACTGCATGTATCATTTTTGAAGTTGTTTCAATGCATTATATTTTATTACTTATATTAATCTAAATTACTGAATATCATGAAGCTGAATTATTTACTGAAACTTATTGTATCTAATTCAGAAATTCAAACTAGAAAAACAGCATAAGTATATACCTGTGTGTTGTGGAAATGTTAACTTTAGGAAAAATTGATGCTAATTTGGGCTAATAGTTTCCTTTTCAAAGTCATAATTTCTATAGAAATATATTAGTCGAAGTGAAAGTGTAAAACTGTTAAAGAATGTATCAGTTTTGATTTGGTTTTGGAGAGCTACAATCTACTTTTTGCAACACGAGGGTTAATGAGACCGGGACCTACTGCTTAAAGCCGATTCCGTACGGCTAAGAACATCCGTACCATAGTGGGATTCGAACCGTTTGAACTTCGGTTCCGAAGGCGAGCACCCTGACCATTCAGCCATCGTTCGGAGTTATGAGATCTTATGTTGTTTCAATACATTATATTAGGGGCTAATTTATTACTTATATAAAACTAAATTACTGAATATTATACAACTGAATCATTTACTTCATGTTAATCACAAATTCAAACTAGAAAAACAGCATAGATACATATCTGTATATTATGGAAATGTTAACTTGAGGAATAATTGAGTTATTCTTGGCTAATAATTTCCTTTTTGACGTCAAAATTTCCATAAGAATATATTAGTCGGGGTGAAAGCCGAAATGCGTAGAGTGCTTCGAAAGTATCTTTTATTTTTACAAACCATTAAGCCAACTCCCAGAGTGAGAATGATGAGTGCGATCCACAGGAGGCCGGACTCAAATTTGTCAGGTTGCGCGAGAAACAATACTCAGCGCAGTTAGTGACTATGTTTGAGGAAAAGTTTGCTGCTAATTTGTTACAACATCATGTTTAGGAAGCGTTTTAAAGTCTTTCCGTCAAAAGATAATTTAAAAAGAGTGAAATGATTAGAACAGTTTAAAGACATTATAACGATATTTTTCAACTTTGTTTCAGACCTAAAAATTCCTGTACTATGTAGCCTACAACAACATATTTACACACACACATATATTTATGTACATATATGTATATATATATATATATATATATATATATAACATATATACAGATATATATTTATATATATATATATGCATATATATATATATATGTATGCATATATGTATACATATATATACATATATACAGATATATATGCATATATATACATACACACATGTGTATATATATATACATATATATATATATATATATATATATATGTATATATATATATATACATATATATATATATATATATATATATATATATATATATATATATATATATATATATATATATATATTAGCCAAATTATTAAGGAAATTACTCAGGTTTCTGTATTTTTTAGTTTAACTTTTTTTTTGCCTAATGGGCATATATGTCCCAGATATTAGATTTAATTTCCTATTGGGTAACCGAACGAGGGTTGAATGATTAGGGTGATAACCTTCATAACTGGAGTTCGTGGGTTCGAATCGAACTGTGGTATGGATGTTCGTAGTCGTTCGTAGTTCGGAATCGGCTCTAAGCAGTAGGTCCCGGTCTCACTAGTTTCGTGTCTTTCTTTTTGTGGAAATACTGTTACAATCAAATTTAAAAAAGGCAATTATGTCCCCTCAGTGATCAAATTACAACAAGGTGATATATTATTTTTTAATAAACTTTTATGGAAATATTTGCTGTATTAAAAAAATATTCTAGAATATTGGGACAAATAGTCCCAGTTGGCAGTAGGACTGGGACATACTGTTTTAGTAAATTTCCTTTAAAGGGAAAGCTTTAAGAACTTTAAACTCATTGAACACTTTTTTAGGATATCATCAGCATTAAATCAAACTGCTTTTCATAGCAGAATTTGTACATGGGTTATAGATGGGTACAATCTTGAACCTGGTGTCTTGTGATTGAAACTTTGGTCTGGTGATTGAAAGGATAAAAGACTCTTTTGACCAAACATTTGGAGTTTTGTTTTTGTTCTTGAGGATATTTTTTATATTTAATAGAGTGTATTACTGAGATTATACAAACAACAATTTATATGTGCAAAAATATGAATTTTTTGTGAATTAATATGCGCATTAATAGAAACTAAAAGCCTTATCGTACATTAATATGTACATTTTGAAAAAGCAACAGATTCAGATATATGCGCATAAGATGTGCATCAGAGATATGTGCATTTATACAAATATATGTGCAAGTAATATGTGCATTAATACAAACTAATGGCTTTATCATGCATTCTCACGTAAGTGTTGAAAAAGCAACAGATTCAGAAAAGCAAAATTCTTTTTATGGCTGAAGAATTTTTTCTTGTGTGATAGCGAATATGCTTAAGGTACAAAATAACCTTAATTAAGATAAATTAGTTGAACATTTTTCTTTGTAACCTAAGAAATCTGCACATTTTTTACCAGTATATAAATCATAAACCGACACGTACAAGTTGATATGTGATAAGACCTTAATACAAGCATAATACAATGTAATACAATTATAATCTTAGTATTTAGTGACACAATTCTTTGCTGGAACTAGACCTTCTCTGCAATGAATCTTTACAAAATTTTCTGTTTCATTAGACTATTGTGATGCCATGCTGTCACGTTTATGATTATCAGATGCTAGATGGGGATTTCTAACTACGCACTGACAGTTGGGTGTCCTCCCACGTGTTATATAGGGTGTTCATGGCAGGTGAAATCCCAAGACATGGTAAAATAGAATTATTTTCTTAATAGTCGCTTGACTTTATTGTGATTAGCGTCTTGTGTTTTCACCCGATGGGCTTGGATTCAATTCCTGTGGAAGGATTGGATGTATTTGAGCTGTCCCCTCATAGGGAGTAATGTTACGACTTATAAGGTGCTTCTTTTCAAGAAATAGTAAATTAAATCTGCCGTATTCAGCTGCGGTGGTTCTTTCAGCATTGGCAACGATCTCTTAGTTGGAGGGATTCGAGACGACCAAAGATTGTGTTTATTCCCTATTTTAACATACTTTTCTTATGTCATGCCAACACGATTTTATTAGTTTTTGAAAATACCATTACTAGAAACAAATGAACTAGAGGGTTTGGCCCAGGAAGTTCAGTTGGTAATTCTTCCTGTGAGATCCCAGGCTAGGGTAAAACAGAATTATTTTCTTGGTAGTCACCGGATTGTATTGTAGTTATCGTCTTGTGTTTCAACTCTATGGGCTTGGATTCGATTCCTGTGGAAGGATTGATGTATTTGAGTTGTCCCCTCATAGAGAGTAATATTACGACTTATATGGTGCTTTTTTTTTTTTAAAGAAATGGTAAATTAAAACTGCCGTATTCAGCTGCTGTCGCTCAGTCGGCAATGGCAACGATCTCTAAGTTGAAGGAATTCGAGACTACCAAAGATTGTGTTTATTCCCTATTTTAACATACTTTTCTCATGTCATGCCAACACGATTTTATTAGTTTTTGGAAATACCATTACTAGAAACATCTGAACTAGAGGGTTTGGCCCAGGAAGTTCAGTTGGCAATTCTTCCTGTGAGATCCCAGGCCAGGGTAAAACAGAATTATTTTCTTGGTAGTCACTGGATTGTATTGTAGTTATCTTCTTGTGTTTCAACCTTATGGGCTTGGATTCGATTCCTGTGTAAGGATTGCATATATTTCAGTTGTTCCCTCATAGGGAATAATTTTACCACTTATATGGTGTTTCTTTTCAAGAAATGATAAACTAAATCTGCGGTATTAAGCTGCGGTCGCTCAATTGGAAACGATCTCTTTGTTGAAGGGTTGTGGATTCAAGATTGAGACGACCAAATATTGTGTTTATTAACAAAGCAGATGTTCCGCAAATATACATACTGGGTTACACTAAAATGGTATATTTATTTTTAAATGCAAAATTGTATGACATATTTATAAGAGAGAAAAGTCAAATTTAGAGGGGGTAAAACGAGTAACTACTAAAGTATACATTAAAATATTTTTGATAAAATATTTTCCAGTTTTTCCCGCTTTGACCGTTTAAGTATTTTTTATATTAAGAAATTTTAATCTCTCTTGAATAATTTCCTAAGCGGGTATCAATGTAATTACAATGATAAATAAGATTGATGCAATAAACACCTTAAGATAAGGTTTGACCAAAGTCGTTTAGCGGCTAACCACAATTAATCTCTGTTTAAACTGAGAATTACGTTCCACCATTGGTTGGAGCCATGGGTTAATCGTGATTAACAGGTAAACGATTTTCGCGACATCAGACCTAATTAAAATGAAAGGAAAAATACAACTTTTTCAAAATTCAAGAAAGTTTAGTTATTGTGCTTAACTATTGTTCCTGCACAAATCTCTTTTTTATCTTTTGTATGCATGTGTCGAATCCATTCACTGTGCAGATAATTTATGAATATATCTTTTATTTTACTTTTATTTAAACAGTTGCGCCAACACAACTTATTTAATGGCAATGTTCGTGGAATTGTAGAACCAAATAAATAAATTCCAAACAATTGTATGGGAACCATTAATAAAATACAAATGTTTCTTTTAAGTTTTTTTTTCAATCCTATTTTTTCCTCTTTACCTGTTTTATGTGTTTATGTGTGTGGGAGAGAGGTAGTGAACTTTCAAAAGTAATAGAATAACCGTTTACAGGCATTAAGCTTTCACCCACCTACTATATAAAACAAAATAAAAAAAAACTTCCAAACTTTTCCACTCCAAACTTCCATATTTAGACCAAACCCATTCCCTCCCCAATCTCGGAAACAATTGTTCATTACAACAATCATTTTTCCTTGTTTTTTTCCCCCTCCTCCCTTCGGAACTTAAGTTCACTGAGGACTTTCTTAACAGATCCATTTTTATCTCCTGCCCATTTCAGTGTCAACTTGTGTCTTTATTTCGCCCGAGTTATCTTCTCGGTGGCAACGGGGGGGATGGACGTTTTCCCCGTACGCTTTTACGCGTCAAAACTCGTTAAAAACATTTCCGATTCCACGACTTCTTTCTCCGATTTGTGATTTTCAGTTTTGGCAGGGGAAAGAGAAAGCTGGTTGATTAGATTTTCAAGTGTGCGTTTTGAATTGAATTTCTCCGTCAAGCTGCATTTGCGACACTTTTACAGTTGGAACGTCTTTTCTTTGCCACTTTATTTACTGATTTATTTATTTTTTTTTTAGTTTGATTGTTTGGTTTTATTTTTATTTCCTTGTACAAAGTAAAGATAGCATTGTGTTCTCGAAAAATTTTAGTGTTCGGATTTCATTTTGACCATGCCTGAATCCCTCTTGAAGAAGCTTCGGTGTTACGTCTACATGTACTCAGAATACGTTTTGATTTGAAGCTCAATATGGGTTGGGTTGTTTAGGAGCACTACGGTCTATTTTTTCCAACACGAGGGCTAATTGAAGCTTAATATAAACTCAAACCTTCCCTGATTGCAATTTGACTAGTTTCGACTACTTCTGAGAGTACATACATATAGCCCATAATTCAACGGTTCTCTGTAGAAAGATGAAATTGTGCATCACGAGAGTAGGTTGAAAAGTTTCCGGCCTAACAAGGAAAATAAAAAAAATCTGTTTAAAGAGAACTTTATTTTTCAACATAACCTTACACAGATATACATTTGCTTCAGGGTGCTGCAGTGATTGGATTCAATCTTTGCAAGAACTTTTGTCTAAGTCCTTACAGAAGGCATTTGTTGCTGATATGACTTCGGTATCAGATTGGAATTTCCTTCAAGCCAGATTTTTTTTCAGGCTAGGGAAGAGGGATTAGTCCGAGAGGGCCATAGCAGGAGAATAAGGTGCACGAAGAAAAATTTCGAATTTCATGGAGTTTTTCCATTACAATGACAGCCTTGTTGATGATGGGAGCATTATTCTGGTGAAACAGGACTTTCTTCTTGGCCAGACCTGGTCTTTCTTCTTTTAGTTTAGACTGCTATGAATCCAGAAAATTTACGTTATATTCAGAATTGATGGTCCCACCTTTTTTTAAATAATTCATCAATTAAAGTCCCTTAGGATCCCTCAAAAACTGTTCCTTTAAACTTTCCAGAAGATGGAGCACTTTTTGCTATTTTTGGTGCTGGTTCGTCCTTTGCTGTCCACTCTTGTGATTCATGCTTGGTCTGTGGAGTATATTGATGAATCCATGTCTTATTCACAGTTACAAAACGTTGCAAAATACCAGTTTGGTTTGAGTTATAAAGCGCTAAACATTGATCCAATACTGCCATGAGCTTCAGTTTTTAATCCAAAGTCAGCAAACGGGGCACCCATCTTGCTGACAACATTCTTATACCCAAAATATCAGTTAAAATATAATGTGATATTTCTTGTGATATACCAACAGACTCAGCAACTTCTGTCAATTTCAATCGGCAAACATTCATAATATTTTTGTGAACTTTTTTGGCGACTTCTTCTGTAGGAGCTGATTTTGATCCCCCAGAAAGCTCTGCATCCATAGTGCTTATGACCACATTTAAAATCTGAAATCCATGTTTTAACAGTTATAAATAAAGAAGCACCTTCCACCAGTGTAGAATCTAGCTAAGTTTTAATATCTGATGGAGATAAGCCTTTTATAAAAAAAATATTTTATCACAGGTAGCACTTCCGAGTTAAAGCCGATTAAACAAAAAAGAAGAAAATTTTAAAACAGCACAGTATAAAAACAACCAAAAACAAATGCTTTGAAATATGTCGGATGAATTAAAAACAGACAACTGCTTAAAGTGCTTTTGTCAAAGTAATTTTCAGAACACCATCTCTAGGTGAGATCGAAAACCTTTCATCCCACCCTGGTAGGAATTTGTATAATATCTGCTTGTGTATCTTCCCTTACATCTGTGATAAGATTTAAAGCGTTTTAATCCCCACTTTTACATTTGAGACTTCTTTCATCTTTTTATACTTATATTTCTAGTTATATTGGTTTTATTTTTTGTTTTATTAGCCTCTTGTGCGGTTTCGAAATGCAAAATGGTGGTTCACGCAATAAAAGACATCGGCATTAACTGTATGCAGAAACTCACACATATATTATACATTTCTTTGAAACGATCAGATGATTAACGTGTTGGTTGTTCTAAAGCACCTCATGTGCGACCCTTTAAGATAGTACAAGTTCAAATACGATAAAACGATTAACATGCTATTAGATGTTAACATAACGAACATCTAACCTTGTTCTGACCAAAAGATAGTTCATAATTAAACATGCTTTAGAACAATAGTTTCCAAGTATTTTAAAGATCTGTGGGGTTTTTTCTTCAATAAAGATCATTAATAATCAGTATAATGAATTTTTAAATTTAAAATACCATAAAAGGAATGTTAATATTATTTGAATCATTTTCTTTAAACTCGACTTTTAGAAGGACTTGTAGATGGACTTGCAGATGAACTGCGGTATGAACTTGTAGATTAATTGAAGTTCATAAGATGAATTACATTTTTATTAAATATAATGATTGTAAAAAGCATAAAATTTAGATTTTGTAATTTTAGAAAAATAGGATTTTTAAATTTAAAATATTATAAAAGGAACGCTAATATTATTTTAATCAATTTTGTTAAACTCGACTTGTAGATTGACTTGCAAATGAACTTGTAGACGAACTTGACAAATCGACTTGTTGATGATCTGAGGTATGAACTTGTAGATGAACTGAGGTTCATAAAATCAATTAAATTTCTATTAAATATAATAATAGTAAAAAGCATACAAATTTAGATTTCGTATTTTTAGTGAAATTTGATTGTTAGTTTAATATACCACAAAAGGAATTATAATCTTATTTGAATCATTTTTGAAAAACTTGACTCGTAGATTGACTTGTAAGTGAACTTGTAGATGAACTTGACGAATCGATTTGTAAATTAGCCCTTTCTTCCTCAACTAAGATTAGCATTAACAGAGTTGATGGTTTTCATCCATTTATTGACTGATACCATTCATCATACCTCCACAAAGCTATACTTTTTAAAAATCTTACTTTGATTACTTTTTAAATTTTAGTTTCTCTTAGGTTACTTTCTTTCTCTAGCCATTTATCAATATCAATTCAGATAAATTAACACTTTTGAGTGAACGTCTTCAGAATTCAATTGCTTTGTGTATAAACTAGCTTTTTGTTTATTTTTAATTACACTTTTTATGCAACTGTAAAATAGTTAACCTTAAAAAAAGGCTTTAATTATTTTTCTTAAACATTTGGAAAAGCTGTTGTTCTATTTTAATTTGATTTCTTTCACAAGTTTTCTTCTTACATTTAATTATTTTTAGTTTACATTAACTATTTATTTAACTATTATTGGAGATTTGAAATATTTTAAGCCATTAAAAGGATTGTTTTAATGAAATTAGGCATATTATTTTATACTGGTATATTATTTTATTTTAAAGTAAGATAAGTTATATTTTAAAATAAAATTAAGTTTTCTCCATGGAATTATTAAATGAATAGTAAAAATTTAACTTTTTTCTCTAAAACTTTTTTTATTGAAATCCTTCAAACTTAAAAATTATATTTTCCTTTTTTATATCTGGTTTCATGTTAATGACTTCCATATATTCCAGTTGCCTTAATTTCTCATATTATATCTATATAATATGAGAATATAATAATCTCATATAATGAGAATATAATAATATGCCTTAATTTCTCATATTATATCTCATATTATATCTTTAATTTCGGAATACTATGTGTTAATATATTTATTATAAAATTGGGTATGAATTTTTAAAGGTAAAGTATTTTGTCAAGTTACAGTCTGTTTGAATCCAATAATCAACGGAAAAGGGTGGTGTAGCATTGTAGAATTTGAAATGTTTTAAACAAGTTATATCGTGTGGCATGGATGTTCGTAGCCGTTCGGAATCGGCTTTAAGCTGTGGGTCCCGGTCTCATTAGCCCTCGTGTTGCAAAAAGTAGATCGTAGCACTCCAAACAAGTTATATCGTAAATAAATAATATTTTCGAATGTAATGGTTGTAATTTTGTATTAAAGACTTCAATACATTGCAGCCGCATTCCTTATTTTCAGTCTGTCTGAAATTTTGAGATATTTTCTACTAATATATTTGTTATAAAACAGGGTATAATTTTTAAAAAGTAAAGATTTTAGTCAAGTCACAGCATAATATCATGAAAGAGCGGAAAAGACCACTATAGCATTATCTAATTTGAAATAATTGCTTTATATAAATAATGTGTAATGTAAATCAAATTCCTGATGTTGACCTGGAAAAAGCTATGCAACCAATTATATCTAATGTAAATAAAAATCAATACTAATCTTTATTTTTATATATATTCGGAACAAAGAGAACAAAAAGTCACTGCAAATTCTTCGATCAACTTTATTCTCCTCAACGTTGGTCGTAAATATATACTTATAGGTACAAAAATGTTTCAATTAGTTTAACAATACTTTTTATGGTGTTTTTAAATTTAAAAACTGAGATTGGCAACACTTAAAAAATGAAATTTTCATGTCCTCACTGTTCCTCATCAGTATTATTAGTAAAAATTGAAAACCGTCTTATGAACTGTAGTACAAAAAGTTCGCCTTATTTTTTTAAGGGATTAGTTAATATATTAACCACAGTAAGTCACTTTGAAATGTCCTATTTAAGGATAAGGGGGTTTGGAATTAAGAGTTTATTTTACTAGAAATTATTAAATCGACAAAAAATTCCATTTTCAAAAAAAAAAATATATATATATATATATGAAAAGGAATTCAGTTCTGAACATTTTAAAACAATATGGGTAAATAAATTCCATTATTGAGAGGAGTTATGAATAAAAAACATCTCAGCTGTTTACTGTAAACAAATTTAAACTTACAAAACTTTAACTTTATTTTTCTCATATAGCGTTTTTTTTTGTGTAACACGCATGTTATCTCAAAACGTTTTTAATATTTTTTTTTAAATTTTATTTTTCAGGTTGAAAATAATATAATTTTAATCCGATTGAATCTAAGTTTTCTTGTATATTATCCAAAATGTGTTTTTTCTTTTGCAACGATAAATTTTTAATTTTTAGAAAAAAAATTCACTCAACTACTTTTTTTAAAAATATATATGTGTCTTAAATATATTTAAATTTAAACTCTGAGTTTTTTTGAGATATTGTAGCATTTTTTAAAACATTAAGTTTGTCTTAAGCTTAATTATATTTTTAGTAATCATGCACTTTAGTTTTGATATAATTTTTGTTAACAACAAAGTGTCTCTTATTAAAAACTTTCGAACAAAAATAATTTTTATATTTCAAAAATGAAAGAGATATGTATGTGCAGATAATCATTTATTTTAACTATATTAAAAAATTATGTTGTAAAACTGTAGTTATAAAGGTATGAGATATCGAAAATGATAATTATTTTGCATTTTTTCGACTTTTAAGAGTCACATGACTCCTTAAATTATTTTTTCTGTACATATTAATTTCGCATTATATACATATATGCATTATTTGAGTTTATCACAAGACTATGGTTAAAAGTTGAATGTTGTAAACACTGAGATTCAAGGATTGTTATCTTCTTAGTGATAATAGTTTAATGATCAAAAGTATTTGGTGGATTAGAGAACAGCGCAATGTAAGCTTTATCGCTTAAATGGATTTACTAACATTTTGGTAATGAAATTTAAAGTAGATTAGAATCTAAAAGCAGCGGCGTAACCTGGTGACTTTCTAATTTACTCGCTTTCAGAAGGATTTACTTGTTCTGCGAATTAAAGGCACTCTAAATGTTCTCTTCCCCTCATGGCATAGAAACTATTTATAAAGTAGATATAATTTAGTTCATTTTTGTGGATATTATTGAGAGGGCGAAAGGTTTATAGTTGACTTGGATTTAAGACTAAGGTTTTTTTTTAAAGTTCGACCTATTTTTTAAGAGTAAAGGTAAGTTAAACTTGATTTTTTTATGTTCAGTAATCTCTAAAATAACCCACACATACTACAGTTCACATTTATGAAAGTCAGAGATTTGGTAGACATCTTTTTTAATCTCTGAATCGTATAGCAGTAAGGAAATGTTTTACCTTTCATTGCTCAGTTTTAATAAAGAATAAGTTATATTAAGTGATATAAGATAAACTATATGTATTGTCTAAACCTGTGGTTTCTAAACATGTGAAACTTATGAGAAACCGGGCCATTTATAAATACTATTGAGCTATATAAAAACAATTTAAAAGGACAGAAATAGGATATTTCTTCAAATCTTACAGTGGCTCCATCTTAAAAAACGAAAATAACTGTGTTCAAAGTCTTGCTCATTTAGTGCCTGGTGTTTAATTATCTATATAGGACATTTTTAGCGAAATATTAATCTGAAAAATATTTTTTAATACTATTCATCTTTTAATTTTATACAAAGTAAATAATTTTTATAAGAAATTTTGGTTTTGGTAGAATACTCTGTAATGCATGTATTTCACGCTAACATTAACAACAACAGGAAAATATATCAAGAAAATTCATATGAGGAATGGAAGACGTTTTTCGTTTAATGTTTAGTGCTTACTCATCCTCTATTTTAGATCATTCTTTTTTTTTATCGAAATGCATCTTAAAAGCAGTGGCTCCATCTTAAAAGACGAAAATAATTGTGTAAAAAGATTTGCTCATTTAGTGCCTGATGCTTAATCATCCATATAAGTCATTTTTAGCGAAATATTAATCTGAAAAATATGTTTTAATACTATTCATCTTTTAATTTTATATAAAGTAAATAAATTTTTACAGGAAATTATGGTTTTGGTAGAATACAATGTAATGCATGTATTTCACACTAACATTAAAAACAACAGTAAAATATTTCAGGAAAATTCATACGAGGAATGGAAGACTTTTCTCTTTTAATGTTTAGTGCTTACTCATCCTCTATTTTGGATCGTTCTTTTTCTTTTTTTTTCTCTTTATATATATATATATATATATATATATATATATATATATATATACATATTGAAATGCATCTTGAAAGCAGTGGCTCCATCTTAAAAGACGCAAATGTGTAAAACGATTTTCTCATTTAATGCCTGATGCTTAATCATCTATATAGGGGATTCTTAATGAAATATTAATCTAAAAAATATTTTTTAATAATATAGATCTTTTAATTTTATACAAAGTAAATAAATTTTTATAAGAAATTATCGTTTTGGTAGAATACTCTGTAATCCATGTATTTCACACTAACATTAAAAACAACAGGAAAATATTTCAAGAAAATTCATACGAGGAATGGAAGACGTTTCTTTTTGAATGTTTAGTGCTTACTCATCCTCTATTTTGGATCATTTTTTTTTTATCGAAATGACTCTTAAAAGCAATGGCTCCATCTTAAAAGGAGCAAATAATTGTGTAAAGAGATTTGCTCATTTAGTGCCTGTGCTTAATCATCTATATAGGGCATTTTAAGTGAAATATTCCTCTGAAAATATTTTTCAATATTATTCATCTTTTCATTTTATAGAAAGTAAATAAATTTTTACAAGAAATTATGGTTTTAGTAGAATACTCCGTAATGCATGTATTTCACACTAACGTTAAGAACAACAGGAAAATTCATACAAAAAATGGAAGACTATTCTCGTTTAATGTTTAGTGTTTACTCATCCTCTATTTTGGATCATTTTTTTAAATCGAAATTCTTCTTAAAAGCAGTTGCTCCATATTAAAAGGCGTAAATAATTGTGTAAAAAGATTTGCTCATTTAGTGCCTGATACTTAATCATCCATATAGGGCATTTTAAGCGAAACATTAACCTGAAAAATATGTTTCAATACTATTCATCTTTTTATTTTATAAAAAGTAAATAAATTTTTACAATAAATTATGGTTTTGATAGAATACCCCATAATGCATGTACTCGTATTTCACACTAACTTTAAAAACAACAGTAAAATATTTCAGAAAATTCATGCAAGGAATGGAAGACTATTCTCGTTTAATGTTTAGTGCTTACTCTTCCTCTATTTTGGATCATTATTTTTTTTTTTATCGAAATTCATCTTAAAAGCAGTGGCTTCATCTTAAAAGACACGAAAGTAATTGTGTACAGAGATTTGCTCATTTAGTGCCTGGTTCTTAATCATCTATATAGGGCATTTTTAGTGAAATATTCCTCTGAAAATGTTTTTCAATATTATTCATCTTTTTATTTTATAGAAAGTAAATAAATTTTTACAAGAAATTATGGTTTTGGTAGAATATCCTGCATTGCATGTATTTCTCATTAACATTAAAAACAACAGGAAAATATATATGAAGAAAATTCATATGAGGAATGGAAGACTATTCTCGTTTAATGTTTAGTGCTTACTCATCCTCTATTTTGGATCATTCTTTTTTTTTATCGAAATGCATTTTAAAAGCAGTGGCTCCATCTTAAAAGACGCAAATAATTGTGTAAAATTATTTGCTCATATAATACCTGGTGCTTAATCATTTATATAGAGCATTTTAAGTGAAATATTAATCTGAAAAATATTTTTCAATATTATTCATCTTTTAAATTTATACAAAGTAAATGAATTTTAAGAGATTGTGGTTTTGGTAGAATACTCTGTACTGCATGTATTTCACACTAACATTAAAAACAACAGAAAAATATTTCAGAAAAATTCATATGAAGAATGGAAGACATTTCTCGTTTAATATTTAGTGCTTACTCATCCTCTATTTTGGATCATTACTCTTTTTTATTTTTATCGAAATGCATCTTAAAAGCAGTGGCTCCATCTTAAAAGACGAAAATAATTGTGTGCAAAGATTTGCTCATTTAGTGCCTGTTGCTTAATCATCTATATAGGGCAATTTTAGAGAAATATGAACCTGAAAAATATTTTTAATACTATTCATCTTTTAATTTTATACAAATTAAATAAATTTTTATAAGAAGTAATGGTTTTGGTAGATTATCTTGTAATGCATGTATTTTAGACTAACGTTAAAAACAACAGGAAAAATTCATACGAGAAGTGGAAGACTATTCTCGTTTAATGTTTAGTGCTTACTCATCCTCTATTTTGGACCATTCTTTTTTTTTTATCGAAATGCATCTTAAAAGCAGTGACTCCATTTTAAATAACGGAAATAATTGTGTAAAAAGATTTGCTCATAGTGCCTGGAAGAAGTGCCTGATGATTAATCATCTATAGAGTGCATTTTTAGCGAAATATCAATCTGAAAAATATTCTTTAATACTATTCATCTTTCAATTTTATAGAAAATAAATAAATTTTTATAAGAAATTATGGTTTTGTTAGAATACTCTGCATGTATTTCACACTAACGCTAAAATCAATAGGAAAATTGATACGAGAAATGGAAGACTTTCTCGTTTAATGTTTAGTGCTTACTCTTCCTCTATTTTGGATCATTTTTTTAAAATCGAAATACATCTTAAAAGCAGAGGCTTCATCTTAAAAGACGCAAATAATTGTGTAACAAGATTTTCTCATTTAGTTCCTTATGCGTATTTATCTATATGGGGCATTTTTAGCGAAATAATAATCTGAAAAATATTTTTTAATTCTATTCATCTTTTAATTTTATACAAAGTAAATAAATTTTTACAAGAAATTATGGTTTTGACAGAATACCCCGTAATTCATGTACTCGTATTTCACACTAACTTTAAAAACAATAGTAAAATATTTCAGAAAAATTCATGCGAGGAGTGGAAGACTATTCTCGTTTAATGTTTAGTGCTTACTCATCCTCTATTTTGGATCTTTCTTTTTTCTTTATCGAAATGCATCTTAAAAGCAGTGGCTCCATCTTAAAAGACGCAAATAATTGTGTAAAAAGGTGTGATAGCCCTATACATGTTCCGTTCCATTTTGAGAGTGGTGGGGAGGCGGACCTTTCAAATATATTAATTCTATTCATCTTTTAATTTTATACAAAGTAAATAAAATTTTAAAATTATTGTTAAAATTATTAATGCTAAAATAAATAATGTTTAATTAATAATGTTAAAATTTATTTTCAAAGTAAATAAATTTTATAAGAAATTACGGTTTAGGTAGAATACCGTATAATGCATGTATTTCACTCTAACGTTAAAAACAACAAGAAAATTCATACGAGGAATGGAAGACTATTCTCGTTTAATGTTTAGTGCTTACTCATCGCTCATTTTGTTTCTTTTTTTTTTATCGTATGTCTTAAAAGCGGGCTTTTAAAAGACGCTAAGAGTGTCGGAATTTGCTCGGTTAGTTCCTGATACTTTTCACAGAAAAGCTTTTTGGAAATAATAATCTAAAAAATATTTTTAATACTATTCATCTTTTAATTTTATACAAAGTAAATAAATTTTAAAATTAATGTTATAATTAATAATGTTAAAATTAATAATGTTAAAATAAATAATGTTTAATAAATAATTTTAAAATAACATATTGTAACATATCGTAAACATATCATTCAATATCGTAACATATTGTATTAATGAATTTTAAAAAGTATAACAAGAATAGAAAGAAAGAATGCTGTCAGAAAACGTTTACCTATCTATCTTGGCTGCTGAGTAATAGGATATTTGTAGGATTAGACGATAAGTGAATTCAGTACTGATGAGACTTGATCTCACAGGAAGGTTCTACCAACTCCGTATAACAAACATAACACAAAAAAAAAACTATTGTATGCTATTATTAGACTCTAGCCTGGAAGCTTTGAGTATAAGGGTATTTGAAGAGTTAACCCATATGTGTACTCAGGTAAAGCCTTACTTTACCTTGCAATACTGGAGACATTTGATTGATCTACCACTTCCGTAAATTATTTCGGTTTCATCGATAGGAACATGTTTCTTGTCATTTTGTGGCTCTGTTTTAGTGCGTATTGATGTCTTAATTCGCAGGGGCTTTTAGAATGCTCTAAGAGTTCTGGAGGAATTTGATCGGTTTCAGGTTGGCTGTCAGCAAGAGCAAACACAATAAAAGCTTTGTTGGAAATGTCAAATGAATTAAACGCGGGAGAAATTCGAACATGCTTCCATCATCCGGTTTGGAAAGGAACAAATTGTATTGTTTCGTTGATGATATGTTTTGGGAAAATAGTTGTTAAATTACGAATCTCTTGTATAAATAGGAAAAGAATTTTTCTAAAATTTAAAAACATTTCTGAAAAATAAAGGAAAATACTAACGTAATGTATTAACGAATTTTTAAAAGTATAACAAAAATAGAAAGAAGGAATGCTATAATAAACACCTTAAACTCTTCCTTGGCCGCTGAGTAATAGAATACATGTAGGATTAGACGATAAGTGAATTCAGTACTAATGAGACTTGATTTCACCGGAAAGTTCTACCAACTCCGTGTACTACCTTGGTTTCATCTCTGGAGCAATTTTTCAGACCGTTTTGTGTAAGTTTTATATTCCGTATTAGGATCTGGCTCATGGATCTTCAAAAGTATTTCAAAAGTTGTGAGTATAAGGGTATTTGAAGGGTTAACAAATATGTGAACTCAGGTAAAGCCTTATTTTACCCTACAATACTGAAGACACGAGATGAACCTACCACCGGTATACCATTGGTTTCATCTTTAGGAACATGTTTCTTGTCATTTTTGTGGCAATATTTTAGTGAGTATTTGTGCCTTAATTCACAGGGCTTTTAGAATGTGTTGAGTTGTGAAGGAATTTGCTTGGAGTGAGGTTTTGCTGCTAGCAAGTGAAAAAGCAGAAAGACTCTATTTGGAATATCAAAGGAATAAAATAGGAATAGATGTTCAAGATTCATCAAGATTGGCAAAGAACAACTATTGTTAATCAGAGTGATATATATGGGAAGCTAGATTAATAGTTTTAAGTCTGTGAATCCATTTTATAAATAAGAAAAGCAAATATTCCAAGAAAGAACAGATTTAAATGTATTAACATGTGTTTTAAAAGTATAAAATATGAGAACAAAAATATAAGATTCTTTTCAGATTCTAACTCGTTTAATAGAGCAGTAGTGTATTAACATTATTGAGACATGAATCCTGGCACAGCCTTATTTTGCAGCACATGATATATTGAGTTGTCAACCATCTCGGCTTCATAGCTCAGAAATTCTTTGCTTGTGACCATTTGTGGGTAGTTTCACTCATTAGTTGGCTAAGATTTCTAGAGGGTATTTCCTGGTTTTAGGTTTAGCTGTCAGGAAAAGAAAATCCATAAAACTTTGTTCGAAATATCAAGTTAATTAAAAGAGAGAAGAAACATTATAGTTCGTATTAGCAGAGAACAAATCATATTGGTGAGCAAAGTGAATAGAATCTTTGGGAAGATACATGAATGGTTCTTAAATTACGATAAAAAAGAAAATTATCTTTCAAAAATTTAAAATACTGTCTTAGAATAAAGAAAAATACTAACTGATAGTTATAAATGTATAAATGAATGTTTAATAACATAGCAGATATAGAAAACAAGAAATCTGTATTATAAATCTCAAATACCACTAACCTACTGACATAGTGATTAACACTGATTTCATGCGGTAAATTTAGTATCTTTTTGGGGAACATAATGGTGAAAAGTTTCAAAATTTTGACGTAATGCCATACACTTACTTACTCATAATCATATCCATTATTTTAAAATTGAAGTGTGCACGAGGATTGTTACTAATGAAATACTTTGCAAATAAAAACTACCTTTTAAACGGCCTGCCCATTCTATTTGTAGACGAAATAAATAGAATAATTATTTCGTATCTCGAGCATAAATTTCAGATTGTCACTGTAGTCTTATCTTTAGTATTGTATAAAAAAGTATTTTTATAGATCTTTAAAAAAAATACGAATTAGATACGAGCGATGCAGGAGAATTACATAAAACGTAGAGAGCTTTTATATTGATTCTAAAGTTCCATATAAACTAAGCCCAGTTATTTTAAAATGCTGAATAATTTTGTCTCTTTAGATTGGACCATACGTATTTCTAATATTGGCTTGATATTTAAATTGTTAATATTTCTTATTTTGTCTGCTTACCGATATTTCTGGATAGTAACAAAATAATTTACTTTAAAAAGCATAAAAAAATTATCTACGGAATACGTGAGGTGTAATTGTAAGATGTTATAAAAATGAACAAATTATGCAAGAAAACGTACCTGTGAACAGTTCAATTAATCTATTTTTAACTTTAGTAATCCCTAATAATTTTATTGAGGTTTAATAAGAAGAAATATTTTGGGGAAAAAGAACATATATTTTATTAAATTATGTGTTGTAAAATGACTCAATTTGAAATAATTATTGTGAAAAATTGGTGGTGAAGTTTATTTATACAGAGATTCTTATTTTTACTTTTAAGAAAATTTAAACCAAAACATAAAAAATAAAGTGATTGTACTTTTTTCCGATATTTTTTAAAATACAGAATTTATTTTAATGAAATGAATGTATACATATGATGAATTGAATATTTAAAGTTTATTATAAAAACCTAATCTTAAATTTATATCCTTGCTTTTATTAGAAATAAAATTAAGCTATTAAAAATGTATTGATAGCATACGTATAACGAATTTATTAGAGGAAAACTTATGAAAAAGCTCAATTATTCTCTGATTTTTATTCTTGTCTGTAATAACACTGAAAGGGAATTTTCTTAAACGTAATGATTGCATATGTATAACAAATTGAATAAAAGAAAATCTGTAATAAGGCTCAAATGTACTCCATTTTTTTATTTTTTTACTTAATAAAATTAAAGATAGAACATCAGAAACAAAGTGATTGCACATATATAATTAATTGAATAGTAGATAGTTAGTTTATGATAACATTAAACTCTACTTAAACTTTTAGTTTTAAGTTTAATAAAACTAAAATTGAAAGAATACAAAATGAAGTGATTGTATAACGAATTAAATAATATAAATTTATTATATAGCCCAATTATAGTCAGATATTTGATTTTGATTTTAATCAACTGAGATTAAACATTAAAAATGAAGTTATTGTACACGTATAATAAATAAATCGTGTATAATTTATGGTTATGTTCAATAATACTCAGATTTTTTTACTTTTGCTCGATAAAATTGAAAGGGAAAGACTACAAAATTAATTCCTTGTACACGCATAACGAATGGAATTGTATAAAATATATTATAGATCTCAATTGTACTCAGTTTTTTATTCTTGCACTTAGTAAAACTGAGATTAAAACATTAAAATTTAAGAGTGATTAAATGCATTTAAATAATTAAGTAGTAGAAAATTTTATTTTAAAGCTCAGTTATACTCAGATTTTTATTTTTGCTTTTAATAACATGAAATTAAAATATTAAAGATGAAATGATTGTATAAGCATTATAAATTAAATAAGAATAATGATATGATTACCAAAGAATAACATAAAAAATGCTAGTTTTTTTAATTTTGCTTTTATGTTGGAAAGTAATAAAAATAATTTTCTGTACACAATCTTTGTAAAAAAAAAAAAAGAACCTTAATTTTTCAAAACTTTGGATTACTTGCTTCTGATGCCCTAGTTATTAGTCGACATATTCTGATTTCATGCTTGAAGTAGGGTAAAATGGAAAAAATGTACAATTAAAAAGTGTGTATTTGTAGTAATTTTTTTATTCAAAGCAAGATAAACGTGTACAATTTTCAGTGACACCTAATGTACTGCATAATGAAATATGTTATAAAGCCCGATTATACTCACGTTTTTATTCTTTCACTTAAAAGAATTGAAATCAAAACATTAAAAACTAAAGCTATTGCATGAGTTTAAAGAATTAAAAAGTCGAAAATTTCATTATAAAACTCAGTTATACTCAGATTTTTGTTCTTTCTTTTAATAAACTGAAATTAAAAAATTAAGGATTATTTGATTGTATACGCATAACAAATTAAATAAGCATCATAATATGATTACCAAAGAATAACATAAAAATGCTTATTTTTTATTTTTACTTTCATGTTGGAGGGTAATAAAGATAATTTTCTGTACACAATCTTTGTTTAAAAAAAAAAAAAAAAAAAAATCCTTAATTTTTCAAAACTTTGAGTTACTTGCTTTTTAATATCCTAGTTATGTCTCGACATATTCCGATTTCATGTTTAAATAGGGTAAAATGAAAAATCATATACCATTAAAAAGTATGTATTTGTAGGAATTTTTATTCCAAGCAGGATAAATGTGTACTAATTTTCAATGACACCTCATGAACTGAATAGTAAAATATGTTATAAAGCCCAATTATACTCAAGTTTTTATCATGAAACTTAATAGTATTAAAATCAAAACATTTAAAAATAAAGCTACTGCATGAGTTTAAAGAATTAAAAAGTGGAATATTTCATTATAAAGATCAGTTATACTCTTTCTCTACTTTCTTTCTTTTAATAAACTGAAGGTAAAACCTTAAAGATGAAATGATTGTATACAAATTATAAATTAAATAAGCATAATAGTATGATTACTAAAGAATAACATAAAAAGGGGTTATTTTTAATTTTTGCTTTTATGTTGGAACGTAATAAAAGTAATTTTCTGTATACAATCTTTGTAAAAAAAAAAAAAAAAATCATTTTTTCAAAACTTTGGTTTACTTGCTTCTAACGCTATAGTTATGCCTCGACATATTCTGATTTCATGCTTTAAATAGGGTAAAATGAAAAAAAGTATATACAATTAAAAAGTATGTATTTGTAGTAATTTTTTATTCAAAGCAAGATAAACTTGTAAAAAAAAATTAAATTATTGTATACGCATAGTAAATTAAATAAGCATAATAATATGATTACCAAAGACTAACACAAAAAAGGATATTTTTTAATTTTTACTTTTATGTTGGAAAGCAATAAAAATAATTTTTTCGACACAATCTTTGTAAAAAGAAAAAAAAATTAAATTTTAGGTTATTTGCTTCTGATGCCCTAGTTATGCTTCGACATATTCTGATTTCATGCTTGAAATAGGGTAAAATGAAAAAAAAATGTACAATTAAAAAGTGTGTATCTGTAGTAATTTTTTATTCAAAGCAAGATAATACTAATTTTCAATGAATTGGAATTAAAACATTAAAAACTAAAACTATTGCATGAGTTTAAAGTATCAAAAAGTCGAAAATTTCATTATAAAGCTCAGTTATACTCAGATTTTTATTCTGTAATAAAATAAAATAAAAATATTAAAGATGAAATGATTATATAAGCATAATAATTTGATTACCAAAGAAAAACATAAAACGTTATTTTTTATTTTTGCTTTTATGTTGGAGCGTAATAAAAAATAATTTTCTGTACACAAACTTTGTGAAAAAAAAATCCTTAATTTTTCAAAACTTTGAGTTACTTGCTTTTAATATTCCTATTTATTCGTGACATATTTTAATTTCATGTATAAGGTAATAAAAATAATATATAATTAAAAAATGTGTATTTATAATAAAATTTTATTCAAAGTAGGATAAAAGTGTACTAAACTTCAATGACACCTAATGAATTGAATAGTAAAATATGTTAGAAAGCTCAATTATATTCAAGTTTTTATTCTTGCTCTTAATATAATTGAAATCAAAACATTAAAAAATAAAGCTGTTGCATGAGTTTACAGAATTAAAAATTGAAAAATTTCGTTATAAAGCTCAGTTATACTCAGATTTTTATTTTTGCTTTTAATAAACTGAAATTAAAATATTACAGATGAAATGATTGTATACGCATCATAAATTATATAAGTATAATGGTATGACTACTAGAGAATAACATAAAAAGTGCTAGTTCTTTTAGTTTTTACTTTTATGTTGGAAAACAATAAAAATAATTTTTTCTACACAATCTTTGTAAAAAAAAAAAATCCTTAATTTTTCAAAACTTTGGATTATTTACTTCTAATGTCCTGGTTATTCGTTGACATATTCTAATTTCATGCTTGAATTAGGGTAAAATGAAAAAAATATACCATTAAAAAGTATGTATTTGTAGTAATTTTTAATGATTGTATACGCATCATAAATTATATAAGTATAATGGTATGATTACCAAAGAATAGCATAAAAAATGCTAGTTTTTTAGTTTTTACTTTTACGTTGGAAAGCAATAAAAATAATTCGTACAATCTTTAAAAAAAAAAAAAAATAATTAAAAATAAAAATAAATTTGGTTATTTGCTTCTAAGCCCTAGTTATTTACATATTTGAATTTCATGCTTGAAATAGGGTAAAATGAAAAAAAAATGTACAATTAAAAAGTGTGTATCTGTAGTAATTTTTTATTCAAAGGAATTGGAATTAAAACATTAAAAACTAAAACTATTGCATGAGTTTAAAGTATCAAAAAGTCGAAAATTTCATTATAAAGCTCAGTTATACTCAGATTTTTATTCTGTAATAAAATAAAATAAAAATATTAAAGATGAAATGATTATATACACATTATAAATTAAATAAGTAGGATAGTATGATAACCAAAGAATAACATGAAACGTTCTTATATTTATTTTTGCTCTTATGTTGGAGCGTAATAAAAATAATTTTCTGTACACAAAAAAAATTCTTAATTTTTTTAAATTTTGGGTTATTTTCTTCTAATTTCCTAGTTAGGTGTTTACATATTCTAATTTCATGTAAATAAGGAAAAAAAAATATAAAAAAAAAATTTTAAATTTTTCATATTATATATATTTTGATTTATATATATATATATATCTATATTATAATAATATAATATAAAATATAAAATAAAAAAAGTGAGTATTTGTGGCAAATTTTTATTCAAAGCAGGATAAACGTGTACTAATTTTCAATCACAACTAATGAACTGAATAGAAAAATATGTTATAAAGCTCAATCATACTCAAGTTTTTATTCTTGCATTTAATAGAGTTGGAATTAAAACATTAAAAATATAACTATTGCATGAGTTTAAAAAATTAAAGAGTCGAAAATTTCATTACAAAGCTCAGTTACACTCAGATTTTTCTTCTTTCTTTTAATAAATTAATGTTATTAAAATTAAAAATTTAAATGATTGTATACGTATGACAAATTAAAAAAGCATAGTAATTGTATAGATTACCAAAGAATAACATAAAAATGCGCTAATTTTTTTTATTTGCTTACTTAATAAAAATAATTTTGGAACAAACTTTGTAATAAAAATAATTTTCTGTACACAAACTTTGTAAAATAAAATATATATATATATATATATATATATATATATATATACAGTTAAAAAGTGTGTATTTGTAGTAATTTTTTATTCAAAGCGGGATAAACGTGTACTAATTTTCAATGTTACCTAATGTACTGAATAGTAAAATATGTCATAAAGCCCAATTATACTCAAGTTTTTATTCTTTCACTTAAAAGAATTGAAATCAAAACATTAAAAAATAAAGCTATTGTATGAGTTTAAAGAATTAAAAAGTGGAATATTTCATTATAAAGATCAGTTATACTCTTTCTCTACTTTCTTTCTTTTAATAAACTGAAGGTAAAACCTTAAAGATGAAATGATTGTATACAAATTATAAATTAAATAAGCATAATAGTATGATTACTAAAGAATAACATAAAAAGTGGTTATTTTTAATTTTTGCTTTTATGTTGAAAGGTAATAAAAATAATTTTCTGTACACAATCTTTGTGAAAAAAAAATCCTTAATGGGTAAAATGAAAAAATGTGTATTTGTAGTAATTTTTTATTCAAAGCAAGATAAACGTGTACTAATTTTCAACGACACCTAATGTACTGAATAGTAAAATATATTGTAAAGCCCAATTATACTCAAATTTTTATTCTTTTACTTAAAAGAATTGAAATCAAAACATTAAAAAATAAAGCTGTTGCATGAGTTTACAGAATTAAAAAAACGAAAATTTCACTATAAAGCTCATAAAGCTTATAAAGTTACACTGAGATTTTTGTTCTTTTTTTTAATAAACTTAAGTTAAAAAATTTAAAAAATAAATGATTGTGTACGCATAACAAATTAAATAAGCATAGCAGTATGGTTATCAAAGAATGACACAAAAAATGCTATTTTTTATATCTGCTTTTATGTTGAAATGTAATAAAAATAATTTTCTGTACACAAACTTTGTGAAAAAAAAATCCTTAATTTTTCAAAATTTTCGGTTACTTGCTTCTAATGTCCTAGATACTCGTTGACATATTCTAATTCCTTGCTTGAAATAGGGTAAAATAAAATATATATATATATATATATATATATATATATATATATATATATATATATATATATATATATATATATATATATATATATATTACAAAGTGTGTATTTGTAGGAATTTTTATTCAAAGCAGGATAAACGTGTACTAATTTTCAATGACACCTCATGAACTGAATAGTAAAATATGTTATAAAGCCCAATTATACTCAAGTTTTTATCATGAAACTTAATAGTATTAAAATCAAAACATTAAAAAATAAAGCTATTGCATGAGTTTAAAGAATTAAAAAGTCGAAAATTTCATTACAAAGCTGAATTATACACAGATTTTTGTTCTTTTTTTTAATAAACTGAAGTTAAAAAATTAAAAATTAAATGATTGTGTATGCATAACAAATTAAATAAGCATAATAATATTACTAAAGAAAAACATAAAAAAAATGCTTTCCTAAATTTAAAATTTAGTATTTTATAAATTCCCTTTGCAGTAGTTGAACTATATTTTACAGCTTCCCACGGTTCCATTAACAACTTGGAATTTTCCCCGACCCACAATGCATTTGAGAGACTTTACAGTTAAAAGAATCCACTCCTCCATCTTGATTTCACTGGTTTCCTAAACATCTCACGAAATTATTATGCAGTCTATATCTCATTCCTTAACAGTGCATCACGTGGTGAAATGTATTATTTGTACGGTGTATGCTGCGACCAGCCTGCCTCGTTTGCATACCGTACGCCCCTGACTTTCATCGCTGGTTCGTTAGCTTCGTATTCCTCGCCCCTTAATTTTGATCGCAGAAAGCCGGGCAATTAGAGGTGCCCCGGATGAGGGTAACCTTAAGTTCATTAAAATCGAGGAAACGAGACTAAGCAATCGAAAAATGCTACGGAATCGTTAACTTTGTAGAGGAATGGCCCAATCAACAGATGCAAGTTAAGGGGACTGCGAAGAAATTTCAAAGTTACTAGGATTTTATCCTGATCAAAGATAAATTCAAGAACTGCTTTGTTTGAATTTTATCTTTTCTTATCGTGTTCTTTACTCGTAAACAGTCATGTATTATTTATTAGCATGCTTTGATAGGTTGCTAGCAGTATTCAAGTTATAAGGTAGAAGTGAATTGCAAAAAGAGAAACACTAATTTTTGTTTTAGTTTTTATGTCGGTAAGTAATTAAGAAATTTTTTCCTATAATTTTTGAAAAAAAAATGCCCGTAATTTTTTAAAAAAGCTTTTTGTTATTTGGGTTTAGATTGCATAGTTATGAGTTGAATTTCTACTTGATTTGGGATTCTGATTTTACTTGAAATTGGGTTAAAGGGAAAAAAATTAATTAAGAAATGTGCATTTGTAGTATATTTTTATTCCAAGCAGGATAAAAACACTGTAAAAACAGCAACGCTAATTCTTATTTTAGTTTTTGTGTCGGTTTATAGTTTTTTTATTAGCGTATTTTGATAGGATACCTCGACAATACTAAGCATATTGGGTATAGATGAATCCTCAAAATCATTAATTTCTATTTCGATTCTTAATCAAAATTTTTGTAGTGAGGTATCTGTATTTTTTTTCAATTTTCGATTTCCTAGCAGTATTCAAGATATAGGGTAGAAATGAATTGTAATTAAGAACGTGTAATTAAGAAGTGAAACGTAATTAAAAAATAATTTTTCTTATAATTTTTGTAAAAAATGACTGCAATTTTTTTTTTAAACTTTTTGTTATTTGCATTTAGGTTCCATATTTATGCGTCGAATTTTATTGATTTTACTGATAATAGTGTTAAAATGAAAAAAAATTAATTAAAATATATGTATTCGTAGTAAACTTTTATTCAAAACAGAATAAACATGTAGTTATTTTCATTGACACATTAAAATATTCTTTTTTTTTATCGTGTTTCATTTTTTCTCGCTAACATTGATGTATAATTTATTAATATATTTTGATAGTTTACCCCGATAATACTAAGCTTATTAGGTATAGATGAATCCTCAAAAAAATTTAATTTCTATTTCAGTTCCTAACCAAAATTTTTGTAGTGAGGTATCTGTATTTTTTTCAGTTTTCAATTTCCTAACAATATTCAAGTTATTAGGTAGAAGAAAATTGCAAAAACAGAAACACTAGTTCTTATTTTAGTTATGTTGGTTTATAGTTTTTTTATTAGCTTATTTTGATAGGTTATCCCAACAATACTAAGTTTATTGGGTATAGATGAATCCTCAAAAATATTAATTTCTTTTTTGGCTTCTAATCAAAATTTTTGTAGTGAGGTATCTGTATTTTTTTCAATTTTCAATTTCCTAGCAGTATTCAAGTAGAAATGAATAGCAAAAATAGACACGCTAATTCTTATTTTAGTTTTTATGTCGGTATATAGTTTTTTTTTTATTACGTATTTTGATAGGTTACACCGACAACACTAAGCTTATTGGGTATAGATGAATCTTCAAAAATATTAATTTCTGTTTCGATTCCTAACCAAAATTTTTGTATTGAGGTATCTGTATTTTTTTCAATCTTCAATTTCCTTGTAGTATTCAAGTTATAAGGTAGAAATGAATTGCAAAAATAGAAACATTAATTTTTGTTTTAGTTTTATGTAGGCACGTAATTATGAAAATTTTTCCTACAATTTTTGTAAAAAATGCCCGTAATTTTTTTAAAAGCTTTTTGTTATTTGGGCTTAGGTTTCATAGTTATGCTTCGAATTTTTCTGATTTTACTTGAAATTGGGTTTAAATGAAAAAAAATTAATTAAAATTTTCATTTGTAGTATACTTTTATTCAAAGCCGGATAAAGATGTAGTTATTTTCAATGGCACTTAAAAATATTAAAAATAAAAAACAATTATAATATTGAAAATATAACGACATTGATGTATAATTGATGCTAACATTGATGTATAATTTATTAGCATATTTTGATAGGTTACCTGATAATAATAAGCTTATTAGATAAAAATAAATTCGGTTACCCCGGCAATACTAAGCTTAGAAGGTTATAGATGAATCCTCAAAAAAATTTAATTTCTATTTCGGTTCCTAACCAAAATTTTTGTAGCAAGGTATCTGTATTTTTTTCAGTTTTCAATATCCTAGCAGTATTCAAGTTATTAAGTAGAAGAGAATTGCAAAAACAGAAACACTAATTCTTATTTTAGTTTTTATGTCGGTTTATAGTTTTTTTTATTACCGTATTTCAATAGGTTACTCCTACAATACTAAAATTATTGGGTATAGATGAATCCTCAAAAATATTTAGTTTCTATTTCGGTTTCTAACCAAAATTTTTGTAGTGAGATATCTGTATTTTTTTCAATTTTCAATTTCCTAGCAGTATTCAAGTTATAAGGTAGATGTGAATTGCAAAAACAGAAACGCTAATTCTTAATTTTTATGTCGGTTTATAGTTTTTTATTAGAGTATTTTGTTAGGTTACATTGACTACGCTTACTGGGTATAGATAAATCCTCTTAATACTACGCTTATTGGGTATAGATAAATCCTCAAAAATATTAATTTGCATTTTGGTTACTAAACAAAATTTTTGTTGTGAGGTATTTGTATTTTTTTTTTTTTTTTTAGTTTTCAATTTATTAGCAGTATTCAATTTATAAGGTAGAAGTGAATAGAAAAAATAGAAACACTAATTTTTATTTCAGTTTTTAAGTCGGTACGTAATTAAAAAAAATTTTCTTATAATTTTTGTAAAAAATGCTTGAAATTTTTCAAAAAAAAAAAAAATTTGTTATTTGCTTTTAGGCTTCATAGTTATGAGTTATATTATTTTTCTAATTTTACTTAAAATTGGGCTAAAATGAAAACAATTTCAATTAAGAAATGTGCTATTGTAGTATATTTTTATTCAAAGCAGGATAAAGATGTAGTTATTTTCAATGTCATCTAAAAATATTAAAATTAAAAACAATTATAATATTGTAAATTTAATAATTACTGACTTTTTTTGCTTTATTTTTGCTATTCATTTTTTATATATTGTTCTATTTTTTTCGCTAAGATTGATGTATAATTTATTAGCATATTTTGATAGGTTACCCCGACAATACTAAGCTAATTGGGTATAGAAAAATCCTCAAAAATATTATTTTCTATTTCGGTTTTTAACCAAATTTTCGTAGTGAGGTGTCTATATTTTTTTGAATTTTCAATTTCCTAGCAGTATTCAAGTTAGAGAGTAGAAGTGAATTGCAAAAACAGAAAAGCTACTTTTTATTTCAGTTTTTATGTTGTCACGTAATTAAGGAAATTTTTTACTATGATTTTTGTAAAAAATGCCCTTAATTTTTTAAAAAACTTCTTGTTAATTGACTTAAGGTTTCATTGTTATGCGTCGAATTTTTCTGATTTTATTGATTTGGTTTGAAGTACTACGGTCTACTCGTTGCAACAGGAGGGCTAATGAGACCGGGATCTACATCTTAAAGTCGATTCCGAACAGCTACGAACATCCATGCCACTGTGGGGTTCGAACCCACGAACTCCGGTACCGAAAGCCAGCACCCTAACCAATCGGACATCATTCGGTTCTGATTTTATTAGCAATAGTGTTAAAATGAAAAAAAATTAATTAAAAAATGTGCATTTGTAGTAAACTTTAATTCAAAACTGGATAAACATGTTATTTTCAGTGAGATATAAAAATATTAAAAATAAAAAACAATCTTAGTAATGTAAATTTAATGATTCCTGAAGTATTATATTTTTGAGTTTCATTCTTTTTTTTGCACAGTGTATCATTTGTTCTCGTTAACATTGATGTATAATTTATTAGTATTTTTGATAGATTGTCCCGACGATACTAAGCTTTTTAGATATAGATGAATCTTGAAAAATATTAGTTTCTATTTTGGTTCCTGACCAAAATTTTTGTAGAGAGGTATCTAAAGAGGCGTTTTGATAGATTGCCGATAACACTAAGGTTTTCAGGTTTAGATTAAAATACAATAAAAATCTGACTTTTATTTTTATTTACATGTAAGTCAGAATTGTAAACTAATATTAACAAAATAAATTAAAGGATCAAGTGTGTATTATTTGTTTAAATTTCATTCTTTTTCATTGCTTTGTTTTAAGCCTCTAACACTGATATATTAGGTTTTAGAATGTTTTGATAGATTGCTGATAATACACTAAGGTTTTCAGGTTTAGATTAAAATAAAAGAAAAATCTGACTTTTATTTTTGTTTACATATTGGTACTTTGCATTGAACAATATATTTTGCTTACACTTTTTCCAGTAAAGTATCCATCGTTTAACTCTCTATTGGGTTGAGATTTTATAGTTAATTTTAAAATCTTAAAACTTACACTAATTTTATCCTGGTTAAAGATAAATTCAAGAACTTGAAATGATTTACATCTTTATTGAATTATTAGCAAATTTTAGTTGTCTGCAGCTAATACTAACTTCGAGTAGTTAAGTAGAGATGAAATATCAAAACAGAAAAACTTGTTTTTATATTGGCGTGTAAAAGTTTATTGTTGAGTTTTAAAACAATGTTAGCTGATTGGTTAGTGTAATTATGATCTACTGTTTTGCTACTTGAAAGCTAATTAGAATGGGACCTACAGCTTAAATGTGATTCCGAATGGCTGCGACCATCCACGTTGTTTCCCAAGCCAGAAGTTGGATTTTGAGATCCACGAACTGATGCACTAAATTTAAAGCAAGGAAGCAGAACAAAAAACAGCTCTTATGAAATAAAATAATAATTCTATTTAATAAATTGCACTTCATTATGAAAGTTTACTTCTATCTTGACTATAATGAGAGAAAAAAAATCTATTTTTTGGTCCATATATGACATTTTAAAGATTTAAAAATGATATAAAATATTTCTATCTACCTATCTAGATTATTATGTTCATGATTAACTTGCTTGTTTGTAGATTACACAAGAATGGGATTTTAAATTACCATTTAAATTTTGTAAGGTTAAAAAACATTTTGCTTTAAAATATTTTTGCTGTTTATTTCTTCACATTGAATTAATTTTAAAAATAAGTTTAAAATACATCTTCAATTATATTTTTTTAAGAACGTAATATTTTATCAAACTTTTCAAGTAGTTGTTATTTTTAAAGCATTAAGATAAACATTTTCAAATTGTTTTGTAGTATTATTTACTTGATAATTCAGGCAAAAGTGGGGAAATTTTCGACATTGCTTCATCTTTATTTAATCACTTTCAATTTCATTTTCATAAAATGTTGTCTTTCAATTTAAGTTTTAAAATCAAATCAAATTATGACAAACTAATTGAATCAAATTAGACAAACTAATTCTTTAACTGAATAATTATAAAATGTTTGAACAAACCTCTATTTTCAATTATCTAAATGTATTGGAAACATTTTTATCATTTATGTAACTGTTTTAATTTTTTATTACTTAAGAGCATTAGTTTCTTTCAATATTTCACTTAAAATTAGCTTATCATATAAATATATGGGTTTCACTTTTACTGTGAATAATAAATAGCAAAATTTTTTTCTTCATTCAAAGTTTCCGAAAAAATTTATTTCCTTTAACGTCGCTCTAACTATTGATCTCAACAGATCTCTAACAAACGATCTCAATGCATGTTTACTTCCTAAAACCTAAAAATTATCTGTAAAGAAGGATCTAAAACTTATTTAATCGCATAAAATTGGCTTTTAAAAATAAATTTAAAGAACATTTTTAATCTTTAATTTAGTATTTTAACAAAGTCTTTAAGCAAATAAAAAACAATTAATATAAAAAATTCAAAATAATTTTTAGCATTATTTATTTTAGAGTTTACTAAAAATTAAGGGAAATTTGTGCATTGCTTCATTTTTAATTAATAGCTTTATTTGATTTAGTTTTGCATAAATTTTGCCTTTTGAATTAGTTTTCAAAACTAAGTTAAATAATGAATAATTAGACAACACTTTCCTTACAATTAGTTTTTATACATATGTGTATTTCAATATGTTGTGATTAATAAATGCCATCATATTTTTCTTCATTGAAAGTTTTCAAAAAAAATTTTTTTTTCCATTCGTGTCGCTCTAACTTCTCTAGAAAATGATCTCAAACAGTACACCATAAAACGTAATAAACATCTGTAAAAGAAAATCTGTAAGTTATTTATTCACACTAAATTGGCTTATGAAAATAAATTTAAAATAAGTCTTAAATTTTTAATATAATATTTCAGTCTTCAAATACTTCACCCTTCAAATACTAAACCCTTCGTCCCGGGATTTTCATAATAATTGTAATACATCTAATTCCAAGAACAGTCTGCCAATAAATTTATCAAACTAGCAAGTAATTTAAGTTTATTAGACAAACTAATGAAGTATTAGACAACACTTTCCTTACAATTGGCTTTTCATATACACATGTGTGTTTCACTTTTAATGTAATTAATAAATGGCACCATTTTTTTTCTTCATTCAAACTTTTCGAAAAAGTTTATTGCCCTCCACGTCGCTCTAACTTCTCTAGAAAATGATCTCAAACAGTACACCATAAAACGTAATAAACATCTGTAAAAGAAAATCTGTAAGTTATTTATTCACACTAAATTGGCTTATGAAAATAAATTTAAAATAAGTCTTAAATTTTTAATATAATATTTCAGTCTTCAAATAAAAAACCATTCACCCTTCAAATACTAAACCCTTCGTCCCGGGATTTTCATAATAATTTTAATACATCTAATTCCAAGAAATTTGTGCATTGCTTCAATAAATTTTATCAAACTAGCAAGCTTTTGAATTTAAGTTTATTAAAACTAAGTTAAATAGTGAATAATTAGACAACACTTTCCTTACAATTAGTTTTCATATACATATGTGTATTTCAATTTTGTAATTAATAAATGCCATCATTTTTTTTCTTCATTCAAAGTTTTCGAAAAAGTTTATTGCCCTCCACGTCGCTCTAACTTCTCTAGAAAATGATCTCAAACAGTACACCATAAAACGTAATAAACATCTGTAAAAGAAAATCTGTAAGTTATTTATTCACACTAAATTGGCTTATGAAAATAAATTTAAAATAAGTCTTAAATTTTTAATATAATATTTCAGTCTTCAAATACTTCACCCTTCAAATACTAAACCCTTCGTCCCGGGATTTTCATAATAATTGTAATACATCTAATTCCAAGAACAGTCTGCCAATAAATTTATCAAACTAGCAAGTAATTTAAGTTTATTAGACAAACTAATGAAGTATTAGACAACACTTTCCTTACAATTGGCTTTTCATATACACATGTGTGTTTCACTTTTAATGTAATTAATAAATGGCACCATTTTTTTTCTTCATTCAAACTTTTCGAAAAAGTTTATTTCCCTCTGCATCACTCTCATTTGTCTAGAAAAGGATCTCAAATTGTACTCCATAAGACATAATAAACATCTAAAAATAAAATCTAAGTTATTTATTCACACAAAATTGGATTATGAAAATATAAAATAAGTTTTAAATTTTTAATATAATATTTTATCAGTCTTCAAATACTTCACCCTTCAAATACTAAACCCTTCGTCCCGGGATTTTCATAATAATTGTAATACATCTAATTCCAAGAACAGTCTGCCAATAAATTTATCAAACTAGCAAGTAATTTAAGTTTATTAGACAAACTAATGAAGTATTAGACAACACTTTCCTTACAATTAGCTTTTCATTTACATATGTACGTTTCAAATTTAATGTAATTAATAAATGCTATCATTTTGTTCTTCATTAAAAGTTTTCGAAAAAGTTTATTTCCCTCCACTTCGCTCTAACTTCTTTAGAAAATAATCTCAAACCGTACTTCCATAAAACATAATAAACATCTCTAAAAGAAAATCTATAAGTTATTTATTAACACTCAATTGGTTTATGAAAATATATTTAAAATAAGTTTTAAATTTTCAATATAATATTTTATCAGTCTTCAAATACTTCACCCTTCAAATACTAAACCCTTCGTCCCGGGATTTTCATAATAATTGTAATACATCTAATTCCAAGAACAGTCTGCCAATAAAATTTATCAAACTAGCAAGCGATTTAAGTTTATTAGAAAAACTAATGAAGTATTAGACAACACTTTCCTTACAATTGGCTTTTCATATACACATGTGTGTTTCAATTTAAATGTAATTAATAAATGCCATCATTTTTTTTCTTCATTCAAAGTTTTCGAAAAAGTTTCTTTTCCTCCACTTCGCTCTAACTTCTTTAGAAAAGGATCTCAAATTGTACTCCATAAGACATAATAAACATCTAAAAATAAAATCTAAGTTATTTATTCACACAAAATTGGATTATGAAAATATAAAATAAGTTTTAAATTTTTAATATAATATTTTATCAGTCTTCAAATACTTCACCCTTCAAATACTAAACCCTTCGTCCCGGGATTTTCATAATAATTGTAATACACCTAATTCCAAGAACAGTCTGCCAATAAATTTATCAAACTAGCAAGCGATTTAAGTTTATTAGACAAACTAATGAAGTATTAGACAACACTTTCCTTACAATTAGATTTTCATATACATATCTGTGTTTCAATTTTATTGTAATAAATAAATGCTGACATTTTTTTCTTCATTAAAAGTTTTCGAAAAAGTTTTTTCCCTCCACTGAGCTCTAACTATTCTAGAAAATAATCTCAAATCGTACTCCATAAAACATAATAAACATCTGTAAAAGAACATCTATAAGTTATTTATAACAATCAATTGGCTTATGAAAATATATTTAAAATAAGTTTTAAATTTTTAATATAATATTTTATCAGTCAAGTAATTTACGCTAATTAGACAAACTAATGAAATATTAGACAAATTTTCCTTACAATTAGACTTTCATATATATACATATGTGTGTTTCAATTTTAATATAATTAATAAATGCCATCATTTTTTTTCTTCATTCAAAGTTTTCGAAAAAGTTTATTGCCCTCCACGTCGCTCTAACTTCTCTAGAAAATGATCTCAAACAGTACACCATAAAACATAATAAAAAATAAGTTATTTATTCACACTAAATTGGCTTATGAAAATAAATTTAAAATATGTTTTAAATGTTTAATATATTATTTTATCAAAGTCTTCTAGTAATTTTAAAGAGGACATTAAAATAAAAACTTTCAAATAATTCTTTAATATTATTTATTTTAAAGTCTACGTAAAAAAGGGGGGAACATTTCAACATTGCTTCATCTTTAATTAATTACTTTATTTTATTCAGTTTTCAATGAAATTTTTGGTTTTGAATTAGGTTTTAAAATTAGATTAAATAATGAATTATTAGACAAACTAATTAATACCTTAAACGAATAATTAAAAATGTTGGAAGAATCATGTGTTTTAATTTTTTATCACTTAAAAATATAGTTTTTTTAAAACTTTTTTCTTAAAGTTAGCCTTTTATATACATATATGTGTTTCAGTTTTATCATAATTTATAAAATACCAGCACTTTTTTCCTTCATTCAAAGTTTTTGAAAAAGCTTATTTCCATCCACGCCGCTCTAACTTCTCCAGCAAATAATCTCAATCCGTATTCACTCCATAAAACATAAAAACAAGCTGAAAAAGAGGACCTATAAAACAAACGTTCCATTAAAAACTCCTACCGTCGATTCTAAAGAGAAAAAATTCTTACCAGAAAAACGTTCTTTTCATTCCTCCCTAATTCTATACTGTTCCAAAATTAACGCACGGCTTTTTACCGCATGAAACGTTCCCTTTTTTTTCATAAAAAGTTTATCGCAAAAAAGTACTAACAACCAAGCCATCTATTTTTTTTCTATGGTTTATCCGAGAAAAAAAATATATAGGAATATAAAGAAGTTTCTACAAGCGCGAATTCTTGCCGTTGAAAATTAAATGCGGAATTAGACATCATGGAAAAACACAAGACCTGTGTTTTTACCCTCATTCTGATGAAGTCAAAAAGTTTTTTTCGTTGGTTTTTTTTTTATAATTTTTTTCATCGGTATCCTCGCTAACAGGCGTCGATGCGAGAAAGCCGAATTAAAGGCTGAATTTTCTCTAACGCTTCGACTGATTTGGTATCTTTCAGCTCAAATACATTTCATCCAAAGCTCTTTTCTTTTTTATATTAAAAGAACTTTTGAAAAGAGGAGATAACTTTTGGTTGACATTTCTTTCTCGGGATAACACATAGTTGCCTTCAATTAGCAATCAGTTCTTCTCCCTCCCTTAATTGTATGCATCTTTATTTTTGAAACTCTGTTATTTTAGCTTAATTCGTAAAGAAAATTGTTTACGAACCGGAGAGAGAGCTTTGGTAAATGATGGGAGATTCTGTGATGCTCGTTAAAAAGTATTGTTTTATAGTGTCATTGATGTAAATTAATTGTATATTCGGATGAAATTTTAATTCTGCCATCTATTTTTTTTACCAGTTTCTTAAATGTTATTTAAGGTGATATAACAACTTTCGAGTTGAACATTCCTCATTATATAGGGCTAATTTTGATTCACTATAATATAAAAGATTCTACTCCGTTTTAAAATTTTTTTTCTAAATCTTAGTAACTAAATTTTAGCTTTGTGAACATTGTTAAATCTGATTTCAGCCAGATGTTATAATAGTGCTAAACAAAATATATTAACATTTTCTGCTAATTGTTTTTCCGTTTTCCCTAACAGCATTAATGTACGTTATAATTAAATTTTCCATTTTAAAAAGTGAAAACTTTATTAAAAAGAGTAAGAAAACAACTAGATGTTAAAATAGTCCAAAATATTCATTTTTTAAGTATGCCTCCAACATTAATACAGTACGTTATACTAAAGTTTTTATTATATAGACAGCAGATTGCAATTAAAAATGTGTACACAATGTACACAGTTAAACATTAATAACTCCCAAACATAGAATTTCAATAATCTAGGGACCAATAGTTTTTCAGTTATGGTCCAAAGCCTTGAATACGTTGCACTGAATTTTTTGTTATATAGGGTCTAAATTGCAATAAAATGAGAAGTATATGATGTTTTTATGATGTTATATTAGTCTTTATATGATGTTATATTAGTCTCAAATAGAAGATTTCGATCTTTTATGATTGATAATTTTTTCAGTTAAAACTCATAGCCTTAAATATTGAAACTTTCAGTTATATAAAGGGCAGATTGCATTCAAAAGGAGAGGTGAACAAGTAGACATTATCATACTCCTTAGTACAAAGTTTTTATTATTTAGAACTAATAATTTATTTAGTTTAGACCCACAGCCTAAAAACACGTTATATTGAAAATTTTCGTTATGTAGAATGCAGAGTGCAATCAAAAGTAGAGGTGCACAAGTAAATGTTATAATAGAACAACATTTATATATTTAACGGCTAATCATATTCTAATTATGCCAACACAAAAGTTCAAAATAACGTCTATCAATGCACATTATATTGACATTTTCGTTTATAACAGCTTTAAGTACAAAAATTCTATGTTTAACTGCTAATCGTTTTTGATTTATGGCCACACAAATAAAATTTCAATATAATTATATTATTGTATATTATACTGACATTTTTGTTTCATAGGGTTCTCATAGCAACCAAAAAAAAGGCAGAGCCCAACTAGGTGTTATTTCAGTCTTAAATACAAGATTTCAATTTTCTACGGATAATATTGTTTTTTTTTTTAGTTATGCCCCACAGCGTTAATATTTAAGCTATATTGAAATTTTACTTTATATAGAGTGCAGACTTCAATCAAAAGGAGAAGTTCACAACTAGTTGTTATAATAGTCCTAAGTTCAAAATTTCTATGTTTAACGGCTAATAATTTTTAATTATGCCCACACAAATAAAATTTCAATATAATGTATACTATTGCACATTATATTGACATTTTCATTTTATAGAGTTTATAATAGTCGTAAGTACAAAATTGTTAGCAAAATTGTAACTATGTTTAACTGCTAATCATTTTTGAGTTATGGCCATACAAATAAAATTTCAATGAAAAGTATATTATTGCACATTTTATTCACATTTTCGTTTGATAGAGTTCTGATTGCAATAAAAAAGTAGGAGCAAAATTAGATGTTATTCTAGTCTTAATTATAAGATTTCGTTTTTCTACGGCTACTTGTTTTTTTAGTTATAGCCCACAATGTTAATATTTACGTTACATTGAAATTTTTCTTTATATAGAGTTCAGATTGTAATCAAAAGACGAGGAAAGTAACTTGAAGTTATATTGAGAACTGAATTTCGATTTCCAAGCTGTTTATTACAATCTTCTCCTTTAATTACTCCTAATCATCTTCACACTTAGTAAAAAAAAATTGTTTCATCTTCTTTCTTTTTCTAAAAAGAATTCAATATTTCTAAATACTATGAAAAACTTAAAATATAAGATATAAAATAAATATCTTCTTTTCTTCATTCATTTGACCTAGTTCCTTATACTAAACTAGTTTCTTTTTAAATTAGCTTCTTTGATGAGACAGTTTATCATCCTTATGATTTCTGGTTTTATGAAAAGGATTTTGTCAATTTCGAAATCGAGTCTAGATTGTTAGAGTATCAAACCACATTCTTTATTAGTAATTCCAATAGATTCATAAAACATGAATAATAACTCATTTTTGTTAAAAAAGATATAATTAATAATTTAATTTCATTCTTGATCTAGATACCAAGTACCACCTTTTAAAGTTCGTAAATCATGATTAAGTAGACTAAAGAAAAAATTGATGACTTAGAAATTGAATCTAAAATGATAAATTTTATTCTTAGTAGTTTTGTACCGAAGAATTTTTAAATATCAAGCAGTAATTATTCATTGTAAATCTAATAGATTACGAAAATGCTAACAATAAGATTCTTTTCTTAAAAATTATTATAAAATATTTAATTCCGTACATGATTTAAAATAACATGCAAACTTTTTAAACTTCTAAAGCATTTTTTAATAGACCACAATAAAAAAACAATGACTTGGAACTCTTAAACTAAACTAATAAATATTAAATTTAGTTGTACATTTCAAAAAATTTTGAAAAATAAACTGTAATATTTTATACTGAACCTAATAGATTAAAAAAAAATTAATAAATGTCTTCAGTTAAAATTAATTGTAATTGATCTAGATATCAACTTTTTAAACTTGTAAAACATCATTTATTAGACTACTGAAAAAACTTAAATCAGTTAAGTATCGAACCTAAACTGATAAATATGATTCTTACTTATAATTTTCAGATTTTTGAAATAACTATTGAATTTTGAAATAAAAATTTTAATAAAAGGCTTCATTTAAAATTAATTCGGTACTTGATCTAGGTATCAAATTTTTAAACTTGTAAAGCATCATTTATTAGACTACTGAAAAAACTTAAATCAGTTAACTATCGAACCTAAACTGATAGATATGATTCTTACTTATTTTCAGATTTTTGAAATAACTCTTGAATTTTGAAATAAAAATTTCAATGAATGGTTTCAGTTAAAATTAATTCGGCGCTTGATCTAGATATCAACTTTTTAAACTTGTAAAGCATCATTTATTAGACTACTGAAAAAACTTAAATCAGTTAACTATCGAACCTAAACTGATAGATATGATTCTTACTTATAATTTTCAGATTTTTGATAAAACAGAACATAATCTTTCCTACTGAATTTAACATATAACAATATTAATAACTGACTTAAATTAAAATTAGTATAAGAAGGCTTTTAATTCAGTATTTGATCTAGATATAACGTATCTGCTTTTTTACCTTGTAAATCATCATTTAAATATTGTATTTTCAATCCAGTGTTTAAAAAAGTCAAATTTGTCAGTTTAAACATCGATTTAAACTGAATAGAAAAATTCTTACTTATAATTTTCAAATTTTTGATAAAACAGAACATAATCTTAACCTACTGAGTTTAACATATAAAAATATTAATAACTGACTTTAATTAAAATTAGTATAAAAAGCTTTTTAATTCAGTATTTGATCTATGTATAAGGTATCTACTTTTTAACCTTGTAAATCATCATTTAAATATTGTATTTTCAATCCAGTGTTTAAAAAAAGTCAAATTTGTCAGTTTTTATCTTGATTTATGAATAAAGAAAAATTACGAATATTTATTTTAATATTTACATATTCAACTTTAAATCAAATGCGTCAGTGTTTTGACCAATTATATGTCGAAAAAGCATGACATTTTCATTTCAAGAAATAATAGCATATAAAATTTAATTTCAGGCAAAAATTCAGAAAACTCCAGCACTTCTGATATTTGTTTCTTAAGAAACTTTAGATATGCAGCCCCTTTATTCACTTATAAAAAGAAAGATGTACAAATATGTCTCCGTTTTACTGGCAGTTTTATGTTAGACTGAAAATTACATGAGCGTAAAAACTCATTCTTGCGTTATTTTCATTCCCCAAAAACGTAGTTTTTGCCCTAATGAATTAAAGATTTTCTGCCTGTAGGCATCTTTTTGCTGCATTTATTTCATCTGTTGAGAAAAAAAAAGAGAGAAAAGCAAAAAAGCAATTCCAATTGGTCCGCACCAAGTAGTACCACAATTTGATTGGATACAGAATGAAAATTAAATAGAGGGTAAAATGTTTAGCTTTGAATATATGGCCGTAAGTAGTTCATTCTTTAAAGAAAAAAAAAGCGTAACAAGATTCAAATGCTGTAGGAAAAATGAATTAGGAACCACTTTCTTTTTTGGTTTTGTTTGGAATCTTAATTAAAAGAGTTACAAAAAAATTTTTTGAAATGTAAAGTTATTTCGCATCAGTAAATGTTTTCAAAAATAAATTTCTTACCAAGAAAAAAAAATTGGCAAAGAATCATTTTTGCGGATTTATAAATTATAAATCAAACAAAGTTCGCAAGTTTTTGGTGAATAAAAAATACTGGGATTTTTTTTTCTTGTACAAAAATGGAGGCTTTTGAATCAAGCATGGTTCTTAAATGCATTATGAAGCAAAAGCTAATATTGATACAGTAATTTAAATGATGTCATTAATTTATAAAACTAAATGAAGAGTGTACAAATATGTATAAGGTTAAATTATGAGTTTTAATTATAAGAGTAAACAAGAAAACACACTTTTTTCTATGATTTTCTTGTTTGATAGACATTTAATTTAATTTAACCCTTTTGGAGCGCACTTACGGCAGAGAAAAAATAGTGAAGGGACAATTAAAATTTCTTAATGTCAATTGCAATAAAGATCTTGAGGATTCTTAAATAAATTAATTCATTGCCACTTAAACGGTTTTAACTTTGGTTTAAAAAATTGCAGTTTTGTTTATTATGTTGTCAAATAAACAACATTTGCGTGCGATGAAAAGAAGTTCTACAGATAATTGCATTTTGAATGTTTCACCAAGAGTTGTTCAATTAGATTTGCTTCATTTTTGCATTAAATATAAATTGAATAATTAGCAACGAAGGGAACTTGTCTTTGTCATCTTAACGAATCAGTCTACACACTTCTATTGAGTACTTTGTTAGCAAGCAGAACTAAAGAATTAATATGGTAACGTTCAATTGTTCACATAATTTCTGGGGGAAATATTGATAATTGTCTTAATTATTCAGGCAGAGATGGACGAACTACGGCCCCACCTCTACGGTACGTTCTATACTGCCTTCGGCAAGTTTGGTTTGGTTTTGGTTTGGAGTGCTACGGTCTATTTTTTGCAACGCGAGGGCTAATGAGACCGGGACCTACAGCTTAAAACCGATTCCAAACGGCTACGAACATCTATGCCACTGTGGGATTCGAACCCACTAACTCTAGTACCGAAGGCCAGTACCCTAACCAATCGGCCATCGTTTGGCCGTTCGGTAAGTTAATATATATATTCATGTAAAAAAGTTGATTAATAATAAAATTCATTTAACTGAAGTACTAATCCTTTCCTGGTTTAATTATATAAGTACAGTAGAACCTCGATTATCCGAGCTAATTAGGACCGCTAGTACCTCGGATATCGGAAATCTCGGTTAATAGAAAAAATGTATAAAAACCTTCCGTGCTTGCGAATTTAACTAACTTTTAAAGTAAAAAACAATAGAACGTTCTTTAAATGATAAAAATAAACATATATGAACTTATGTTTCACAGCTAAAAAGATTTTAAAAAGTTGTAATATTTCTTGGAAGTTGAGTGCTTTTGTGGGGAAGAAGTGCCTGTAACATGGACAACGAACTAAAATGTGTATAATTTTTCCCAAGCTCATTTTGGAAAGGAGAAAAAAAATTAGACTTCCTTATTGACTCGGTTAACAGAAGCCTCGGTTAATCGAAGCTCGGTTAATCGAGGTTCTACTGTAATGATGATTTTATTTCAATTTAGAAAACTTAAGAGATGTGGAACTTTAATTCCCGCTAATTAGAAAAATCCATTAGAGAGAAATTAAAGATCTAATTTGAGAGAACATTCATTTTAAGCTCCACCTAAAGCCTTTCTCTTTTGACAGAAGTTCTAATATTTTATGTGGTAAGAAGGCAAACAGATAGCAACAATGAATATATTGGTGAAGTTCAAAAAAGTAAAGTGTTGCTTTTGTTTCTCTGCGTTATTGCGGATATCCGTAAAATGTTTCACCCCTAAATGACTACCAAATAGCATGAAGTTGATTTTACGGAATCTTGCGGGATAATAAGGCAGAAGGATCCTCCCGTAAAAACATTTTTCTTTCCGTAAGGCAGAAAGATCTTGCGGAATAACAAGGCAAAAAAGTAGTAAAATCTGAAACAACAGAGAGTAAAGCGTTAGAAACATTTTAAAAATTAACAAAACATCAAAAAATTGAATTATATAATATATCATAAAAATTATACTATTAAAAAATTTAAGTATGATTTAATTACTTGTATTTCAAATTAACTGTATTATATATAAACAAAATAATATCTAAAGCTGTTCATTAGATCTTGCGCAATAATAAGGCGAAAACAGCAGAAAATTCTGAAACAGAAGAGAGTAAAGCGTAAGAAACATTTTAAAAATTAACAAAACATAAAATAATTTAATTATATAATGTATCATAAAAATTATAAAATTAAAAAAAATTAAGTATGATTTAGTTACTTGTATTTCAAATTAACTGTATTATATATAAATAAAATAATAGCTAAAGATGTTTATTAGATCTTGCGCAATAATAAGGCGAAAACAGCAGAAAATTCTGAAACAGAAGAGAGTAAAGCGTAAGAAACATTTAAAAAATTAACAAAACATCAAAAAATTTAATTATATAATATATCATAAAAATTATAGAATTAAAAAAATTAAGTATGATTTAGTTACTTGTATTTCAAATTAACTGTATTATATATAAACAAAATAATAGCTAAAATGTTCATTAGATCTTGCGCAATAATAAGGCGAAAACACTAGAAAATTCTGAAATAGAAGAGAGTAAAGCGTAAGAAACATTTTAAAATTAACAAAACATCAAAAGATTCAGTTATATAATATATCAAATTATAGAATTAAAAAAAATTAAGTATGATTTAGTTACTTGTATTTCAAATTAACTGTATTATATAAAAACAAAATAATAGCTAAAGCTGTTCATTAGATCTTGAGCAATAATAAGGCGAAAACAGTAGAAAATTCTGAAACAGAAGAGAGTAAAGCGTAAGAAACATTTTAAAAATTATATATAAATTTAGTATAGCATATATATAAATTTTCTTTCCTATAATTAAGCATGGAATATGCGTCATTCAAAGAAAAAATTTCCTTTTAAAATATGTTTGGAGTTACCCGCACAGTTTTCCCCAAACTGTAATCAGTCGCTGTAAAAGCCTCACAAATCCTATCAGTGTCCCTGTATTTGAACATGTAAGGATTGTTTAGTAGCATTTAAGTCAGTTTCGAAGACGAAATTAAGTGCTTTTGATATTTCCAGCGCTTGAAATGTCAAGTTCCTGTAAATGTTATGAACTCTACTAAAAGCTCTTACTCACAGAAATAAACTTCTGTACATTTGTATTTGTGAGACGATGGGAATTCCAGGTTAAAGAGCTCTTAAGTGGGCTGACAATCTGTCAATATATATGCACGAATTTGAAGATTTGATAGCTCTGACGCAATTTTTGAAATGCTTCTTAAAATAGTGGAAATTATGTCGGCTGTTTTAGAGAATTTCATGAAATATTTTTTTTTTTCAAATAAAACCTGTTTCAGATAAAATTTTATTTTGCATATTTTCATCTACTTGTTGCTCCTGTAATATTTTTAAACCTGACTATTACTTTATTTTCAGCTCACATATGGTATTAATTAACTTCTTATCGAATTTTAAACTTTAAATGAAAATGCCTCATTTTATTAATATATCAACTTATTATCTATCATCTATATCTATATCTATCTATCATCTATCACTATATCTATCACTATCTCTATCATTATATCTATCTATCTATCTATTTTTTATCTATCTCTATCTATCCCTATATCTATACCTATCAATATCTATATCTATCACTATATCTATCACTATATCTATATATCAGTATATATATCCCTATATCTATTTATCTATCTATCTATCTATCACTATATCTATCTATCTATCTATCACTATATCTATCTATCTATTATCTATCTATCACTATATCTATATATCACTATATCTATCACTATATCTATTTATCTATCTATCACTTTATCTATCACTATATCTATCTATCTATCACTATATCTATCTATCTATCTATCTATCACTATATCTATCTATCATTCTATCTATCACTATATCTATCATCTATTACTATATCTATCTATCTATCTCTCACTACATCTATCTATCTATCGCTCACTATATCTATCATCTATCACTATTTCTATCTATCTGTCTATCTCAATATCTATCTAATTATCTATTTATCACTATATCTATCTATCTATCACTATATCTATTTATCAATCTATCTATTACTATCTCTATCTATCTACCTATCACTATATCAGTCTATCAATCACTATATCTATCTATCTATATGTATATACATGTGTTTGTATATACATACACAGAGAGGGAGTGAGATTAATAATTCTCTATCGAATTGACGCATTTCTTAGAAATTTGCAAGTGCAGCCCAAAAGTATCACATATCACACATCATAGTGTGGTAATCCTTTGTTGTCAAGTCAAATGATTTATAAAATAAAGTATTGGGCATAAACTGTCTAAATTAACTAAAATGTATGCAAAAAGAGTTTTTACTTCTTTTATAATATTTACATTTCTATTAATTATTTTATTTCTATTAAAAATCATTTTGAAATTTTATCTGAGAAGAGATATTATGGATAAGGGTTCAAATTCTGGTATTGACTATAGTTCTTTTTGTCATTCAATTTTAAACTGTACTTTCCAGTCCAAATACCCTTTAAAAAGCAAAACTTTGAAATATTTTTCAGTTAATGAAGAATGACATTAAAAAATGAAGATAAATTATTCATCAAAGATAGTCGCATTATAACTTTGATTAGTTTTTTTTCTTAGTTTAACTTCTGATATTGTCCTTGCTATAATAATCTCGTAGACAATATAATGATAACAAGTTAGTATTCTAGTTTTCTGTGTATCCAGTTTATGATTATTAAAAATAGAATTTTGGAAATTGTGATCATAAAAAGTGCCTTTTAGTGTAATTAAAAGTTAATTTTTGAAAAGAGGAAAAAACATGGAACTTAAATAACTCATTATCCCTCATGTTGTAAAAAAGTAGACTATAGCACTTTAAACATAAACCTAACCACTTTTATCTTTCCAGAAAACAATTTTATATGTTTTTCTTTTATTATTACTTCCTTAGAATTTCTGACCTGTTTACTTTTGTTGATTTCAAGTGTTAACCTCAGAAACATTTCATGAAATTCTAACTAATTATATTTTTTAACACTGTGATCTAAGCAATAATGTAAATAAATAATATTTTAATCTGGTATACCACTAGGTCTTTTAAGTAACAGAACTAATGCCTTAAATGGACAGGCTCATGAAACATGCATACTAATGCTATTCACCAAATTTACCATCTCGTTTGTTCAGCGCTGCCCTATCAATCTTGACAATGATTGAATGTGTGCTATCCCTTTGAATATTCCATACGTCGCATTGTCATAATTTGCAGTTTACTTGGGTTTCATTCCCTACTGGGATACAACGATTTTCCCACGGACAACATTCCATTTCTCTGATAGAATTACTTGCTACAGAAAAACCGTATATAAAAACCGCTGCTATTAGATCTTAGTACAATATGCTTTTCAAAACATCATACGGGGAAGATGATAAATTTTTTACATAAACAATTGATTGCTAAAATCAAATAATTTCGCGAGTCTTAGTGAGAGATATTTTAGAAAGTTACTAAACAGAAAATGTTAGATATTTCATTCATGCATAATTTGTGATTTTTTCCATCGAACTATTACTTTTATAAAATTATTTCATGATAGTTATTATAACAAATATTACTTGATTTCTCTGATAGAATTATCTGTTACATGAAAACCGTATAGAAAAACTTCTACTGTATAATATCTTTGTACAATATTCTTGTAAATTATCATACGGGAAAGACAATAAATTTTTTACATAAACAATTGATTGTTAAAATCAAATAATTTCGCGAGTCTTAGTGAAATATATATTAGAAGGTTACTAAACAGAAAATGTTAAATATTTCATTCATGCATAATTTATGATTTTTCCATCGAATTTTTGTTTTAATAAAATTATTTCTTAACAGTTATAATTTTAAATATTACTTGATTCCTCAGATAGAATTATCTGTTACATGAAAACCGTATAGACAAACATCTACTGTATAATACCTTAGTATCGTATGCTTGTAAAATATCATAACAATAAAATGATACTTTTTTACATAAACAATTGATGGTTAAAATCAAATAATTTCGTGAGTCTCAGTTAAATATATGTTAGAAGTTTACTAAACAGAAAATGTTAAATATTTCATTTATTCATAATTTAGGATTTTTTCCATCGAGTTATTTCTTTCATAAAATTATTTCTTAACAGTTATTATAATAAATATTACTTGATTTCTCTGATAGAATTACCTGTTACATGAAAACAGTAGAGAAAAACTGTATAAAATCTTAGTACAATATGCTTGTAAATTATTATACGGGGAAGGTGATAAATTTTTTAAACAAATAATTGTTGTTAAAATCAAATAATTTTGTGAGTCTCATTGAAATATTTTAGAAGGTTACTAATCAGAAAATGTTAATATATCTCCCTCATGCATAATTTGTTATTTTTTCCATCGAATTATTATTTTAATAAAATTATTTCATAATAGTTATTAGACTAAATATTACTTGATTTCTCTGATAGAATTACCTGTTACATGAAAACCGTATAGAAAAACATCTACTGTATAATAGTACAGTATGCTTGTAAAATATCATATGAAGGAGATACATTTTTTACATAAACAATTAATTGTTAAAATCAAATAACTTAGCGAGTCTTATTGAAATATATGTTAGAAGTTTACTAAACAGAAAATGTTAAATATTTCATTCCTGTATATTTTATAGTTCTTTTAAATCGAATTATTACTTTCATAGCAATTATTTCAAAATAGTTATTACAACAAATATAACTTAAGTTTTAAATTTAAAGATACATACTTTTAAATGTATCTTTCAAACCATTAGCTTTTTTCAAATGCTATTTTTTTCCATTTTTGGGTTAGGAAAATTAATTAAATTATTTTGTTTTTGGAGAAAACAAAATTTGGTCAAAAGATAGCATGCAAAAAAATTTATTTAAAGTAACTAAAATCCCTTTTTAAAAACTTAAAATAATTTTAAAAAGTTTTCAAAATTATTAAAAAATTTGAGGAAAGTTCAAAGAAAGTACACCAAAGAATATCTATCAAAATATTTAGATGAATAACATGACTGGAATTTCAGGTGTATCAATGTGAAATTGCTCTTCTTGAAGAAAAAAAGAAGTAACTCCTAGAGAATCAAATTATAACTTCTTACAAAAGGTATGGCATGTACTATCAATGTAACTAAAAATAAGTAAAAAATAATTTTAAATAACACGCTTTAATCTAAAAATAGTGTATAAAAGTTACAATAATTTTATTTCTAGCCAACCAAGAAGATTAAAAATTTTAAACACTAACAATTAAACACATGAGGCATATAGAATGTTCATATATATTATATATATGTTACATATTATATATTACATATATGAACTATGTTGTGAACATCGGACGCACTTATTTTTAGTTCACTTTTGTCCAGTGTCTCCGAATAGCTGTAAAGAAAATCTTTATAGTTTATTTTTAAATAAAAAAGTTGCTTTTAACAAAAACTAGATATTCTTATTTTATTCATTTTAGTGAGTATTTAAGTAATACCATGTTATAATTTTTTTTTTACTTATTTTAATTATATTCCTGTCTTTGGATAATATTGCAATAAAATTTTCAGTCTTTATACCTACAGTACAATTTAATGAATAATTTAACTAAGTTCATATACACGACAACAAATGACGAAATTATTTCCAGTGGATTAATTTTCTTATTTAACTGTAAATATATAATTAACTTATACGTAATGATGTACTTTTTTCTGGTTATTGTCACTGAAAATGCATTAGTATGTAAAATTTCAGCTCAGTTGGATGTCGGAAAGTTGAAGAAAATTTGTTGCAAAATTTGAGAGGTATTCATACATTGGGAATAATGCGTATTAAACAAAATCGTATAACGGTAATCAATCAACCGTAAAAGATAATAATACAACTATCGTAGAAACATATACATCAATTGACTCTAAAAACTTTTTACTGTTATATAATAAGTCCCTTTTTTAAGCTCTTTGTGTCTTTGACCTTCTTAAAATACGTAATTATAAAAAAAATCAAGTCTATTTGTCATTTTGAAATAAACGAATTATTTAATGTTTGATATATCAGCTTATCACCCAAAAGAGTTTATTGTTTAAAAAATACTTGAAGACTAATTAAATATATTTTACTCCTCTATAAATAATTTTAATTTTCAAAGTTTGTTTATGTCATTTAAAAATGGTGATTTTATGTAAAATCATGATACTCTTTAATAGAAGTGTGGTTTAAAAAAACTGCTCAACTTTTGAAATGCAAAAGAGAATTTCAGTAGAAAGTAACTGTATATTAAAATAATAAATAATAATTAAAGCGTGTGTTATCGACTCGTTGAAACTAAGTATAATTACAAATATTCAAAATGACCTGCTGATTATTGGAGGATTAATAGAATAAGGAGAAAGATATTTTCTAAATAATACTATTGTATCCCCGAATAGATAAGTATAATTGATTGAAAACATATCATTTTGATAAAATTGTAGTTTATTGTATAGCAGTTGTTTATTAATCAACAATAATTGAAGAAATAAGCTATCATGAAAAACTTTCCTAACTGATCACACAGAAATGAAAGCATATGGTATATCACTGACAAATCTCGAATACTCTCAACAGTCTCTAACAGAATTAGTTACATGTAATGCCTAGAATTCGGAATCATCTCAATTCCGCCTCAGAACTCCAATCAGAATGTGTTTGCCAAGCCTTCCTGCTTAAATACATATGCAACTCGACACCATAGCTTAGGGGAAACAGTTGCTGTATACAATTAGGTTTCGTATACGTCCATGGTTAGAGATCTTATACTAAGTCATTTCAAAATAAATAATGCACTATATGCTTTTGTACATTTATGTAAGTCATTTTGAACATGTGTTATTTCAGTGTTTTAAAAGGGAATATATTAAGTTTTGAATTACAACTTTTTCGATCTATCCAAATAAAAAAAAATTTTTGTTTCTTTTATATTGAATTTTTACGAGTTATTTAATACCACTCTAAAGTCTAAAATATTACAAATTTTATCATTTTAAAGTGGTTTTTAAAAATGAAATAAGAAATATATAGCGTATGAAAAATTAAAATTTTCTCAGAAACAGAAAAATTTTGAAATATGTACATTAGAAGCTAAGTTTTCAAATTAAAAAAACTATGCGTGTTTTCTGCAAATGATTTCTGTAAAGATATGTAACGTTTTAATATTTCTAAAAAAGTTTGACGTTTCTAAAAAAAAATTTTAAAAACTATCAAGAAACTGAAAGTTATAAACGTTTAACATTTATAATGCTATAATATGAATATATTGCGTATACTAATATAATTTTAGTTCATAGAATAAAAATGGTTATTAGCTCCTCTTTTATACAAAAATTTAATTTCTAATTATATCTGCAACAAAACTCTTTGATCCACATAGTAGACAAGATCTTTACGGAAATTTATTATGTGATTAATTAAAACTATTTAAATCATATAATGTTATAATCAAATTGTAGTTCTAATTATGAATTTAAAGTAAGTTCTAGCATGAATTGCAGAATCATATGTTATATTCACCGCATTCCCCATTGTAATTTTGAGAAATATGCTGTACAGCACATAACCATTGGTGAACCTAAAGTTTTGAACGTGAGGGCAGAAATGGTCCACAAAAGTATATCATTCATATTTATGTAATTAAAATTAAATAGATAAAATAATTTAGAAGACAAAAATCCTTTAGACTTTACAGCTAACAAGCAAACATAAAAAAGGGTTTATTAATCTAACAATTTTTAACTAAAGAAAATGTTTTTAAATTATCTGCTAGTAAAAACTGGTTAAAAAAGATCACTATAGACCTGTTGAAGTTTGTATCTGCTTATAGGAGTCTGTATTTCTGTAATCAACTACACAACTATTAATATAAAAATTGTCAATTAGAAGTTTTTCTAATCCCTTCCTTGATCCTTTTTGTACGCTACCTTATTATTTTCCATTTATAGTTTTTCTTCATATCAGTATGTTTCAGTACACAGGACTGTGCCATATCGTGCAATGATCAGACGGGATGCTGTATCAGATGGTATCGTAAAGAGACAGCATTTGGGTGACTTGAAACATAAAGAGAACTTATGACATGTCCCTGATAGTACATATACGAGTATTTAAGATATTTCGAGTATTTTTTCTTAAGAGGCCCAGGGCGATCTTCACCCTCTTTCTTGTCCACCCTTTGAACGCCTGCGCACATAAGCAATATCTGAATACTATCCGGGAACTGTTGGATGTTGCAGATAATGCCAACTGCCTGATAGGTAATGCGCTAGTTGACTTTACAAAGTGACGTAAATGAAAAAAAGGAAGGAAATTACTTTCTTTATCTTATGTATTGGTTACCTAGACTTTGTTCTATTCTAGAAAGTGTTTTAAGTATCACATTAGAAATAACTTCATTTTATGTCATTCAAGTATAAATAAATTTTATTCTGATCAATTTCAGATTTTAACAAAATTACCTTTCTAGAAAAGTCATTAGCTTTCCTTTTAAAATTTATTTTCAACTTGAGGTTGGGTGTCTATAGAGAAATATTCTACTGATTCCCCACTTTTGGACTTTTGGATGTATCTAACTAGTTGACAAATATGGCTGATTGTTAAATGAGTTCCATGCAAGTTAACATTCTTTGTTGATCTGTTATACCCCTATTGCAGTATGTTGCAAAACGAGAGCTTGCGCCTTATATTTCAAAACTAATGTGTTTCTACAGTAATCTTATTTCAAGTTATCCTTCTTTCTAATTCTGAAAACCAAATATGTAATTACAGCAATTATATAGCATCAATAAAGTTCCTTCACGGAACTGGGACCTGAAAGCGAACAGATCTAGAGTTCGGTCCGCGTATTAAGTACAACGGAATTATTCTCCTCTTACTCTGTAAAAGGTAAAAATAGAATGAATCTTTTGGATAGAGAAATGTTTCGTAAAAATCCTCGCTTCAGCATTGACAGAATTGGTGTGTTATTGACGAAAAAGGGAATACATGAAATTTTGGTCCTTGTGAACACTCTGCAAGCTTATCCCTTATTCTGAATAGCCTAGGGCGCAGGTGTCCGCTACATCGAAAGCAGACAAGCCTGCAGATCTACAAAGACTCGTTCGCACTGTTGATTTTGCATCACCGAATTATTATGTTTGCACATTGGAGCGTCTGCGTTTACAGTAGTTGGAAAGCGTTATGTATCGGGCAAATATATTCCCTCTGCCATAATACGAGACTCTCGCATTCTGAGATTTATTACAATGTGGTAATATATATGGAGCAGTAGATTCCATAGCTTTAAGTTATTCAATACCAGCAAATTTATGCGGAAACGATAGCGGGTTTATTTGCAAAGCCCGAATAAAACCTAATCATCATTATATGTAACAAAATTCCTCCAAAATGATACAGATAGAAGCTGAATATGTTTCTAAATAAAATCTATTTTCTAATTTAAAATCCCCAACAATGAAAAATTCACCACACAGATTATATCATGTAACACTAAACTGGGTTTTATGTTTGAAATTTTTAAATAGGATTTATTTTCTAAATTTATTTCACAGGGGTTAAAATCAACAAAAAAATGAAATATAGCAAATTTAACGCTAAAATAATTAAACTTACTAATTCATTATATAACTTACTAATAGATACATAGAATAAATTATATATATGTAATATATCAAAATTATTTAACTTTAATATATCCTTAAAAACCTCCTCTCTCCCATTCTAATTCGTTCAAATCTTTTTCCCAGCCTTTAAATGTCTTAATAAAAGGTTTGGTTTGGTTTGGAGTGCTACGGTCTACTTTTTTCAACACAAGGGCTAATAAGACCTGGAACTACAGCTTAAAGCCGATTCCGAATGGCTACGAACATCCATGCCACTGTGGGATTCGAACCCACGAACTCCGGTACCAACGGCCAGCACCCTAACCAATCGGCCATTGTTCGGCGTCTTTATCAAAGGAGTGTCCTTGACTTAAAATTCTTTCGATACATTTCCCAAAGTTTTCTGTCCCGTAGATGCAAATTTTCTGTCTATTCAACACATTTTCTAACTGTCGCCGGCAAATGGCTCCGTGTTTCTCCTGATCTTAACAGATCAATTCGCTGACTAAGTTTCTTGTCCCTTGTGAAAATTCTTTCTGTCTTCGCTCTTGGGTGCACCTCTGTTCGAGCAGAGTGATTTTTCTGTTTTTCTTTTGTCTGTCATTGACTAGTAAAGATGTCCTTTTGAGCAGATCTAAAATAAAGTTTTAGTTAGACTTCTGCCGTTTTCTTCGATGTGGCCAGACTGCATCGTTCGTTACTACTGATAGCTGATTAGACTTCTCCTTGCCTAGTAGCCTGGGCAAAGTAAAAGCAATACAGGCTGCATAATTATTGTGACTAGAGGAGGAAATAATTTATATATATATATGTATGTATGTATGTATGTATATATGTATATATATATATATATATGTATATATATATGTATATATGTATATATATATACATATATATGCATATATGTATATATATATATATATATATATATATATATAAATATATACGCATATATATACATATATATATATACATCTATATGCATATATATATATATATATGTAAGGTCTAAAAAGGGGGTAGTTGGAAATTATTTAAGTTAAAAACGATTTTAAAAAAGGGAACTCTTTTATAATAATAAAATAAATGAAAAAGCTCTCAGGATAATCCGGTCAGGTGGAAGCATTTTTGAGCTATTTGATGAGCTTGCAAACAGATAAGTTGGCTTTTGGCACGTGGACATGGAGCGGTCTACACCTTCATGCATAGCTCCGCCACGAACAATAAAAATGGCGCTTGTTGCTTTCCTTAAGAACGATGAGTTAATAAAACTTATTATTATCAAGAAGACTGTTTTCCATTCGTCTTAACGCTGGATCACGACTTGTCATGTGTGTTTGTATATATATTTACAAACACACATTCATATATATATATATATATATATATATATATATATATATATATATATATATATATATATATATATATATATATATATATATATATATATATATATATATATATATATATATATATATATATATATATATATATATATATATATATACATATATATATATACATATATATATATATATATATATATATATATATATATATATATATATATATATATATATATATATATATATATATATATATATATATATATTTGTATGGGGGTATAATGTATTGAAAATTTATCCTAAAGTAAACCAAATTATTTCCCTCAATTTTATGTCTATATCGGGATGAAGAAAAGAGATTCAAATGAAGTCAGAAATTTTTCATTTTTCGCATGAATAAAATCCTTAAATTTCGATTCTACCCCTTTATTCTATGAAACACTCGTAAAATTCATGTGATTGTCCTGAATCCTAATCCCTCATAACTTGTTTTCAGTAACCATCTGGCCATATCAAGATTACAAAAATGCTGAGACGAAATTAATGGCTTAGTCTATTGCAGGAAGGAAAAAGTTTTGGCGAAATGGTATAGGAATAGTCCTGGTGTGTTAGAAATACTTGTAGAAGTCGACAATTTTCTTTAAAAACTGTTTAAAGTAATTATTATTAATAACGAAATCATTTGCCTCGATAGAAATTATAAAAAATTTAAGCTGAGGGATATTAAAACATTCTAATAAAATTTCACTTATTGGTTATTCATTGAGATAGAAATAACGAATATTTAACCGAATTTCGTTTAATTGAACGTCTTCTTTATTCTTAATTTCAGTATTGTAGGATAACAACAATCAACAAAACAATCGTTTCAAGTTCACTGAGGCAAGGACGCTAATTTTTGTGCTCAGTTATCAAACATGTATCATACTGTCAGTTGTGCGTATTTCAAGACACCTTATACAGTCACAGATATTTTAACCTCGCTGTTTCCGATCTATGTACATAATTTTTTTTAGAAAATTCATCACCGAATCTTGACACAATTATCGGGGAGGCGCCACATCCCTTTCGCTTGTATCCCTTTCTTCAATGAACTGGCTTTTATTTTGAAATCTGATTTATATGAATTTTATTTTATGTGTTAATTTTATATCTCAGTTTTTAATTTTTTCAACTTTTTTTCAATTTTTCAATTTTTTGTTCAATTTTTAATTTTTTAACTTTCACTTTTTTATTTAAAAAAATTTTAAATTTAAATTTTAAAAAAATTTAAATTTAAAAAAAACCAATGTTTAAAAAAATTAGAATTAAATTTTAAAAAAATTAAATTTGAAAAAATTAATGTTAAAAAAATTAGAATTAAATTTAAAAAAATTAATTAAAAAATTAAATTTTTAATTTAAAATTTAAGTTTTTCAACTTAAAATTTAATTTTTTTTATTTAAAATTTACATTTTTTTATTTAAAATTTAAATTTTTCAATTTTAAATTTACATTTAATTTTTTTAGTTTAACTTTTATCTTACTCTGTTTTTCTGGTTATTAATCTTACTTAATATAATCTTACTAATCCATCATTTAAATCAATTTCATGTTAATCTTTTACATATATATTAATGTTGAACTTTCCTTGAAGTCTTCAGTTTGTTATTTGTTATCATCAATTATTTTTACTTGTTTTATTTTTTTAGTTTGTGCATTTCTGAATACAACTTGGTTGGCGCATCATGTTTCTAGACGATTTTGCACCAATAAAACCTAAGCAATAAAACAGATATGAAACACGGTAAAATAATAAAGGGTTGATGAAGATTTTAACTGGTAAAATACTATAATAAATTTAGATGATATTCTAATACCTAATAGTAAGGAATTCAATTCGCCAAAACTGGAGTTTCAACTGCAGCTGAATCCTGTACTGTAAAAATATCACAGAGAATTAAAAGTGTAAAATATTCAATCCTAAATTGAATTTTAAAGAAAATAACTATATCCTGTTTGGTTTCATAAACTATGTTTTGTCAACTACTATGACGTAGATAAATTTTCTGTTTTTCCCAAAGTTGCCCCAACATCTTAATCTTACAACTAGTCACATAGATGTGTCAAAAGTAAGCTTTCGAAATCAAGTCTATGATGTTAAAATCTGTGATATTAAAATCTGTTAAACAATGTATTTTATACAAAATATTATTCTTTCTCATACAGGCGTAACATGCCATATTACGCCACATGAGAGACATCGTGGCCTTATATTAAATTAATAAACAACTTATGGCAGTGAAAAGGTAATTATATATTAAAGAGACGACCTTGAAAATACAAGTGCTTGTGAAGATTTCCTGGTGAAACTGGTAGTTGCAAGAAGGATCTTTAATTTTTGTACCTTTCAATCTTTTAAGATGTATTATTATATTTTTATCATTTAGAAGTAATATAGGTGAAATTCGATTATGAAAGATTTTAAGTGTGATATGCATTGAAAAAAAAAAGAATTTTCACTTAGCATTCTGTTCTTGGAATGGAACGATTAAAAGAAGTGTTTTTCTTTTCAAATAAACTATATAAGTATTAAACATGGCTTACGGAAGGAAATATCAATTCTGTTATATTTAGTCATTGTTGTATTTAAGGTGTTGCCAACGACCCATAAATATTTTGAATATTTAGAAAAAGAATTGCTGTGAAAAAATATATTACTTATAAAGGTGTAAAATTATAAAATTTGTAACATGACTGGAATTTTAAAAACTTTTTTCTTGTTCAATTTAAAATAATTTATCCTCTTTTTTTGTATATCCAGAGCATTATTTTAAATAGTTTAAGAGCTTTAAAATTAAACTGACCGGTTGGTTCCCAACAAAAGAAAAAAAATATCTTGCTTGAAAAGGTGTAAAATTATAAATTTTGTAACATGACTGGAATTTTAAAAACTTTTTTCTTGTTCAATTTAAAATAACTTATCCTCTTTTTTCGTATATTCAGAACAATATTTTAAATAGTTTTAGAGCTTTAATATTAAATTGACCTGTTGGTTCCCAAGAAGAAGAAAAAAAAAATCTTACTTGAAAAGGTGTAAAATTATAAAATTTGTAACATGACTGGAATTTTAAAAACTTTTTTCTTGTTCAATTTAAAATAATTTATCCTCTTTTGTCATATATTCAGAACACTATTTTAAACAGTTTTAGAGCTTTAATATTAAATTGACCTGTTGGTTCCCAATTAGAAGAAAAAAAATATCTTACTTGAAAAGGTGTAAAATTATAAAATTTGTGACATGACTGGAACTTTAAAAACTTTTTTCTTGTTCAATTTAAAATAATTTATCCTCTTTTGTCGTATATTCAGAACAATATTTTAAATAGTTTTAGAGCTTTAATATTTAATTAACCGGTTGGTTCCCAAGAAGAAGAAAAAAATTATCTTACTTGAAAAGGTGTAAAATTATAAAACTTGTAACATGACTGGAACTTTAAAAACTTTTTTCTTGTTCAATTTAAAATAATTTATCATCTTTTGTCGTATATTCAAAACACTATTTTAAACAGTTTAGGAGCTTCAATATTAATTGACTGGTTGGTTCCCAAGAAGAAGAAAAAAAATCTTACTTAAGAAGGTGTAAAATTATAAAATTTGTAACATGACTGGAATTAAAAAAAATTTTCCAGTTCAATTAAAAATAATTTATCATCTTCTTTCGTATATTCAGAACACTACTTTAAATAGTTTAAGAGTTTTAATATTAAATTGACCTGTTGGTTCCCAAGAAGAAGAAAAAAATATCTTACTTGAAAAGGTGTAAAATTATAAAATTTGTATCATGACTGGAACTTAAAAAAATTTTTCTTGTTCAATTTCAAATAATTTAACATCTTTGGTCGTATATTCAGAACACTATTTTAAACAGTTTAAGAGCTTTAATATTAAATTGACCGGTTGGTTCCCAAGAAGAAAAAAATAAAATGTCAGTTTGTATGTAAAAATTAACAGCAAAAATAAACTCCTTTACATTTAAAATTTAAACGTCTAGAAAATGTATTGCAAAATCCGTTTATAATACTCTTAGACAGACATTTTTAAATATTGCAAAAAATATATCAAGTGATTTTATTCATATTTGCTTATGTTTTAGCATTTTCAATGCAGTTAAGTGTGCAAAAAGGACAATTTGAGATAAATCCGTTTTTTAAAATTCTAGACAAATATTTAAAAAATAGTAAAAATTTTTTTTAATGTTATATGCATTCAATATTTTGCTATGTTTTTCACTAAGAGCAACAACTTTTTTACAGTTGTGTAAAAGCTGGTTGCTGTTAGTAATAAAAATGCAATATTTTACAATTATTATTATTTTTTATAAGCTTAAGCAAAGCAGCATTCAAGAGAAAAATTAAAGAAACATATGTCTTACTTGCTCTTAATGTCAATCTTTAATTATTTATAGCATACGAATTTATAAATTTGTAAAGAACGAAATTTAATACTAACTGAAATTTATAGAACATCCCTATCATTAATGTTATTTTTTTTTCATTTTCATAGAGCCTAACTCTCACAGACCTTTATTTTAAAGTATAAGCAATTACAACACAATACGTAATTCCATTCCATTCTAATTCGAATATTCTCGTTTCTACATAGCACCCTCTTCTTGTAAAGTCAATTTTAAAAATCCTTGAGGCAAACGAAGCAATCAAGCAGCTGTAAATATAAAAGGACAAAATTGTGATAAAAACGTTTTAAACACACACATTTCTAACCATTATATCTTCTTGAAATTTTGTCTCAATATACTAAATGAAACAAACAATATTTTTAGCGAAAAATTGAAAAATTTATATTTTTTTTCTAAATAAGAGTATAAAGACACCTTAAGTATAATAATTTACATAAAGTCAAATGTTTTATTTTTTTAATGCTCAAGCAATAGAGTTGAAGAAATGCTAATTTACAATTCTTTTCACTGCGAACAGATGCCATACAAGTTTCATATAAACTTAATCTCGAGAAGTTATTACTGTAAATAAATTAATACCCAAGGAAACAATTTCACGATGTTTGTTTAGTTCGCATCTATTTGTTGTTTCGAGTATGCCATTTTCTCTACTATTTAGATCAGTATATGGTATGAAAAGCTGAATCTTAATGATGTTCAGATTTGAAAAAAGAAAATCGTTGAATAACAAACGCTAGTGCATTGTCAGATGTAAATGGTTACATCATACTAATTTCGAAGAAAATTCATGTTTATTTCAAATTTCTGAGAGCACTAATTTTGAGAAAACAAGCTTTAAGATTTGATCAGTACTTGTATGTAGTTTATTGTGGCCTGGATTTCGTAAATAAATAAACCTCAAATTGCGAATCAAGAAAATATGCAAGGGATTGTTTTTAATGTGTTTACATTTTGTAGGAAGTAATACATGCAATATATAAACAACCATTGAAAAAAGAATTCTTATTTCTTTGGAAAAATAAACAACTAAAAATGAAAAATGAGATGTTTAAATATCATGTTATCACTGAGGAGAGTTTTAATACTAAATTTAATTTTATAGTTAGTTATAAAATATTATTTTTCGAGGCAAATATTTCTTTTATATATAAAGTATATTTGTTTTATGTTTTTCATACAAATAAATGTGATCGTTTCTGTTTAATATTTATTAATAGATAAAGAAATGAAACAGAAACCATAAAACAATATTTTATTGTACTTCCATATACACATATATCAAAATATTGCATCCGAAGTGCAGCAATGACTCCGAAGTGCAGCAATGATAAATAAAGCATTCATTGTATACATAGACCTTAATATACTATGCCACTTGTGGTTCGAATTAAAGTTACTTTCGTAAAAATTTCTTTCAGATGCACCTTTCCAACATTACCACTGTGAATGACATGAGTTTACCGGTAACCGGCACTGAGTTGGTTCTTAGAGTCATAGGAATCACTAGTAGTCTTAGTACAGCAAAGGAATTACGAAAGATTACACAAATTGTCTGCTGTAATTAATATTTAATTAAAATATTCGAAGAATAATGAAAAACTCTTGTTGTTCTGATGAGCAAGCCCTCAGTAAATAACATTCCATTCAACTTGTTATTTATAACAGTAAAATTCAAGAATAAAAATCCAAGTAATAAAAGCATACACCAGAGGGCTTATTAGTTAATGAGCCAAACTTTTCTTTTAGGATGACGGATTCGAAGAATAATAGGCTTCCGAAACACCTCTCTGTATATGCAAAGTCCAAGCAAGATCATGGTACACAGTTGTATCTATAAACAATATATGGCACTACACGATATTTTCGCATTTTTAATTGTGATTTTGGAATTTAAACAAAAAGTTTAATAAATTCAGCATCAGGGTTTCATGAAAAGGTAGTCTTATATACATACATAATTCCTTTACAGTCGAATTGTAATAGTGCATATATGTAAATATGTATGCGTGCATGCATGCATGTATGTACGTATGTGTGTATGTATGATGTATGCATGTATATTTATATATATGTATATATATACATATATGTATATATATATATATGTGTGTGTGTGTGTATATATATATATATGTGTATATATATGTGTGTGTATGTATATATATATATATATATATATATATATATATATATGTATGTGTATATGTATATATGTGTATGTATGTATATATATATATATATATTATATATGTGTGTGTATATATATATATGTATGTATATATATATATATATGTATGTATATATATATATGTATGTATATATATATATATGTATGTATATATATATATGTATGTATATATATGTATGTATATATATATATATATATATATATATATATATATATATATATATATATATATATATATATATACATATATATATGTATATATATGTATATATATAGATAGATATATATGTATATATACATATATATATATATATATATATATATATATATATATATATATATATATATATATATATTAATATTAATTTAATCACTTCTGTTCATAAATTACGTTGGGGTTTCTGATTTTTCCATCCAGACAAGCTATATACATAATTCAGCCTCTGTCTGTACTCCTTTAGATCCTTTTTTCCCCTTGTCCCCTTCTTCTGAATCCTGTAATTGATTTGAATAGCTGGATATTTCTTTAAATCCAGATGTGGGTTTTTTCAAAATCAACACTAAAAAAAGCTCTGCGAAATTGCGTTATTTGGGTTAATTGTATTAGTTTGATAAGCAAATTATCAACATTCCATGCACTTCAACAACAACCAGAAAAGTATATCCATTCCTTTAACAAAATTACTTTAAATTCTGTTCCTAAGTACCTCATCTCTACCTCATCTTTATTTGAGGTTTAATCCGTACTGAAAAAAAAATTTACATTTCTCCTAGTTTGTAAACAAATTGTTTATCTAAAAACTTATAGTTATTTTTTCTTTCCTTATGAGTACAAGTAAATGCGTTCATTATCTTCAAATGCGTTTTAGTCGTAATTCCAATAAAAGTCAAATTGCATAATTTAGTATAATTTTAGGGGTTTCATAGGAAAAATAGTGAGAAATACATTCATATGAAAATATTACACTTTTAATTCTGGTGATAAGATACATCATTTCTACCCCACGTTTATTTGAGCTTTTATAGGAATTGATAATAAGAGTTTTAGCATTTATTCTGATTTGGAAATCAACAAATCAGAATAAATGATTTGTAAATAAAGCATTTACTTTTTTATGTATACTCCCTTCTCCTTTTATGAATAATAATTTGAGTCAGTTTTATAAACTTTGATGTGCAAATTATAAACTACTCTTGTACTTCAATACACGATCAGCAAAATATTTATTCATATCAAAAGGTTACTTTCAATTCTGGTCGAAAGTATTTCCTCTATAGCCCACGATCGCATGCGTACTGATAAATAATATTTTAACACCTCCCCTACTTTTGCCACCCCCCCTACTTTTGTGAAGATACTAATAATTCTGGTCATAAAGTACATCATTTCTACCCCACGTTTATTTGAGCTTTTATAGGAACTGATAAATAAAAGTTTTAGCATTTATTCTGCTTTGTAAATCAACTGTTGTATTAAAGCATTTACTTTTTTATGTATACTCCCTTCTCCTTTTATGAATATTAATTTGAGTCAGTTTTATAAACTTTGATGTGCAAATTATAAACTACTCTTGTAGTTCAATACACGATCAGCAAAATACTTATTCATATCAAAAGGTTACTTTCAAATCTTGTCGAAAGTATTTCCTTTATAGCCCACGATCGCATGCGTGATGATAAATAATACTTTAACACCTCCCCTACTTTTGTAAATCAATTGTTTTATCAACGATTTTACTTTATCATTATTTCTTCAAGTAAATGTGTTCATTTCCTTCAAATATGTTTTAGTCGTAATTCCAATAAGAAGTCAAATTACGTAATTTGGTATAATTTTAGAGGTTTCATAGGCAAAATAGCGAAAAATACATTCATATGAAAAGATTACTTTTAATTCTGGTCATAAGATACCTCATTTCTACCCCACGTTTATTTGAGCTTTTATATGAACTGATAAATAAAAGTTTTAGCCTTTATTCTTCTTTGTATATCAGTTTATGAGTAATAATTTGAGTTAGTTTTATAATCTCTGATGTGCAAATTATAAACTACTCTTGTAATTCAATACAAGATCAGCAAAATATTTATTCATATCAGAAGGTTACTTTCAATTCTGGTCGAAAGTATTTCCTCTATAGCCGACGATCGCATGCGTACTGATAAATACTACTTTAACACCTCCCGTACTTTTGTCATCACCCCTACTTTTGTGAAGATACTAATAATTCTGGTCATAAAGTACATCATTTCTACATCACGTTCACTTGAGCTTTTATATGAACTGATAAATAAAAGTTTTAGCATTTATTCTACTTTGTAAATCAGCTGTTGTATTAAAGCATTTATTTTTTTATGTATCCTTCCTTCTCCTTTTATGAGTAATAATTTGAGTTAGTTTTATAATCTCTGATGTATAAATTATAAACTATTGCCATCCCCCTACTTTTGTCAAGATATTATTAATTCTGGTCATAAAGTACATCATTTCTATATCACGTTTATTTGAGCTTTTATAGGAACTGATAATAAAATTTTAGCATTTATTCTGTTTTGTAAATCAACCGTTGTATTAAAGCATTTACTTTATTATGTATACTTCCTCCTCCTTTAATGAGTAATAATTTGAGTCACTTTTATAATCTCTGATGTGCAAATTATAAACTACTCTTGTAGTTCAAAACACGATCAGCAAAATATTTATTCATATCAGAAGGTTACTTTCAATTCTGGTCGACAGTATTTCCTGTATAGCCTACGATCGCATGCGTACTGATAAATAATACTTTAACACCTCCCCTACTTTTGTAAATCAACTGTTTTATTAAAGCTTTTACTTTATCATGTATAATTCCTTCTCCTCCTTATGAGTACAAACAAATGCGTTTGATTTCCCCAAATGTTTCTTTAGTCGTATTACATATTTAATACCATAAAAGGATTTCCCCCACGTTTTTTTCTCCTCCCTGCTCAACGCAAATTGGTAGACAAACCCTATCCTATCCTCTAAGGTTGCCTCAACCCCTATTTGCAGGAAAAATTTCTCTGACAAAATGACACATTGTACACTCCCAGTCACCCGTATACAACCCCCTCATCCGGGTCATCTCTTACGTCACAACCTCATTATTTGCTCCATCCCTCCCTTTGCATCTTTTACTGGAGTAATAACGCTCCGCAGCAGATATACTGGAGGGACAAGGCCCCAAATTCAATTTGTCTCCGGCTCAAATTTGCAAACGTTGAAGAGCAAGTAATTAAATTGCCGCGTTCCCCTAGCCGGCGTATATACCTCCCCCCGGTATACACGGCGGAGTATACGTTCCCGCTCTCCCAAAGTAGCCCCCGTGTCAGCCTGCCTGTCCGTACAACAAACCTTGTAAAGGTCCAGACTCCATCCACCATGTGTGTGCGTGTGTGCTCATGTCTTGTACTCTTCGTTGCAGTGGAGTTTTCACAGTGAATGACAATGTGTACACTTTCCATTTTCGGTCCGCTTTTCGGGAGGTTACCGTTTCGGGGAAGCCCAGGAAGATACCGCCAGCGCTTTTTTTAGAGACGAATGCATTTATTTCGCTTGGAGATCATCTGTCATATGATAAACCTTGATCTCTCATTCAGTTCTTTTTTATTGTTATTATTTTATCTGAAGTGGGACTTGAAAGAGAGCAGCAGCTTCCGATGGCGGTCGGAAAAATACAAAGAAATTAACTCTACGGTAGATCTAAGCGGGCTTATTTCAGTACTATTCGGCTGAACAATGGTTAATTTTTTAAACTATAGTAACGTTTTAAAAGCGCTTCGTGGTAAAATGATACGTTTAAAAAAATTAACAAAACTAAGAACATTTTTAAAATTTTCTTTTTTAATAAATATTATTTCAAGCTTGCTCTACGGAAATAGCCATTTTGAACTTTTTAAAAAAAATCCAGCATTTTCTGATTTTTTTTTCTATATACCGTTTTCGTCGAAACTTAAATTTAAATACTTATAGCATATGATCTTACTTTATTTATTTTGTCTTTTACGTTAAAGCTTTGTTTATTAATTTGTTGATCAAAATAGAGTTATTTCAGAACTATTATCCCGATCAACAATAGATAATTTCTAAAATGTACAATGAAGGATAAACAAAGCAATATTTGCAATATAAGCAATGCAAACTAATTTAAAATAAAATTACTCGGTTGAAAATATTCAGGTAGTAGAACATTTCTACCGTAATTATGAAATCTAAATTATCCTCATTTAATATGGGCACTCTAGAAATAATTCATTTTAGACTCTCAAAAGAAATCAGTCATTTGTGTTTTCTTCTCTTTCATATTTTCTTTGCACAAACTTTAATTTAAATACTTATAGTCTATCATTCTACTTCATTTATGCATGTTTTAACTAGAAGCTATGTTTATTAGTTTATTAATCTGAACTTTGTTATTACTATTAGAATAAACTATTAAGATTGATACACATAGTTACTGATTCACAAATAACTATTAAGATCTCTGCTGCAGTTTTTTTTTTGGGTTATTATTTTATCTGAAGTGGGACTTGAAAGAGAGCAGCATCCGATGGGGGTCGGAAAGATACAAAGAAATTAACTCTACGGTAGATCTACGCGGGCTTATTTCAGAACTATCCGGTTGAACAATGGTTCATTTTTAAATCCGCCATACAATAAAAGACAAACTATAGTAACGTTTTTAAAGCTCTTCGTGGTAAAATGATACGTTTAAAAAAATCAACTAAACTAAGAACAATTTTTAAATTTTCTTTTTTTAATAAATATTATTTCAAGCGTGCTTTACGAGAAATAGCCATTTTGAAATTTAGAAAAAATACAGCATTTCCTGTTATATATATATATATATATATATATATATATATATATATATCTATATATATATATACCGCATTTGTAGAAACTTAAATTTAAATACTTACAGCATATGATTTTACTTTATTTATTTTGTCTTTTACTTTGAAGCTTTTTTTATTAATTTCTTGACCAAAATAGAGTTATTTCAGATCTATTATCCTGATCAACAACAGATAATTTCTAAAATGTACAATGAAGGATAAACAATGCAATATTTGCAATATAAACAATGTAAACTGATTTAAAATAAAATTCCTCGGTTGAAAATATTCAGTAGTATAACATTTTTACCGTAATTATTAAATCTATATTATCCTTTAAGATGGCCACTCTAGAAAATTTTCATTTTAGACTCTCAAAAGAAAATCATTCAGTTGTGTTTTCTTCTCTTTTATATTATCTTTGCACAAACTTTAATTTAAATACTTATACCCTATGGTTCTACTTCTTTAAATTCTTAAATTTAAATACTTATAGCATATGATCTTACTTTATTTATTTTGTCTTTTATTTTTAAGCTTTATTTATTAATTTGTTGATCAAAATAGAGTTATTTCGGAACTATTATCCTGATCAACAATAGATAATTTCTAAAATATACAATGAAGGATAAACAATGCAATATTTGCAATATAAACAATGCAAACTGATTTAAAATAAAATTCCTCGGTTGAAAATATTCAGGTTGTAGAACATTTTTACCGTAATTATGAAATCTAAATTATCCTCATTTAAGATGGCCACTCTAGAAATAGTTCATTTTAGACTCTCAAAAGAAAATCATTCATTTGTGTTTTGTTCTCTTTCATATTATGTTTGCCCAAACTTTAATTAAATACTTATACCCTATGGTTCTACTTCATTTAAATACTTAAATTTAAATACTTATAGCATATGATTTTACTTTATTTATTTTGTCTTTTACTTTAAAGCTTTTTTTTATTAATTTGTTGATCAAAATAGTTATTTCAGAACTATTATTCCGATCAACAATAGATAATTTCTAAAATATACAATGAAGGATAAACAATGCAATATTTGCAATATAAACAATGCAAACTGATTTAAAATAAAATTCCTCGGTTGAAAATATTCAGTAGTATAACATTTTTACCGTAATTATTAAATCTATATTATCCTTTAAGATGGCCACTCTAGAAAATTTTCATTTTAGACTCTCAAAAGAAAATCATTCATTTGTGTTTTGTTCTCTTTCATATTATGTTTGCCCAAACTTTAATTAAATACTTATACCCTATGGTTCTACTTCATTTAAATACTTAAATTTAAATACTTATAGCATATGATTTTACTTTATTTATTTTGTCTTTTACTTTGAAGCTTTTTTTATTTGTTGATCAAAATAGTTATTTCAGAACTATTATCCTGATCAACAATAGATAATTTCTAAAATGTACAATGAAGGATAAACAATGCAATATTTGCAATATAAACAATGCAAACTGGTTTAAAATAAAATTCCTCGGTTGAAAATATTCAGTAGTATAACATTTTTACCGTAATTATTAAATCTATATTATCCTTTAAGATGGCCACTCTAGAAAATTTTCATTTTAGACTTTCAAAAGAAAATCATTCATTTGTGTTTTCTTCTCTTTCATATTATCTTTGCACAAACTTTAATGTAAATACTTATACCCTATGGTTCTACTTTATTTAAATACTTAAATTTAAATACTTATAGCATATGATTTTACTTTATTTATTTTGTCTTTTACTTTAAAGCTTTTTTTTATTAATTTGTTGATCAAAATAGTTATTTCAGAACTATTATTCCGATCAACAATAGATAATTTCTAAAATGTACGATGAAGAATAAATAAAGCAATATTTGCAATATAAACAATGCAAACTGATTTAAAATAAAATTCCTCGGTTGAAAATATTCAGGTAGTAGAACATTTTTACCGTAATTATGAAATCTAAATTATCCTCATTTAAGATGGCCACTCTAGAAATAGTTCATTTTAGACTCTCAAAAGAAAATCATTCAGTTGTGTTTTCTTCTCTTTTATATTATCTTTGCACAAACTTTAATTTAAATACGTATACCCTATGGTTCTACTTCATTTAAATACTTAAATTTAAATACTTATATGATTCTACTTTATTTATTTTGTCTTTTATTTTTAAGCTTAATTTATTAATTTGTTGATCAAAATAGAGTTATTTCAGAACTATTATCCTGATCAACAATAGATAATTTCTAAAATGTACAATGAAGGATAAACAAAGCAATATTTGCAATTTAAACAATGCAAACGGATTTAAAATAAAATTCCTCGGTTGAAAATATTCAGGTAGTAGAACATTTTTACCGTAATTATGAAATCTAAATTATCCTCATTTAAGATGGCCACTCTAGAAATAGTTCATTTTACACTCTCAAAAGAAAATCATTCATTTGTGTTTTCTTCTCTTTCATATTATCTTTGCATAAACTTTAATTTAAATACTTATAGCCTAGGTTATACTTCATTTATAAGTGTCTTAACTAGAATCTATGTTTATTAGTTTATTAATCTGAACTTTGTTATTATTATTAAAATAAACTATTAAGATTGATACACATAGTTATTGATTCACAACTAACTATTAAGATCTCTACTGCAGTTTTTTTATTGTTATTATTTTATCTGAAGTGGGATTTGAAAGAGAACAGCAACTTCCGAAGGCGGTCGGAAAGATACAAAGATATTAACTCTACGGTAGATCTACGCGGGCTTATTTCAGGACTATTCGGCTGAACAATGGTTAATTTTTAAATCCTCCATAGAATAAAAGAAAAACTATAGTAACGTTTTAAAAGAGCTTAATAGTAAAATGATATGTTTAAAAAATTAACAAAACTAAGAACATTTTTGAAATTGTCTTTTTTTAATAATTTAAAATAAAAAAAATCCAGCATTTTCTGTTTCTCTTATATACTGTATTCGTAAGAACTTAAATTTAAATACTTACAGCATACTTTATTTATTTTGTCTTTAACGTTCAAGCTTTGTTTATTAATTTGTTGATCAAAATAGAGTTATTTCAGAACTATTATCCTGATCAACAATAGATAATTTCTAAACCATATGTACAATGAAGAATAAACAATGTAAGTCTGATTTAAAATAAAATTTCACGGTTGAAAATATTCAGGTAGTAGAACATTTTTACCGTAATTATTAAATCCAAATTATCCTAATTTCAGATGGTCACTATAGAAAATGTTCGTTTTAAACTCTCAAAAGAAAATCATTCATTTGTGCTTTATTCTCTTTCATATTATCTTTGCAAAAACTTTAATTTAAATACTTATAGCCTAGGTTATACTTCATTTATGCGTGTCTTAACTAGAAGCTATGTTTATTAGTTTATTAATCTGAACTTTGTTATTACTATTAAGATAAACTATTAAGATTGATATACATTGTTATGTATTGACAAATAACTATTAAGATTGATTTGTAATAAAATTGTATGCTTGATAAATTCCAGGAAATAAATATTTGTATTATACTTTTTATTATAACCGTTCATGTTATTTTTGACGCAAATTCAATTTGAATACTTATATTGTGAGGTTTTACTTTATTTATTTGTGTTTTATGTTAGGGCTATATTAGGCCATTTTAAGGCCTTTGTTATTTTAGAAATATTCAGATAAACAGTAGATAATTTCTAAAACCCTATTGACAATACTATTAAGATTGATTTGTAATAAAATTGTATGCTTGAGAAATTTTGGGAAATAAATATTTTTACTAATTATTATAACCTTTCATGTTATTTTTGCTTTAATTTGAATACTTATATTGTGAGGTTTTACTTTATTTATTTGTGTTTTATGTTAGGGACATATTAGGCCATGTTAGGGCTTTTGTTATTTTAGAAATATTCAGATAAACAGTAGAAAATTTCTAGAACTCTGTTGACAATAACTAGTAAGATTGATTTGTAATAAAATTGTATGCTTGAGAAATTTTGGGAAATAAATATTTTTACTAATTATTATAACCTTTCATGTTATTTTTGCTTTAATTTGAATACGTATATTGTGAGGTTTTACCTTATTTATTTGTGTTTTATGTTTGGGGCATTTTAATCCATGTTAAAGCCTTTGTTATTTTAGAAATATTCAAATAAATTGTAGATAATTTATAAAACCCTATTGGCAATAACTATTAAGATTGATTTATAAAAAATTGTATGTTTGAGAAATTTCAGGACATAAATATTTTTACTATACTTATTATTATAACCTAACATAATTTTGCATGTGCATTGTAGTAAATATTCATTTTAGATCCACCCCCTCAAAAAAAAAAAATGCAATATTTGTATTTTTTCTTTCATATTATTTTTGCACAAACTTTAATTTGAATATTTATATTGTGAGGTTTTACTTTATTTATTTGTGTTTTATGTTAGGGCCTTATTTTTGGTTTTTCTTTTATCTAAATACCTATGTCATAAATATTTAGAATTAACAGTAGATAATTTCTAAAGCTATTGTCTACTATACAACTGTACTGTACTGTACTAACAATGGTTACTCAGAGTGATTTACAGCAGATATAGGCCAACCCTGGCCTACAGCATATATTTAAATTTTTGCGGCTGCGGTGAAATTAGTTTAGATTAATATTGAAACTAGTATTCAAAAACATGTAGCAAATATATCGATATTCGATTATTTTGTTAATTATTTTTGAATGACAACATTTAGCATTTATTCTGCTTTGTCAATAAACTGTTGTATTAAAACATATACTTTTTTATGTATAATTCATTTTCCTTTTATGAATAATAATTTGAGTTAGTTTTATAAACTTGTATATTCCTAAATTATTAATAAAATAAAGAAAAATTTATAATTAGATGCAATTAATTATCTACTTATAAAGTATTCATTATTTTATTATTAATTCAGAAATCATCAGTAATTCCTAAATTACTGATTATTTCTAAATCGGTACAAAATTATCATTAATTTCACCTAAAAATTTTATATACATTGTAAGGTCCGAGGATATAAAACACATTTCTAATAAGAACTGTGGAGTGTTTTGGGTTGGCCTTATTTATAATATAAGTTATCCGGTTAAAAAAAAATTTATAACTCAGAAAATAGAAATTTGATTACAGTGCTTATTGAATAAAATGTAACATAATTTAACATGCGTATTATAGTAAATATTAATTTAAACGAGTGTTTGTCCCTTTTTGGTTGACTGCTATAAGAATATCTGAAATTTTTTGGGGCTCACATAAAAAGCAATATTAAGTAAAAACAAAGAAAAAGTAAATTTGAAAAGATTTTTTTATTGAAATTTTTGAGAAAATTACGTATATCATATCAAAGTAACAAAATCAATGTGTAAGGAAGTTATCACGCTAATAATATTTAAGTAAAAGCGGAATTTTGTTTAGCAATCTTTTTTAAAGAGAGTTGATCTTTATTTTGTACTTAACCTAGTAAAATTCAAAATTGAATTTAAGTTTTAACTTGTATTAATTAATTAATCAATTAACTGATTTTTGGTATTTAATACTCTGTGACTTTCAATTCAGAGAATTTTCTTTATTTCTGTTTTCTGAATTTTTGCCTGTCCAGTAAAGTAAATATTATTAGTCTTATTTTAACACCCCTTTTAAAAAATCACATCAAAGGATGGTCGAATGGGTAGGACGCAGATTTTCTGCTCCGGAGTTAGTGGGTTCGAATCCCACTGCTAATCTGGATGCTCGTCTCAGTCGGCCTGTCATATTGGAGTCCTCTTTCTCTATGGTAACCCATGGGAAAAATAAAATTCCCTCTAGCTGACCTACATTTTAAGACCTAAAAACAATACATCACGTGACAGAAAGAAAATTCTGTAGAATGCTGTCTTTTGACTGCAATAGTAAATAAAATTTTTGTATGCTGTTTTACATATTTTAATACTTATAATTTATGTTTATATTTTATGCTATAGTTAAGCATTTTAATTGCTTTTATAAAATAAGTATCCATACTTCCTGTTAAGTTTCAGTATCATTTAGAAATGCTTTTAAAAATTGTTCTCCATACGTTTGCAAATTTAAAAATTTAGAGAAATTTGTGTATAAATTTCATCTATATAGTTTTTTTTATTACTTTATTACTTATAGTTTATGCTTTTTATTACTCTTATGGATGTTTATTGTCACAATCTTAAAGGGTTATATAACTCCTAAAAGTCGAAAAATGTAAAATTATCATTTTTAACTTCTCATAACTTGAAAACTACAAGTTTTAGAAGAGTAAATTTTTTTATCCTAGTTAGAAAAAATTATTATCTTAACACACATATCTTATTCATTTTTGAAACATAAAAAATATTTTTGTTAGAAAGTTTTAAGTATGAGACACTTTGTTGTTAATAAAAATGATATCAAGGCTAATGCGCATGATTACTAAAAATATAATTAAGTTTAAGGCAAACTAGTTGTTTTAAAACATACTGCAATATCTCAAAATAACTTTGAACTTAAATTTGTATATATTTAAGATACATATATATTCTTTAAAAATATTTAATAAAATTTTTCATTGAAAAAAAATTAAAAAACATATTTTGGGAAGCATGTAAGAAAATTTAAGCTTAAATGGACGAAAATTATATTGTATACAACCTGTTAAAATTTTAAGTATTAAAACTCTTTGAAATAACATGCGCATTACATGAAAACAAATGTGTAAGTTTAAATTTGTTTACAATAAACAGATGAAACATTTTTATTCCCAACTCCTCTCAATATTGAAATATTTTACTCAGGTTGTTTTAAAATGTTCAGAACTAGATCCCTTTTCACATATACTTTTCTTCTGAAAAATTTAATTTTTCGTCGAATGACCCCTTAAATGGCTTGTTAGGACTATTGGTGCCAAAAAATAACGTCAAACAAAAAAACAAAGGATACTTCAAATGAAAATATTCACCTAGACTCTAAAATAGGGAAAAAATGAACAAGGAATTACATTATTAATCCTTTACCCCAAATCCTTGCGATACACGAGTTGAGTAACTCTGTTTTAGACAATCAAAGTGAAATGCAATATTTATATTTTTCTCTTTAATAAAATACTCACAAACTTAAATATTTGTAGCATATTGTCGCTTTACTTTAATTACTTGTTGCGCAAAGATATGTTTATTTGTTTATTGACCTGAATAGTTCTCGTTTATTTCAGAGTTATTCAGATCAACAATGACTTTTCCTAAAGGTAATTTACAGTAAAAGGTAAACATTGTCAATAGGAATGATTTAAAATAAATGACATGTTTGCAAAAAATTTAATGAGACTTTGGAAATGAAAATTATTTCTTTTTATTGTTACATGTAAATAATATTTATCTTAAAGGATATAATAACTGAAAAACCTAGATCAAAGGAAATATAATAAATCTCAAAAACAAAAATTTGGAGTACAAGTACAATACTCCAGTATACTTCAATAAGTAAGAATACAAGTACATAGGACAAGGCCGTAACCAGGATTTAGTTTCGCGGGAGAGAGCTCAACCTATGTAAATATTAATACTAATATTTAATATTAATAATTGTATTAAAAACTATATAAAATTTAATATTATATGTATCTAAAAGACCATAAAAAAAAACTTGCGTAACATGTTTTACTAAATACACGAGAGAAAGCTCAAACTACCCTGAGTCACACACTCCTACTCCTTAATAGCACTATTTTTTTAATTAAAATCATATAAAATTTAGTAAAAAAATTATGTAAACTTTAAAACTAATATTTAATATTAATAATTGCATTAAAAACTATATAAAATTTAATATTATATGTATCTAATAGATCATAAGCATACTTGCATAGTATATTTTACTAAATATACGGGAGAAAGCTCAAATTAAACCTGAGTCACACCCACCCACTCCAAAACAGCACTATTTTTTAATTAAAACCACATAAAATTTAGTAAACATTTATGTAAAGGTTAATACTAATATTTAAAATTAATAATTGTATTAAAAATTATATAAAGTTTCATATTATATGAATCTAAAAGATCATAAGCAAACTTGCACATTATGTTTTACTAAATATATAAAATAATTTGGAGCAAAAATATTAAAATTATATAATATAAAGAGTTAAAAATTAAAATTTTTATTTTTTTCTAAAATAAACAGTTTGATAATTTATAATTTTTAAAATTGTAAATTTATTTCATTGTTTTTTTAATTAAAAACGTCAAATTTAGTAAAAATATATAACATTTAATATCAATAATTGTAATAAAATGTATATAAAATTTAATATTGCATGCATCTAAACGTTCACAATCTCACAAAATATGCTTAATTGGGCAAAAATTTTAAAATAATTATAAAATAGAACGTTAAAAATTGTATTATTATCTTATTTTCAAAATATATATTTTAAAAATTTACAATTTTTAAAACTACAAATTTATTTCACTATTTTTTGCCAAAATCTCATAAATTTTAATAACAGATTATGAAAAATTTCATATTAATACTTAATATTAATAATTGTGCAGAAAATTTTATAAAATTTAATATTTTATGTATCTAAAATTTCATGCTCAAACTTGTGTTATATGTTACATTAAATGTATAAAATTATTTGGAGCAAAAATTACAAGATAGGAAGTTAAAAATTGAAGTTTTTATTTTATTTCTAAAGTATATATTTTAAGCATGAACAATTTTTAATTTTTTTAAATCTATTTTCCTATTTTTTTAGCTAAAATCTCATAAAAATTTAACAAATAATTATGTAAAATTTACTGCTAATATTTAATATTAATAATTGTATTAAAAATTATATAAAATTTAATATTATATGTATCTAATTGTTTATGCACAATCTTGCAAAATATGTTTCACTAAATGTAAAATAAAATTTGAAGCAAAAATATTAAAATTATAAGATAGATATTTCAAGTTTGAAATTTTTATTTTATTAAATATATAATTTAACATTTCTAATTTTATTTCTTATTTATAATTTGTTCATTTAAACAATTTTTAATTCTGTGTAATTACTTTAATGATATTATGGTCTGGATTAAAAGCCTGACTACATATTTCAATATTCTAAAAAAAAATAGTTTTACATGCAAATTACCAAAAGGATTTTTTTTATCTCCTTATAAAATTGTGACAGCAAAGAATAAATCTACATTGATGTTTAAAACATGCAAGCTGGTTATTAACGGGTTACAACGGCTGATTTTTCAATAAAGTATAATTTAGAAGTATAATAGCTGTAACTTTTTGTTACATCACTCTTTTCATCCTTATTTCCAGCATGTCATTTGCACTGTACTTAAATAAATTTATTCCATTGTAATGAAAGTTAAATTAATTAACAAGCTCGTAACCTACATAGGAGCGAGGTATCCCGTCGCTTCGTGTTAATCAACTTTTGATTGATTAGAGATAAATTAATTGCGTAGTACAACGTTTAATTACGGCCAAAGAAAACTCTCTTAAAAATCAATAAGCAACCTTGCCCCACAGCCCTGGAATATAGACCAATTTTTACATTTTTCTTATGACACCTGCAGAGGCACTCTAAGTGCCAGCTATTGTTGAACGTTCCACTCATTGTGGCTTCCCCCTTAGCCGTTGCTTTTTTTCATATCAGACGCTCCGTTAGGACCTACTGTTTGTGGAGGATTTCCACGTATTGCTGGCGCCACGTTTGACACCTTCAAGGCTGATAAGTGAATTGAGCGCCATATTTGCTGATCGCTTTAATATCCGATTGCTGTTTGCCATCCCCCCTCCGGAGTTCACAATATTGTGGTCACTCGCTGATCCGTTCTAAGAATTTGTTTTGTTAGCGTTTTCGCAGACATTGCGTCGACAACTCAAGGATTCGGGGAGTGCTAAGTGTTGATCATGGCCAGAAATTAGGCAGAGTTTGCAATAGTAGCAGCGGGAGAGACTGGGGTGTATTTTTATATCGGAGAGCGAAAGAGATAGCGAGGTTGTGAGAGAGATAGTTCTTTTATTTGTTTTCGTACGGTTTTTTTCCTAGTTTTTAATTGAATGAACGAGGAAACGGTTGTCCTTAAAGGCTGTATTTGAAATTGTTACATGTTAACGGCGTATTGAATTAACTAGGATTTAACTGAAACTCTCCTTTCTTTTCTACTCAGATTTCTTTTTTCGGGGAAGAGGGATAGTCTGATTAATTAGCCCGAGTAATTATTTCCAATGTGAAATTTTAAGCATGCGACTAATGTAATACAGTTATATGTAATTTTATCATTTTGTTTTTCTAAAATCTAACTTGTCATTCAATAAAACTTTCTACAGAGAGTTGTACAAAAGATATTTGTTTTTATTTGCTTTTTTTTGTCGCTTTTTTTGTGGTAATTTTTAATTGCCAGAACGAGCAGATGGCTGCTTATAAAGTTTGTATATGATGTTGTTACGTGTTAACAGTATTGTATTAATTAAGATTTAAAAGAAAATTAACTAATTCCTAATGGTTAATTACTTGTGTTACACTTGAGACAAAACAAGGAAATCGAATGAGATCAACTGATCTGTTCAAGCACAGAGGAAAATACTCATTAAACAAACAAATTATTCTTATAGATATGAAATGAGCTTAGAACATAAGTTATTAAGCAAAACCTCTAATTATATACAGACAAGAAAGTCTGAAACAAGTTCTGTCAAAGGGATTTAAAATAGTTAAACTTCATCAAGATTCAGAATATAAACTTAAGTACACTTCTCCCCTTCTAGAGAAAAGAAATATCATTAAAATTTGAATAATTTCAATTTTTTCAATGGACAAAATTTCCTTAATTTTTGATGTCTAATATGGATACCGAGATCACACTTATATTACACTTGAAAGAAAACAAGGAAATCCAATGAGATCTGTCCAAACGCAGGGAACAATACTTATTATACAAACAAATTATTCTTATAGATATAAAATGAGCTTAGAAAATCAGTTATTACGCAAAACGTTTAATTAATTACACAGACAAAAATGGGAAAAACAAGTTCTATGAAAGTGATTTAAAATAGTTAAACCTCATCACGATTCGGAATATAAACTTAAGTACACTTCTACCCTTCTGGAAAAAATAAATGTCATTAAAATTTTAATAATTTTATTTTTTCAATTTACAAAATTTCCTTAATATCCGATGTCTAGGTATGGATTCCGAGCTCACACTTATGTTACACTTGAGAGAAAACAAGAAAATACAATGAGATCTGTCCAAACGAAGAGAAAAATACTTATTATACAAACAAATTATTCTGTGTAGATATGAAATGAGATTAGAACATGAGTTATTAAGCAAAACCTTTAATCACACAGACAAGAATGGGAAAAAGAAGTTGTGTGAAAGGGATTTAAAATAGTTAAACCCCATCACCATTCCGAATATTAACTTAAGTACACTTCTCCCCTTCTAGAGAAAATAAATGTCATTAAAATTTCAATAATTTCATTTTTTTCAATGGACAAAATTTCCTTAATTTCCGATGTCTAGGTATGGATTCTAAGCACACACTTATATTACTCTTGAGAGAAAAAAGTAAATTTAATGAGATCTGTCCAAATGAAGAGAAAAATACTTATTATACAAACAAATTATTCTGTTTAGATATGCAATGAGATTAGAACATGAATTGTGAAGCAAAATCTTTAATTAATCATACAAGTATGAGAAAGAAAGTTCAGTTAAAGGGATTTAAAATAGTTAAACCTCATCACGATTCGGAATATAAACTTAAGTACATTTCTCCCCTTCTAGAAAAAATAAATGTCATTAAAATTTTAATAATTTTATTTTTTCAATTTACAAAATTTCCTTAATATCCGATGTCTAGATATGGATTCCGAGCTCACACTTATGTTACACTTGAGAGAAAACAAGAAAATCCAATGAGATCTGTCCAAACGAAGAGAAAAATACTTATTATACAAACAAATTATTCTGTGTAGATATGGAAAGTGATTAGAACATGAGTTATTAACCAAAACCTTTAATTAATCACACAGACAAGAATGGGAAAAACAAGTTCAGCGAAAGGGATTTAAAATAGTTAACGATTCGGAAATAAACTTAAGTACACTTCTTCCCTTCTAGAGAAAAGAAATATCATTAAAATTTGAATAATTTCAATTTTTTTAATGGACAAAATTTCCTTAATTTTTTATGTCTAATATGGATACCGAGCTCACACTTATATTACACTTGAAAGAAAACAAGGAAATCCAATGAGATCTGTCCAAACGCAGGGAACAATACTTATTATACAAACAAATTATTCTTATAGATATAAAATGAGCTTAGAAAATCAGTTATTACGCAAAACGTTTAATTAATTACACAGACAAAAATGGGAAAAACAAGTTCTATGAATGTGATTTAAAATGGTTAAACCTCATCACGATTCGGAATATAAACTTAAGTACACTTCTCCCCTTCTAGAAAAAATAAATGTCATTAAAATTTTAATAATTTTATTTTTTCAATTTACAAAATTTCCTTAATATCCGATGTCTAGGTATGGATTCCGAGCTCACACTTATATTACACTTGAGAGAAAACAAGAAAATCCGATGAGATCTGTCCAAACGAAGAGAAAAATACTTATTATACAAACAAATTATTCTGTGTAGATATGAAATGAGATTAGAACATGAGTTATTAAGCAAAACCTTTAATTAATCATACAAGAATGGGATAAACAAGTTCTATAAAACAAATTTAAAATAATTAAACCTCATCAAGATTCCGAATATAAACTTAAGTACATTTCTCCCCTCCTATAGAAAAGAAATGTCATTAAAATTTGAATAATTTCATTTTTTCAGTGGACAAAATTTCCTTAATTCCCGATGTGTAGGTATGGATTCCGAGCTCACACTTATATTACACTTGAGAGAAAAAAAAATCCAATGAGATCTGTCTAAACGAAGAGAAAAATACTTATTATACAAACAAATTATTCTGTATAGATATGAAATGAGATTAGAGCATGAGTTATTAAGCAAAACCTTTAATTAATCACACAGACAATAATGGGAAAAACAAGTTCTATGAAAGGGAATTAAAATAGTTAAACCTCATCATGATTCGGAAATAATCTTAAGTACACTTTCCCCCTTATAAAGAAAAGAAATGTCATTAAAATTTAAATAATTTCATCTTTTTCAATGGACAAAATTTCCTTAATTTCCTATGTCTAGGTATGAATTCTGAGCTCACACATATATTACACTTTAGAGAAAGCAAGAAAATCCAATGAGATCTGTCCAAATGCAAAGAAAACTACTTATTATACAAACAAATTATTCTGTATAGATATGAAATGAGATTAGAACATGAGTTGTGAAGCAAAATCTTTAATTAATCATACAGACAAGTATGGGAAAGAAAGTTCAGTTAAAGGGATTTAAAATAGTTAAACCTCCTAACGGTTCGGAATATAAACTTAAGTACACTTTTTCCCTTCTAAAAAAATAAATGTCATTAAAATTTTAATAATTTTATTTTTTCAATGGACAAAATTTCCTTAATTTCCGATGTCTAGGTATGGATTCCGAGCTCACACTTATGTTACACTTGAGAGAAAACAAGAAAATCCAATGAGATCTGTCCAAATGCAAAGAAAACTACTTATAAAAACAAATTATTCTGTATAGATATGAAATGAGATTAGAACATGAGTTATTAAGCAAAACCTTTAATTAATCATACAGACAAGAATGGGAAAAACAAGTTCAACGAAAGGGATTTAAAATAGTTAAACCTCATCACGATTCGGAAATAAACTTAAATACACTTCTCTCCTTCTAGAGAAAACAAATGTTATTAAAATTTGAATAATTTCATTTTTTTAATGGACAAAATTTCCTTAATTTCCGATGTCTAGGTATAGATTCTGAGCTCACACTTATGTTACACTTGAAAACAAGGAAATCCAATGAGATTTGTCCAGACACAGAGAAAAATACTTAATATACAAACAAATTATTCTGCATAGATATGAAATGACATTAAAACATGAGTTATTAAGCAAAAACTTTAATTAATCACACAGACAAGAATGGGAAAAACAAGTCTATGAAATTGATTTAAAATAGTTAAACCTCATCAAGATTCCGAATATAAACTTAAGCACACTTCTTCCCTTCTAGAGAAAACATGAAACTATCCCTGAAGCTTTTCAATTTATCAAAAGCCGTTAAGAAACTCATCGCTTTATTTCAAACAATCCAAAATATATAGAAGTGGTAAACAAACTGTATTTTCCAAGCTTGCAAGAATTAAGTTTTATTACAGTTTCATAATTTCTAATCGAGCTAATGTTTCACACGCGATCAATCAACTGAAATTCATTGTTTGACTTAATGATCAGGCGAAATTAAATTTCAATCTGCTATTTCTTGATCGATTGTGAAAACCGTCAGATGAAAATTTTCATTAAAGGAAAGTTCTCTAGGAAGTTATTGGATTTCCGAATTGATTGATAATTTGCAAAGTAATTTTGAAGAATATGAAATCTCGAATTAGTATTCAGGAAGCGTTATTGTTGGTTGTCATAAGTACTTACTCTTCCTGAAGTCTTTTAAAGTTAAGGGTAATGAATGGATGCCCGATTTTCAAAAAGCGAATGATAATTAGCAGGAAATATTTACAAATTCATTCAGAAATTTTCCTCAGTTGATTCATTTCTTTCCGAAAATTGAAAATAGTATAACAAATATATTTGACGGTATATTATAAATAACCATTCGCGAACATAAATGGATAGAGAGAAAATAAAGCTTTATTTTCTGATAATAAGGCTGAATACATAAAGACTGTGAATGTAGAATATTTGAACAATTTATCCTCCAGTACGTTTGTTTATGTATTTTGTTTGTGAATTAGGAAAATGAGTTCTTTGATTTGGAATAAAGTATAGTTAATTTAAAAATTTAGAATTTATATCTGTTACAGGTTATTTTCTTCTGCCAATGAGCTTGTGTTTTCATTTTGCATAATATGTTTGCTGTAAATTTTTAATATATTTACTCTGGTATTACATATAAGTGGTTATTACCCTAACTCAGTGACATATGCAATGTGTATCAGAGCACAGATTCTCATTAATGGCTGATAAATATAAACAATTAATAAGATTTAATGAGCAAGTGTTTTTAGTTAATATTACTGTTCATTTAATCCCTTGACATAAAATGACGAGTTGAGTAGTCATTATTTCATGAACAATTGTAGGCTTGAACGAGTCTACCTTGTCAAAAGCTGTTTGGGGCAGACGGTGACCAGTATTTCACTAAATTACTCAGTTTTTTTACCCATGTATCAATTCTGATTAGCTTACAAGGATCAAGATGCCCACCATTGCACGTTTTCAGCAGTAACGGTAACAAAGCTTCACTAGTAAATCAGTAAATCAAAAAGAAGCTCAATTGAGCCAGTATTCTTTATAACAATGATATTCCACAGCAAATACCATACTAGACATAGCTGAAACTGGTACACTCATATTATGACAAATAACACAAATGATATTGTTTGAGTCAATTAAATATTTGGTAGCAATCCAAATTTCAAAATGAAACGTCATCTTTCTGAACTTGTTCATAACTGTTCATGTGATCAAAGTTAAATAGTATTTTTCGGAAGCAATTAAATTCTATTTTATTTCACTAAATTACTCAGTTTCCTTACCCATATATCAATTCTGATTTGTTTACAAGGTTCAAGATGCCCACCCTTGCACGTTCTCAGCAATAACGATAACACTCTTAAATCAGTAAATTAAAAAGAAGCTCAATTGTACCTGTATTCCCTATAGCAGTGATTTCACACAGCGAATGCCATACAAGGTATTTCTTGAAACTGGTAGACTCAAATATTATGACAAATAACATAAATGACATTGTTTGAGTAAATTAAATATTTGGTAGCAATCCAAATTTCAAAATAAAACCTTATCTGTCAGAAATTGTTCATAACTGTTCATGTGATCAAAGTTAAATAGTATTTTTAGACGCAATTAAATTCTATTTTATTTGTATATAAAGGGATTAACTAAATTATAATCATCAAATTTTGATTTACTATTTAACGCATTGAAAATTTCAATTAAAAAATTACATTATTCACAGATAAGGAAAGTTTCAAAACATTCATTGAAATAGGATTTACCTATATTTTTAATTCACAGTGCTATTACTTGTTAGAGCCAGTATCAATACTTACCTCTTGCATATTGGTACTTTTACTTACGGGTGTAATGCAAGTGTTTGATTTGTTGTTTGAGGACGATCTTAATTTTAATTACTCATATGTAAAATCAACTTCTCCCTTTGAAATGAACTGAAATACGCTTCAATATGGTTAAGATGGTCAAAATATCAAAAAATTTTTTTAGCTTTAATTAGTGTTTTAACTTTTTATATATGGATACGAAATTTGAATTCTGAATTTTCAATGCTACGAAAATTAATTACTTCTGTGATTTTAATTACAGGAGCTCTTTTGAGCAATATAAAGTTTAAAGTCTTTTTCTCCTATTTACATCTACTTCACACAAAACTACTAAGTCCTTATTTATTATTTAAGATGTATGTCTTCAATTTCTATAATCATTTTCGTTTTCTAAAATTTATAGGATAAAACAGTGCAAAGATTTACCAGTAATTTTTCCTTTTTTCATCTACAAGTACATTATTTTTAAGACTGTTGTAAATCTACTTCGATCTCTAAATACAATCTAAAATATTTTTATGCACTCTGCTTATATAAAAATTGGATCTACAAATAAATGAACTATCTATAACGATTATAGGCAGATCTCACTGAAATTCTAATTCTTTTGTTAATACTTTTTTTTTATTCCAACAGTAGCCTTTATGGAAGTAAAAATCATCTATTTTTCTCTGTCATTCAAATTTTCATAGATACGTAAACTTAATGGGGATCTGCCGTAGATTATTGTTTAATGTAAGAAAATTTGTAATATATGTTACTCTTTATCACTCTTTCATTAATATAACTTTTTTAATCCTTTACTACTCTAAAATCAAATCTTAATAAAGTTTTTCTTTATATACATAAACGGAAAATCCTAAAATATTCTTATAACGAAAATTGGTTTTATGTTTGAATTAGGATTAGTAGAAGTACTAATCTGCTTTTCGACATTTCCAAATCTGGACTTTGGGATCTGCAAATTGGATATACAGATAATATTTATTGCTTAAGCAGTATAGATTATAGAAACGAATTCATATGATTCGTTTGTATAATCTATACTGCATGAAATAATCTAATGAATGACTTTTAGGATTGAAGAGAGAGGAAGGGGGGATGACTTTTGCTTTTAAAGGAAAATTTCATTTCAGGGCAATGAAACATCATTTTACAGGGATGTATAATTCATTTCAATGTACAAATAAATCTGTTTTGAAATCTGCATACATCAAATATGTAATATAATGTATATCTCAAATATGTATCAAATATGTATTAAAGTGTATATCTCAAATTTTATTTATTTTTTCAATTTCTTTACACTCTCGATTAATTCATCTTCCCAATTTTTCTTTCTTTATCTCGAATACTTTTACTACTAAACATGTATATCTCGGAATCTGAACTTCATTATTCACTTATTTAGAGTTGGGTCATTATATACTATTAAAAAAAATCAAAGAAGATTTATTTTATGCTGTATTTGGACAAAAATATCACAAGTTGGAAGAGAGACAAAAAATTGATGGCACCAACAATGAACTTCTGTATGACGGCAGTAAAGAAAGTGCTTGAAGTAGACATTACTTTATGTGTTATAAAAAAATTCTTTTTTGACATTAAGAGTTTTACCAGACAAAAATATAAAAAAAGAATAGCATGTTCATTCTGATAATAAGAATGGTAAAACAGAGGAGGATGCAGACACTCAAAAGGGCATAGTAAAAAATAACAAAAAAGACAGTTGATATTCTAAAACCTTTCTGGAATTATTAGAGAGCGTTAATCAAGCTCCATATCCACTGCCAAATTAAAAAGAATTATAGATCAAACAAAAAATGTTTGACATCAATGTATTGACGGACTTATTCATTGGTTACGTTACTGAATTCTGCTTTATGATGACCATGAGGCATTATTTTGTTTATTAGATTGTGGACATGGATTAAATAATTCGTTGTTCTGGATTGAAATGCCACAAAATTTCCAAACTTCATCTTCAAAAATTTGTCTGTCTAGAATTTTTCCCTTCCTACGAAATTCGAAAAAAAACAAGTTTAACTAGTAAAATACTCTTGCTAAGGATTTAACTAGCTCAATTAAATAGCTTTGTTTTCCTGTTGTAGTATTTGGTGTCTCTACATATTTATTCATTCTTAAAAATACGAATTTAACAAATCTGAGACACAACTTTATGTATGTCCAAAGTAAAATGGGCGTTTTGCAAACAAAACAAATACTTGAGGAAAACCAGTTTGCTTTTGTTAGATCACTTAGAAAAGTAGTTGCCTGAAAATGGCACATGAGACAACAAAACATTTCCAAAACCGCTCATATGATCTAGTTTCTTTACAAAAAGAACGTGGAAAAAAATCCTCAGGTGGAAGTGCTTTTAAGTGTAATGCCTCTAAAAGTTAAAAAGCAGAGCAATTCCCCACTTCCCTGGCACTTTTCAAACACGACCATTGTGCTCCGAGGAAGCAAGTGCAAATCCGAGAGTGTATCACCTCTCAAAGAGAACAGATACTTCAGATTCGCTTGAAATACAATATAATAAAGAAGAGAAAGTTCCTACATAATGTTCTCGGTAATTTGTCCGTCAAAGCTCAGTCTCCATTGCTATTGGTTGCTTCGGAGAAATCACCTAACAAATGGCGACAGAGCGTAAAATATATAAGGAATAAAAAGTAAAAAAAATTGAAAGCTTCCAGAAGCCACTGTCTGTATCCGTACCGGATTGACCACTGAGCAAAGGGTATGCAGTTTCGTGCCTGAAGACCTATAATTTGGCTCCGTTCTCTATTTTGTTGCTTGGAGATCCCACTGCAAACCTGTCAAACTCCGGCAAGTCTGTCAATTTGACGATCCAAAACCTGCGTTACGCCTTCTGCAGTCTCCGGTTTTATCGCTGCTTTTGAATGGGCCAAAAGGTTCAGGGGCAAAATAAAAAAAAAGAGGGGGAGTAGACGCGACCCCCTCGTTTTCCGCGCCATCGCACCTCAGGCATTGTTCCCACTGACAACGTTAATGGCTCTCTAGGGGGACATACAGACTGCATAATAGTGGCACGGTGTGTCACTCTTGAGCACTGAAGGATAATGTGTCTATATAATCACCATTTCTTGTTTGATTGTGTTCGTGTTTTCTGCCCACTAATGTTCTTTAGTGAGCACTGTGGTGACCAGTGATATTATTTGTTGGGCTTTGAATTTATTCGTCACCTGGAGGAATGCTTTTAAAAGATCCCCGGGTGTGGAAACGGTGACACCTTTTCGAGCTCTCGACTTTTCAGTTCAGATTTACGGATATAATATGATACACGCTTGTTTGGGTATTGGGGAGGAGGGGATGTACCTGATGATTCTATTACCTATTAAACCTATTTAGATGAATGTGAAATCATCTTATTTTATCCATTTCCTTAAATACCAGTAATAAATCTAATTTTTAATTTTTCTTTGCTCGTGTGCACAAGTCACGAAATTATTTAGTTTTCATTTAAAAGAAACTTTGTAAAACATCTAATCATTTTACATTGCAGTTTGGAATGCAAACTCAAAAGTCGGTTGGAATTTTAATTATACTTCCATTAAGGCCATTTCCATTAAGGCGTTATGTACTGAGTTCACAGTACTTTCAGATCTTAGGTAGTGTAAATTAAAAAAAAATGAATTAAGGCATAATTTCCCTCTGATTGTATAAAACTATGAAACTTATAGATATGTCAGTTTTTTATTTTAATTAAAGATAATTTTTTTTACTATTAAATGGAAATAAATGTTATATAGCAAATTTTTCTTTCTGAAAAGACACCAAATATACTTGCACGAGTCATAAAAGTATTTAATTTTTTTAGAAAGGTGTTTTTTTTTTTCTTTTTATGTGAAAATCTCACCATTGTAGAATGAATTTCGTATGCAAGCTTTTCCCGATGTAATGCAAGCTTTTCCTTAAAATCCCGATATAGTAAGGCATATAATTTCCCTCTGAATTGTATAAAAACTATGAAACTTATAGATATGTCCTTTATTTTTTTTATTTATTTTTTTTAACTACTAAATGGAAATAAATGTTATATAGCAAATTTTTCTTTCTGAAAAGACACCGAACAAATATAAAACTTGCACGAGTCATAAAAGTATTCAATTTTTTTAGAAAGGTGTTTTTTTCTTTTCATGTGTTTATAAACATCTCACCATTGTAGAATGAATTTTGTAATGCAAGCTTAAAAATTCCCGATGTCATGCAAGCTTAAAAATTCCTTAAAAATCCCGATATAGTAAGGCATATAATTTCCCTCTGAATTGTATAAAAACTATGAAACTTATAGATATGTCCTTTTTTTTCTTTTTTTTTTAAACTACTAAATGGAAATAAATATTATATAGCAAATATTTCTTGCTGAAAAGACACCGAACAAATATAAAACTTGCATGAGTCATAAAGGTATTTAATTTTTTAGAAAGGTATTTTTTCCTTTTCAAGTGTTTTAAAACATCTCACCATTGTAGAATGAATTTTGTAATGCAAGCTTAAAAATTCCTTAAAAATCCCGATATAGTAAGGCATATAATTTCCTTCTGAATTGTATAAAAACTATGAAACTTATAGATATGTCCTTTATTTTTTTTAACTACTAAATGGAAATAAATGTTATATAGCAAATTTTTCTTGCTGAAAAGACACCGAACAAATATAAAACTTGCACGAGTCATAAAAGTATTCAATTTTTTTAGAAAGGTGTTTTTTTCTTTTCATGTGTTTATAAACATCTCACCATTGTAGAATGAATTTTGTAATGCAAGCTTAAAAATATTAATGTAATCCGTTTATTATTCCTTTAAGATCTGAGTATGAGGCAACTCTTGAAGATCTTAATTGACAGATAAAAATCCTTATATTAATATAATTTCCCACTGAATTTTTTAAAGTAAAAACTTATAAAATAAATCCTTTATTTTTTTCATTTTATTATTTCACCGATTAATGTAATAATTTTTCTAGATTTTTTCTTTCATGAGATAAACTCAAAATTTACTTAAAAAATTTTTGTTATTTCAGCTTAAAAATTTGATAAAATCAAATTTAATTTTTTAAAAGCTTTTACACGTAAAGATGTTTCATAAACATGAAAAATTTCCTCTCCTGATTTCAAAGTTATTCTATTGAAGATTTAAAACTTAATGACGCATACTTTATTTAAAATCATTGCGCAAATAATTGAAATTAACTAAATCTTAAAAATAACGAAAATTATAGAATGTTTCATTAAACATTTTTTTTTCAAAGTTTTTCTATTGAATTAAAACAGGCTTTTTTCTTGTTATTTGAACATTCAAATGATTGATTAACTATAATCTTAAAAATTACGATACCATAGTTTCCAGAATGAATAAAATTATAGATCAGTCCACTGAATTTTTGTTTATGAATAGCTTCATTGCTATAAAAAGAAAAAATGCTTTGCATGATGTAAATATTTTCAAAAGCTGGTTCTGTTCAGTATTTATATTTACTTGTTACTTTACATTTTTAATTATAAGACTGTTGAGCTTTTGTAGAAATTTATGTTATGAAAGAAATAGTCTCAAATAACAAACGTGCCTCAAAAATGATATTTTTTTTTTTTTTTTTTTATTTAAGTAAATAGATTCTAGAGAACATTAATATTTTTGATAGTATAAATTTTTAATGGTTTCTTTATGTATTTGTGGAGATTAAAAAAACCAAGTCCATTATCCTTTAAAATAAAATAGTTTGTATTAATGATATTTTTCTATGCGTGCATATCCTATGTGTTATATATAGTTATAAGTATTTTCTAAATTAAAAAAAACTAAAAATCACTTTAAAATTTCTGTAAAATTATATTCGTGTTTTTTATTTATCTTATATTTTAAATAAAAAAATTCTAATATCATAATTTTTCTTTTTTTTTCTCAATTAGGTATTATTTTACTAAAAGTTTACTAAAGCGTAGTATTTTTTTTTATCTGAATAAAATATAAAAATTCTTATATTGCTTGAGATGAAAAAAAATCATTTATCAATAATATTTCTTTAGTATTTTATTAATATCATTTATTTTAGTATTCTTACAAAGCAGGTATTTTTTTTTTAATCAGGAAATTAATTTATATGCTGGAATGAAAAAAAGTCATGACTATTAATAATATTTCTTTATTTGTATTACGATACATTTTCCAAATGTCCTTATAAAGTGTAAATTTATTTTATCTGAATGTCATTCTATAAAAATCTATATTGCTGATAATGAAAAATGTCATCCTGCTATATATTACTATTCTTTAGTAGTGTATCTCAATTACATAATTATTATATAGTTTATTAACTAGGTATTTTTTTTTTATGAATGCCTCAAAAAAACTCTTTATTGCTGAGAATGAAAAAAGTATCACCCTACTATCAATAATTACTCTTCTTTAGTAGTGTATCTCACAGTAAGGCATCATTTTACCTTTTATATAGTTTTTACTAAAGCGTAGGAATTTTTTTTATATGATTGGCCTCAAAATTCTCAAAACTCTCTTATATTGCTGAGAATGAAAAAAAGTGTCACCCTACTATCAATAATTACTCGTCTTTAGTAGTGTATCTAACAGTAAGGTATCATTTTACCTTTTATATCGTCCTTATTAAAGCATAGGTATTTTTGTATCTGAATGGCCTCAAAATTCTCTTCAACTCAAATCATGATGTGAGTCATTCATGCGTAATCATCAATTACACACACATGACTCTTGACAAAGAATAAGTGTTACTGTTTCAAAATTTTCAGCAGTGGATGATTTGCAACAGGGTGACAGTGTGGTCCACTTAGAGTCAATTTCGCAGTCATGTTTTTCAAACAGCAAGTTTAGATTTATGTTATGACACATGGATATCCCTGACTGTTAGAGTAGATATATTCTCTGAAATATTCATGAATATTTTCTCAATTCATCTCTCACGATCAGGAAAGCAATATCGTGCGAAAACAGCAGTCTTAACTCTAAGTCGTTGGAGCAAGTTAATCCATCAGTGCTGTCTATCAATGTCTAGAGATATATTACTTAAATTACTGGATACAACACTACTATCATGATGGCTGTCGTACAACAGTATTGAGCACTTTCTTTTTTTAAAGATGTAGAAACTTCAAATTTTGCAAGTTTTTTTTAACTGTCAGTAAAGATTAATGAACACAAAATAAAAAGATTCTTATAGGCTATCACTATTGAATATGAATCAGAACTACAAGGTTGTGAATTGAACATAGGACCTGAAACAAGTTTTACAAAGGAAGGGCATCGGTAATATTATAAATTATAATACAGAGAATAAATTTGTTTATTTCGAAAGATTTTGTCATCGCAGTTTGCTTTTTGGTTGTTAATATTAAACATATAATTATATGTCATATATATTTTTATAACTTCATATACTAAGAGAACAAGTAAAGCTCATGTATTTAATACAGTTGATTGTATTAAAGTTAACCAAAAAATTAACAGTTAAAAATTAGAATATTGCTAATTAAAATTTTTTAAGCAATTTACAATATTTATGAATTTAATATTTTAAAAAAAGTTTATTTGAAATTAAATATTTAAATATAAAATCATTGAATTTAATCATAGGTTTATCATAGGTTTAATAAAAACTGTTCAAATTGGCTATTAAAGCTCTCTAAAATATTCTATAATTGATTAATTAACTTATTTGTAATATCTTATGTGATAGTTCAGTACTATCATCAGTATCTAATTATACATCATACACATTTTTATAACTTAGTATAGTCTAAGAGAGTAAGTAAAATCCATGTATTTAATACAGTTGGTTGTATTGAAGTTAACCAAAAAATTAACAGCAGTTAAAAAATTAAAATATTATAAATAAAAAATAGGCAATTTATAATGTTTATGAATTTAATATTTAACGAAAAAGTACATTTTACAGTTAAATGTTCACATTTAAAATCATAGAAATTGAGGATAATTAAAACTGTTCAAATTGGCTATTAAAGCCCTCTAAATACGCTTTTGATTCTTATTTGTAATGCTTTTGTTAGTTATAATCATCATATAATTATATGTCATATATATTTTTATAACTTCATATACTAAGAGAACAAGTAAAGCTCATGTATTTAATACAGTTGATTGTATTAAAGTTAACCAAAAAATTAACAGTTAAAAATTAGAATATTGCTAATTAAAATTTTTTAAGCAATTTACAATATTTATGAATTTAATATTTAAAGAAAAGTCCATTTTGCCATTAAATGTTCAAATTTAAAATAATAGAAATTGAGGATAATTAAAACTGTTCAAATTGGCTATTAAAACTCTCCAAAATATGCTATAATTGATTAATTAACTTATTTGTAATGTCTTATGTCCTAGTTCAGTACTATCATCAGTATCTAATTATACATCATACATATTTTCAGAACTTAGTATACTAAGAAAATAAGGAAAGCTCGTGTATTTAGTACAATTGTTTGTATTAAAGTTAACCAAAAAATTAACAGCAATTAAAAAATTAGAGTATTGGTAATTATGATTTCTTAAGCAATTTTGCAATGTTTCTGAATTTAATATTTAAAGAAAAAGTTCATTTTGTCATTAAATGCTTAAATTTAAAATTTTAGAAATTGGGTATAATTAAAATTGTTCAAATTGGCTATTAAAACTCACCAAAATGTGATGTAGTTCATTAATTAACTTATTTGCAATGTCTTATGTCCTAGTTCAGTATTATCATCAGTATCTAATTATACATCATACATATTTTTATAACTTCATATACTCTAAGTGAGTAAGTAAAGCTCATGTATTTAATACAATTGCTTGTATTAAAGTTAACCATAATATTAAAAACAGTTAAAATTTAGAATATTGATAATTATAAATTTTTAAGCAATTTACAATTCTTCTGAATTTAATATTTAAAGAAAAAGTCCATTTTGCCATTAAATGTTCAAATTTAAAATAATAGAAATTGCGGATGATTAAAACTGTTCAAATTTTCTATTAAAACTCTCCAAAATATGCTATAATTGATTAATTAACTTATTTGTAATGTCTTATGTCCTAGTTCACTACTATCATTAGTATCTAATAATACATCATACATATTTTTATAAATTAGTGATTAAAGCTCATGTATATAATACAATTGTATTAAAATTAACCAAAAAAATCAACAACAGTTCAAAAATTAGAATATTGCAAATTATAATTAAGCAATTTATAATGTTTTTGAATTTAATATTTAAATAAAAAGTTCATTTTGCCATTAAATGTTCATATTTAAAATCATAGAAATTGGGTATAATTAAAACTGTTCAAATTGACTATTAAAACTCTCCAAAATAACGCTATAATTGATTAATTAACTTATTTGTAATGTCTTATGTCCTAGTTCAGTACTATCATCAGTATCTAATTATACATCATACACATTTTTATAGCTTAGTATACATTAAGAGTGTATGTAAAGCTCATGAATTTAATACAATTGTTGGTATTAAGGTTAACCAAAAAATTAACAACAGTTAAAAAACTAGAATATTATAAATAAAAAATATTAGGCAATTTGTAATGTTTATGAATTTAATATTTAAAGAAAAAGTACATTTTACCATTAAATGTTCAGATACAAAATCATAGAAATTGACAATATATTAAGCTATTTATGTGTGCTATTTAAACTCTCCAAGAATATGCACTAAATGGCTTAATAATTTATTTGTAATGTTTTATGTTCGTACTTAATACTGCCATAACATAGATTTGAGTAGATCTGGTTTTTTTTGTGACAGAAAAAGTGAATTCCTACAATTATTGATAATTTTGATTAACAGAGGCTCATGTACAGTCCTATAAAGACAAGTTATAGACCTGCAACTATAGCACATTAAATAATATTTCTTTAGAAACGCAAAGGAAGGTATTCGAAACTACACTTATGTTTAATAATTTTGAATGTTTATTAGCTTATTACTGTCTCGAAACAAATAATTTTTTCCTAACGCAGCTGGCAATACAGACACAATATGCCTTTATGCTAATACAAGGCCGTGAAGCTGTTACAAATTTAGCACCGAGTAGCACGTGTAGCTTAAGGTACGCTACGGACCCGACTAACATTAGCTAGCCTATTTAGAAATCTGCCACTGTTGACTGTTAAATAGATTTTTTCAATAAATTGTGTGATATCAAAAGTGTTTTAGATTCAACATTTAATTAAAAAAATAAATTCTACAATTGAAATTTTTTTTTTTTTTTTTTTTTTTTTTTTTTTTTTTTCTTTTTTTTTACAATTATCTGATTGCGCATAACTTTTCGCATTTATTTTTTGATTACATGCTTTTTGTTAGTTAAAATCAAAGCAGAATGATGAGTTTTGATTGGCAGAAAATTAATGACTGAGTTACAGTGGTGTAGAAGCCTCAGTGCTACAGTAAAAATAAAAGCAATCATTACAGTTTAAAGGAGGGAAGTTTATTTTAATTGGGACGAAATAAAACATTTAAATTACAGATATAATCAGGGCCGGTTTACACCACTTTGGGGCCCTAGATATTTTCTTCTTTTCCCGTTAAAGGTTAATTAGAAATTATCACTATATAAAGACATTTCAAAGTGTTTTTTGAAAAAATTATGAACACAGTGTTTTAAATAATAATAATAATAATTCAAAACTAAAAAAAAATTAAAATTAAAGCGAAAGAAGAATTTTAAAAACTAACAAACTGTTTCAAACAAAACATTGTAATGTTCAAAATGAACATTACAATGTGCCTTTGAAAATTATAAGTTTAGAGTTTTGATTGTATGTATGCATAAGTATAACTAAATTAATCCTGCATTAAAAAAATAAATCAAGTCAGATTCTGTTTTGAAAAATCCAGTTTTTTTTAAACATTTTATTTATTTTTAAAACATATATTGCTTATTAATACTCTCCGCTTAATAATATAATTTAATAATCTAAATGAAGCCAAAATTTAAAATAGATATCCACATTAAATTTAATGTATATTAAGAATAAAATAGTTTATATCTTCCGTTCTTAATATTCTTGTAGAAAGTCAATAGAATATTTACAATTCTTATAAAACTTTTGTATGAATTTATATAAAATATAATCTTTAGGAGCATTTTGAAAAGAGATATTATATTTCATAAAAAAATAACTTAAAACATTGTCTAATTTCGATAAAAGTTGAAGAAAGTATTAAAAAATATATTATTTGATCTTAAATGGCAATAACATTAATTTACTTAAAATTCTATTCAAAGCTTTATAAATCTAAACTGATAGTTTATGGAAACATTTTGTAACGTTCTACATTCCCTTAAAAAGAAACAAGATTAAAATGGATAGAAAATGGGAGATTCTTAAATATTTTATATTCATATTTCAATCGCAGTTGTAAACCTCTCACGTGAGAAAAGAAAATCCAAAATATTCATATCACCTCGACACACTTTGTCTTGCTTATTTAAACAGAACAAGAAAAAAAAGGGGGTTTCAATGACGTTTATATTTTTTGTCGTGTTTAAAGGAGTTTTTCCAGTGGATGACTTAATAAAGGATGCAGTCCATTTATACTTTTATCTCAATTACGATTCCAAATCAATTTCTTTTCATTCAGGAACTATTTTAAGAATCTAAAAGGAAAATCTTCGCATGATTCTAATCGCTTTGTTTTAAGTAATCCTTGAAAATCCCAAGATTAAACATATTTACATCGGAGTTGAGCAATATCAGAGATGGAACAAAAAAAAAAAACCTCTCAACTTTTCTTTCCGTTTGTCTTCGTTTCGCCGACACAGGGATCAAAACAAATTGAAGGAACAAAAAAAGAAATGAAAAAGTCTTAGTAATACTTAAGATCTTACGAAAGCATATTGTTTACAAGTTACTCAGCCGCTGGGTTTCCTTTTATTTTTTCATTATTTTATTTTGAGCTTTCAACTTTCAATTTCGTCTGCAACTACCTGATCATCAACTTCTCAGTGAACGACATGCCTCTTAAAAACTAACATTGCCACTCAAGAACTTCAAATCTCGAAGGAAAGGATTAAAATATCTCAAGTAAAGAATAAAAATTAAGAAAAGGTAAAATATATATATATAAAGAAGAAGAATGTCGAACACTTTTATAAATACATACTATTTAATTCGCGTAATCCTCTTACAATTGCATGGATTCGAGGCAGAATTCAAAATAGAAGGAGGAAGCGCTCGGGATTATTCGCTACAGAGGGGAAGAAAAAAATGTAACATACAGATTAAAGCTTTTTTCCTATTGTTTATTCTTGCGTTTTAAATGTTAATGCTTTCTGCCGTCATCACAATACCACGCCTACTGTAGAATCAGCGCGCTTTAGGAATCCATTTGGATTATGAGGGGGCTGGGGTATAGAGGATTTGGTGCCGTGGAAGGGAGGGGGGGGAGGAAGAGAACTGAAGAGAGCATCTGACTTAGGCACAGGCGGGTAGGTCAAAAGGTCGTTAATGGAGTTGCGCGTATTGCGCTATTAGCGGAGACGTTCCGAAAAGGTAGGTGAGGTATTTTCCAATGTGGTTCCCTGCTTTCGTAGGATTTCGCTGCAGAAAGAGATAGGGGGACCGTCTGTCAAGTGTGAGGCATATTCGATGGAGGTCTCTGGAAAAGAGCAATCGAAGTAAGGCCATGAAACCTATCAGCTATTTTAGCATTTCGGACACAAAACAGATCGCTTACGACTATTCATTGATACCTATAAATTTATGTACCATAATGTCAGGTAGACAAGCCATGATTTATACGTGTTTAAAAGTTGAAATTTAGTGTCTGCTGAGTACCATCTGAGGCGGAGAGTCTAAAAGAACTTCATATTATTTTTTTCAGCTCAAAAATATTTATAACTAAACTTTTTTTATGCCTTTATTACGCGATTAATTAATTTTTTCGCATTATCAGCTCAATTTAGTGTGTCATCAAATTCTATTTCTATGCAAATGAATCAGAGTCGACAGGCAATAGTGTGCAGAGGCCGTTTTGGAGTGCTACGGTCTACTTTTTTGCTACAAGAGGGCTAATGAGACCGGAACCTACAGCTTAAAGCCGATTCCGAACGGCTACTAACATCCATGCGACAGTGGGATTTGAACCCACGAATTCCGGACCGGAGGTCAGCATCCTAACCAGTCGGCCATCGTTCGGCCAAAGGCCAGAGGGCAATATACTTTGCTATGAGAATTTAAAGTTGATGATAGATTTATCGGACGTTGGTAATCCGAACAAGGAGATTTAGTTTGGTTTGTTTTAGTGACTAACGGTAAAAATTTTGCAACACGAGGATGAAGGAGACCATTAATTAAGGCTTAAAGCAGATTCGAAAGCCTGCGAACATCCAGCAGCGGGATTTGAACCTCCGTAGCGTTCTACCTATCTCCCGTCTATCACCCGTTTCTAGAAGAATAAGAGAAAATGACGATGAATAAAAGTTCTCGTCAGATTTGCCTCATAGCTTGGCTTGTTTGAGATGACTATTTAGAAAAATGGGTTACAGAGCAAAGATAAAAGGGATTATCAGAGCCAAAAGTTAGAATTCGTCTTCAAGCAAAAGTAATTGCTAAACGAATGGAAATTAAAAACTTTGTTGAAGAGTATATCATCTGAAGAACTTTCAGATGACGTGCTGAAAGGGAATGTTTTGAACAATAATAAAGTTTTAAATATTTAATAAAACTACGCAAAAAATTGTGGGATTTTTAAGATCTGTTTCAACTCTAATGAAGTTATGAAACTATCCTTTATTAATTGAGCAGAATAAAAACTTTAAATATTTAATATGCGTTTTAAAATTGTGTATTATACAGGAGTTTATAAGATTAAAATATCTACTCCATAAATAGTCCTATTTTTGTCTGTGTATGTATTTTAATTTTCCCTGTGTATAGATTTTAAAATTGTGTATTATACCAAAATTCATAAGATTAAAGAATACAATCAATACATATGTATATTATTTATTTTTTCTCTGTATGTACTTGCAATATTTGCAGAATGAATTAATGCCTTTCAAAAAAATTTACGTTATTTTTAATGAGTAATCATTTATAATATTATTCTACTACTACTTTCTTTAAATTTACTTCAAAGTTCTTAAACTTTTTAATCTGGAAAAATTCTTTATTATTATTTGATTCTTCATAATGTAGTTCTGAGATCACTTTAAGTTGTAAGTTGATATGTACACTTTAAAATAAATTATCTTGAGGATCATAATATATAATATACAATTTTTCAAAATTCATCTGTATTAACAGTTTTACATTTTTCATTATAATCAATAATTAAGACGGGTTATTTTATAATTTTATAAAACTTAAAACAAGACCTAAACGTCCAATTTTTCATAGTTTTATTAACACTAGATTGACCGAGATTTCTTGTATACCTATATTGCCCCAAAACAGTTAAAATGACTGCATTGTGAAAAAATAACAAATATGTAAAGAAATATGTTTAAAATTAATTTTTAATATTATATAATAAAGCAGGACGGAAGTAACTACAATTATTCATAAACCCATTTATATGTTATAGAAAAAGTCACCAAATTCTAAGAAATTGTGTCATTATATTTCATAATTGTTTTTCTAATTGAAATTAAAAAACAGTCAAAATGACTGCCTTGGGCAATTATTAACACACATATTAAATTTTATGCTTATTAAAACACATTTACTAACAACATACATCAATAATCCTTTAGAATGTATGATATCCATTAAAATAAAGTTTAGAATGTATGATATCCATTAAGGTCAAGTTGTGAGGCTTGCTTTGACATGGACTGTCCATATTTATATAATTTTATTGCATTGTATCATTCTCAAACACTAATGCATGACTTGTGATTAAGAGATATAAAAAAATCTCGATTAATCTAATTTCGGAACATTTTGTCTGTTATTCTTTATCAATAATTAAGTTGAATTATTTAATAATTTTATAAAAATTGAAGCAAGCTTTAAAAGTCACAATTTTTGCATAGTTTTATTAAGTATTTAAAGACTTATAGCCGATGAAAACATACACTATCAGCATGCATGAATACTCCTGTAGACTGTATGATATCCCTTGAAATCAATTAATTCACTTAAATTATTGCATGACTTGTGATTAAGAGATATAAAATATTCTCAATGCAACTAATATAGAAATTTTTCGTCTCTTATTCATTATCAATAATTGAAAAAGTTTATTTTATAATTTTATAAGAATTAAAACAAGCTTTAAAGGCTTCAATTTTTGCAGAGTTTTATTAAGAATTTTAAGACTTATGGCTAATGAAAACATACACTATCAGCATGCTTGAATACTCCTTTAGAATGTATGATATCCCTTGACATCAATTAATTCACATAAATTAATGCATGACTTGTGATTAAGACATATACAAAATTCTCAATGCAACTAATTTAGAAATTTTTTGTCTTTTATTCATTATAAATAATTAAAAAAGGTTGTTTTATAATTTTATAAGAATTGTATGTTTAAACGTCTCAATTTTTGCAATTGTTTTATTAAGTATTTAAAGACTTATGGCCGATGAACATACACTATCCTCATGAATACTCCTTTAAAATGCACGATATTCTTTAAAATAAAGGCGAAGGATGGTTGAGTGGTTAGGTCACTGATCTGTGGTATCAGTATTCTTGGGTTCGAATCCCACTATGGCATGGATGTTCGTAACCGTTCCGCATCGGCTTTAAGAAGTAGGTCCTGTTTTCATTAACTGTTGTGTTGCAAAAATGTATACCATCATGCTCCAGTCCAAACCAAACCTTAAATCAATTAATTCGCTCAAATTAATGAATGACTTTTAATTAAAATATATAAAAAAACTAATTTAGAAGGTTTTTGTCTATTGTTCATTATCAATAACTAAGACGGGTTATTTAATAATTTTATAAGAATTGAAGCAAACTTTAAAGTCTTAATTTTTGTATAATTTTATTATGTATTTAAAGACTATATGGTCTATCAAAACGACCTTATATAATAAATAGATCTATAAAGACTTTATGGTATATCAAAACACATACACTATCAGCATGCATTAAGACTCCTTTAAAAGGTATGATATCCCTTAAATCAATTAATGCCCTCAAACTAATACATGACTTGTGATTAAGGTATATAAAAAATCTCAATACAACTAATTTTAAAACTTTTCATCTCTTATTCATTATCTTTCATTAATAAATTCTTGAAGCAAACCATCTAAGCAATCATCCTTTTCCAACAAACCTACTGGCCTGGACATTTTGTGGTTCATTCTCTACAGAGGCTTCACTGAACCGGATAACTGTTAAGGAGTTATTAACTTTCATTTGCGGACTTCCTGTTAACTCTTTTAATGGACTATTGATAATTTTTTCTCATAAGTACCACATTTTGCTGTTATACGACCTATATATTTTTATATGTATGTATCTATCTTAGTTGAGAAGTGTGCACAACAGTGATGGTCAAACCTTTCTTTTATATAATAGCGGGTTATAAAAAGTAAAAAAGAATATGAAACGCCACAATTATTTATTATAAATATCAATAAAGTGTAAAGTATTAGAAACAGTATATTCAGGGCTCAATTAATACTGGGACACTTTTGAAGGGGCTTTCCCCTGACAGTGAAATTTTGGCAAGATACATAAAAAAATCTCAATGCAACTAATTGAAAAACTTTTCATCTCTTATTCATTATCATTCATTAATAAATTCTTGAAGCAAACCATCTAAGCAATCATCCTTTTCCAACAAACCTACTGGCCTGGACATTTTGTGGTTCATTCTCTATAGAAGCTTCACTGAACCAGATAACTGTTAAGGAGTTATTAACTCTCATTTGCGGATTTCCTGTTAACTTCTTTAATGGACTATACATTTTTTTTTCTCATAAGTACTACATTTTGCTGTTATACGACCTATATATTTTTATATGTATGTATCTATCTTCGTTAATGGAGTGTGCAAAACAGTGATGGCCAAACTTATCTTTTATATAATAGCGAGTTATAAAAAGTAAAAGAGATTATGAAACGGAAAAATTATTTATTATAAATATCAATAAAGTGTGAAGTATTAGAAACAGTATATCTTGCTTAATACGGGGTCCACTTTTGAAGGGGCCTTCCCCTGACAGTGAAATTTTGGCAAGTGGGTGCAAAAAATAGCAAAAAAAAAAAGGCTAAATGTAAAATATTATTATTTTTTAAAAAGATTTTGTAGCTGCCCTCTTTTATTTTTCATATTTCTTGAAGTAGCAAATGGGACCTCCGGTCCTTCGCGTTTGCCTATTTACTAGCCAAAAGTGTAGTAATGTCACTTGCGTAACTCTAAAACCAGATGTGACGTCATGATTTCCCTGTAAATATGGGTGAATTTGGTCAAGGTCAAATTGTGAGGCTTGCTTTGACATGGAGTGCCCATATTCATAAAATTTTATTGCATTGTATCAATTATCAATAAAGATATAATTATTTTTAGGGAATTGCAATATGAATAGAACTCGGTATGTAATATTATACACACACATAATATATTTATTATTTAATATATATATATATATATTATATATATATATATTATATATAATTTATATATATATATATATATATATATATAATATATATATATATATATATATATATGAGTGTGTAATTAAAAGGCTTGTAATTTAATGCGCTAATTAAAACTTTAGGAATCCATACGGTGTCCACATCATATTTTTTACAATGAATAAGAACTTGATATAAGTATGTCTACTAACGATATATTTTATTAAAAACCTTGTTAAATAATATATATTTTTTTATTTTCAATTCCGTAAATTTCTTAATATTTTTTTAATTTTTAAAACTTCAAATGGCCTTAAGGTTTATGGTTTACAAAATAAATAATATATTTTCAATTTAATATAAAAATTTTGCATATATTTAAAAAATAATTTTGTGGGTAAATGAATTTCAGTTTTTTCATTTGCTGCACATATTTTAAGTAATTTTTAAAAATATACTGGTTGAAAAGACAAAACTCAATTTATTTAAAGTTTGAACGTTGTAAAAGAGCGTCTAACATTCATTCTAAAAGGAGCAAAAAATAAAATGGAAAAATGAGAAATTAAAAAAAAAATGTTGTAATGAAGATTTTAAGTCTCAATGTACTAAAGTAGTAAGTACTATAAGTAGAAAAGTTACAAAGGGTTTAATGTCGTGAAATAATGAAAAAACTAAAACTTTATGCAATTTGAAATAAATGTTTGATAAAATTTTTATTGCATAAAATTCGATACCGAGATATATTTTTAAACTGTAATCAAAATTTAAAAATGGAAAATAATTGGCTAATATGCAGTGTAGTAGAAACATTTTTAATGAATGATGTACGACGACTTCATTTTTATGAATATATTTTCGAATTTATTCAAAAAATATTCTTATATTTTTTAGTGCCTTTTTTGAAAGTTGAATATTTTAAAAACTGAGATATAAGTTTACCCCTTATATTTATATCAGATCTTTTACAAAACAAACACATAAATTTCACGCTTGTAATAAAAAGTTGAATGTTTAAAGATATAATTTGCTAAAAAATTTTGTTATTGATTAAGAAATATTTCTTTATTTTTCAGGTATCTACAGATTATTCAGCTGGGCTCCCTTTTATATCCCATTAAAGAAAGAAGAAATAAAGAATACTGAGAAAAAAAAAAGGATGCTAATAAAAATTTAACACTGAAAACTTTTTGAAAAGTTTTTTTGAATATTAAAAACTTACATGTCATAAAAAAATCTCTTATGTTTCCGAAAAATGATTATATTGAAAAACCATTGCTTTTATGGTAGGCTTGATTTTAAATATTTTTTGAGAAAAAGTTTTGAACATGTGTGTAAAAATACATATATAAGAATTTTATCATTTTTCTTTTAGTTTATTCATGATGAAATACCATTACTGAGAATGGTGTTATTTTTTTAAGTTTCACTGATAGAAGATGAAACTGATTAATAATTTTAAATAACGATTTTGTACTTAGTTTTACAACATTTAAAGTATACATTTTTCATTTGAAATTCACATAAGTGTGTAAAGTCAAAGTTTCAAAAAGTTCACACTCAATGGAGGTTGAACTGCTTTCTTTAAAACTGCAGCAATTAGAAATAGAATACATTGATTTAATGGTGAATTAAGTTATCAAATACTGAAAAGAATGAAGTGAAAATATTGTCAAAATTTATAACCTGAAATTAAAAAAAATCTTTTAAGTATAAACCTACAATTTTATCAAAAAGGTATGTATGAAGTTTATAATAGAGTACACATTCAACATTTTTTGTCTTTTATTTCAAGTAAATTTATTGCTATTTTTCAATACATCATTTTAAGAAGCTCAAGCATTCATACAATACAATAAAATCATCTGTAAGAGTTTGGCAGATCTCGTCAAATCGTAAAACTTCATTAGCCATCTTATATGTTAATTGTAAAACAGAAAGGAGAAAGTTACTATATTTTTTTTAGCTACATATTTTCTTAACTAAATTGAGATAGACTACTTAAGTTCCAAGTTTGGTTTTGTTTTTTACTACGGTCTACTTTGATTCATGAAAGCTAATGAGATAGGCTTGGAGAGTTACGGTCTATTTTTGCAACGAGGGCGAATGAGACCGGGATTACATTTAAAATCCATGCCACAGTATTCGAACCTACGAACTCCGGTACCGAAGGATTACCTAACCAATCGAAGGTTCGGCCACTAATGTTAGGAACCAATTGATGTTCTTTTCTATCTCTATTTAGTTCTGCAAAACAAAATTTGAAATATAAAAAAGGGGTAAAAGTATAATTAAAATATCTTCAAAATCTAAAACTGGAAATTTCTTGCAAAAGATCTTTTGGATATGGTTGTTTAAATTTATCCAAAAGTTACCTATAAGCTTTTAAACGAGCCTCAATAAATAATTGTAGTTCTCTAAATCGGGAGTAATTTAACCTTTTTAACACATCATTAAAATTGGATGAATCATTCTTATGCTCCTATAACCATCTAAAGCTTGATCTCACTGGAGATTTTTTGCCAAATCGAAGCCCTCGATCAGTCGTCTCGCTAAGGCAATCGTAAAACTAAACGTTTCCGTAGTTTTAGTTTGTAATCTACATTTCTTTAAAGTAGATTGTTGTGATAAATTACCGAATCATGCAAAAACTTGTAAAATGGATATGTTTTCGATAAAACTGAAGGACAATAACCAGAATATGAGAATTATTTCATAATTAATTTACTTTCTCTTGAACTAAATTGATATAGTTAACTCTCGACTCGATCAAAATCTTGTAAAATGCTCACGTTTTTGATAAGATTGAATGATTGTAGCCAGAAGAATTTCTATAAATTATTTCATGATTCATATACATTTTTTTTAAATAGACTGATACTGTAAATTCTCGTTCATTCGATAGCTTCTAAAATTGTCAAGGTTTTGATAAATTTGAACAATTGTAGAACTTATAATCAGACTACATTTCTTTTATTAGACTGATAAAGTTGATTCTCGACTGATTTAAAAATCTTGTAAAATAAACAAGTCTTTGATAAAATTGAATGATAATAGCCTGAAGAATTCATAGAATTATTTTACGATTAATCTACATTTCTCCTGAAGTAGTCTGATTTAATTAATTCTCAACTCATTTAAAAGCTTGTAAAATTGGCAAGGATTTGTTTTTATATTTTTTGAATGATTATAACCAGACGAGTTTACTCGAATTATTTCTTGATTTTATAAGTTATTGAAGTAGGTTTTAAATGTCTGATTTTTCTCTATTATTTAAAGAAATAACCAGAATATAAGAATTATTTCCTAATTAATTTACTTCTCTTGAACTAAGATGTGGTTGACTTTACTCATTCAAAAAGCTTGAAAATGGTCATTTTGATAAAATTGAATGATGTAGCAAAAGAATTTATATATTTATTTCATGATTGATTACATTTTTTAATATACTGATATTAATTTTAGTTCTTTCGATAGCTTGTAAAATAGCCAATTTTGATAAATTATAACAATTGTAAGACTTAATCAATCTACATTTCCCCTTATTAGACTGATATAGAGTTGATCCTCGTCTGATTCAAAATCTTATAAAAAAATAATCTTTGATAAAATTGAATGATTATAAACAGAAATTTATATGAATTATTTTATGATTAATCTACATCTGAATTTAGTCTGATTTGATTAATTCACAACTCATTCAAAAGCTTGTAAAATGGCAAGGATTTTTTTTCAGACGAATTTACTGGAATTACTTTTTGATTTTATAAGTGTTATTGAAGTAGGGTTTAAATATCTGAAATTTTTCTCTATTATTTAAAGATACTTTTTCAACAATACAGTCCAGCAGTTCGGTTGTACAGATGCATTTTTAGTATGCACTATAGTTCTTTTAGAAAACATGAGACACATAGAAATTTAGTTAATTAAAAAACAATTATGAAGATTAAAAAGTCAATAAAGATTGTAATTATTATACATTATATAATTATAAATGTTTATATTTAAATATTTGTTTTCTGCAGCATTTGTTGAACCACTGTATTGGTATTGGACCCAAATCAATTGTACTAAATTAGACTTATATAGTTAATTCTCGATTCGTTCAAAAACTTGCAAAATAAACAAATATTGGATAAATTTAAATGATTATAGCCACAAGAATTTATGCGAACTATTTTATGATTAATATACATTTTTCCCTTACTAAACTGATATGGTTAATGTAGATTCATTCAAAGCTTGTAAACTAGATTTGTAATTTTAAAAATTCTTTAAATTAAATTATTATATATAGACAAATTTATACAAATTATTTCTTCTTGATTTTATAATTGTTGAAGTAGTTCTTAAAAGTCACAAATTTTTCTCAAGTATTTAAAGCTACTTGTCAGCAGTTCAAGTGTAATGCATTTTTAGCATGCATTAAGAGTCTTTTATAAGATATAAGACACATTGAATTTAGTAAATTAAAAAAAATATGAAGATAAGCCAAAATAAAGACTGTAATTAATATACATTATTATATAATTATTAGTGTTTATATTTAAATATTTCTTCTCTGCGGCATTTGTTGAACTATTGGTAGTATGGATTGGACCCAAACCAGTTATCCTAAATTAGACTTATATAGTTAATTCTCGATTCGTTCAAAAACTTGCAAAATAAACAAATATTGGATAAATTTAAATGATTATAGCCACAAGAATTTATGCGAACTATTTTATGATTAATCTACATTTCTCCTGTCCGAAACTTATATGGTTAATTCTTGACACATTCAAAAGCTTTTAAAATGGGATAGTTTATTCTTTACTTTTGAATAATTATAGCCACATGAATGTATATGAATTATTTCTTGATTTTATAATTATTGTTGAAGTAGTGCAAATTTTTCTCAAGTTACTTTGTCAGCAGTTCAAGTGTACAAATGCATTTGTAGCATGCACTAAGAGTCGTTTATAAGGTATAAAACACATTGAATTTAGTAAATTTAAAAAAAAAGTTATGAAGATTAAAAAGCCAAAATAAAGATTGTAATTGCTATACATTATTATTTATCAATGTTTTTTATATTTAAATATTTGTTCTGCAGCATTTATTGAACCACTGTATTGGTAGCATGGATTGGACCCAAATCGATTCTACTAAATTAACTGATATGGTTAATTCTCAATTTAATCAAAAGCTTGCAAAATTAACAAATATCGGATAAATTTAAATGATTATAGCCAAAGAATTTATGTGAATTATTTTATGATAATTTCATTTCTTCTATGGTTAATTCATACTGAACTCATATTTAATTCTTTGACACATTCGAAAAGTTTTTTAAAAATCAAGATTTTTTAATTAATTATACATGAATTATATAATTGTTTTATTTTATAATTTATTTTAGATCTAATTTTAATTTTTTAAGTATTAAATTTATTTGTAAATAAGTGTTATATAGAACTGATAGGTTAATTCTCGATTCGTTCAAAAACTTGCAAAATAAACAAATATTGGATAAATTTAAATGATTATAGCCACAAGAATTTATGCGAACTATTTTATGATTAATCTACATTTCTCCTGTCCGAAACTTATATGGTTAATTTCGAAATTCGAAAGCTTTTAAAATTCTAGGTGATTCTTTTTAATTTAAATTATAGCCACATGAATGTATATGAATTATTTCTTGATTTTATAATTATTGTTGAAGTAGTGCAAATTTTTCTCAAGTTACTTTGTCAGCAGTTCAAGTGTACAAATGCATTTGTAGCATGCACTAAGAGTCGTTTATAAGGTATAAAACACATTGAATTTAGTAAATTTAAAAAAAAAGTTATGAAGATTAAAAAGCCAAAATAAAGATTGTAATTGCTATACATTATTACATTATTATGAATGTTTATATTTAAATATTTATTCTGTACAGCATTAGTGGAACCACTCTATTGGTAGTATGGATTGGACCCAAACCAAAAATCCAACAGATTAGAGTAAGCCTTTCGTAATTTGGATCAGATCCCTTAATCGTCTCACAGCTTTCGTGCGCAAACACTGCCGAGTGTTTCGCTTGTTATTCCCGATGTCGGGAACGCTACTTTTAAGCTCCGCGCTTCTTCACAGCGAGCATTAATGCATTTCTGAAAAATTCCACCCCCCTTCTCTCCATTATTATTATTCTTAAGTCTTCCTGTCTCTCTCAGTTTTCTTATTTCTTCTAATACTGTGTTTGCGCATGACATTAGTTATATCTGTGTTTGTTTTCAAAATTCACTTTCCGGGGGAGTTCTTGACTCTGATTGGATACTCGATCTCGGGAGTTAGATACGTAAGCGGATCTGGGGAGAGATCCCGGATGCAGAGTTTTTACTTTTTTGTTATTATTTTATTTCTTATCTGCTTCATTTGGGGGATTTTTGTTGGTTGGATACTTTCAGACATGATGTGCAGTCATCTGTTTTGTTTGTAAAAGAGATAAGTGAAATACAATAAAACTTCTGGTGATCGAATCTGCGCAAGAATGATCGTTTAATCCCAGTAACAGAAAATGGAAATCAGGGAATCGAATCGATTTAGTGTAATAATAAGATGAAACTTATAATCTGAGAATAAACCTATCTTTAAAGAAATTCTTGGGACTATTAAATTGTGAAATTTACAATTTTATAATTCTTAAAAAAATATTTTTTTCAAGATCTTAATCTTTTATAGCTATTGAGTGAGTTACATTTTGTAAACTATAGATGGGTGGAATTTAATAGATTCTGTTGATAGAATTTGTGTAAAAATAATCATTTATATCCACAACCCCAGAAAAAAACTGGAATTGGGGAACTGAATTTATTTATTTGTTATTATTTTTTCAAGATCTTAATCTTTTATAGCTGTAGAGTTAGTAACATTTTGTAAAATAGATGGGTGGAATTTAAAATAGATTCTGTTGATCGAATTTGTGCAAAAATATTCTTTCAATATCCCCAAACCCAGAAAAAAAATTGGAATTGGGGAACTGAATTTATTTATTTATTATTATTTTTTCAAAGTTTTAATCTTTTTTAATCTTTCACAGCTATTGAGTTAGTTACATTTTGTAAAATAGATGGATGAGATTTAAAATAGATTCTGGTGATCAAATTTGTGCAAAAATAATCGTTTAATATCCCCAACTCTAGAAAAAAAACTGGAATTGGGGAACTGAATTTATTTATTTATTATTATTTTTTCAAGATCTTAATTTTTTATAGCTGTAGAGTTAGTAACATTTTGTAAAATAGATGGGTGGAATTTAATAGACTCTCGTGATTGAATTTGTGCAAAAATAATCGTTTAATACCCCCCTCTAGAAAAAAAAACTGGAATTGGTTAATTGAATTTATTTATTATTTTTTTTCAAAGTCTTAATCTTTTACAGCTATTGAGTTAGTTACACTTTGTAAAATAGATGGGTGCAATTCAAAATATATACTGGTGATCGAATTTGTGCAAAAATAGTAGTTTAATACTCCTCCCCCAGAAAAAAAACTGGAATTGGGGAACTGAATTTATTTAGTGTAATAATGGAATCACAGTTATCCGAAAAAAAAACGACTCTATCTTTCAAAGTTCTTGGTACCATTAAATTCTCAAAATTTACAATTACAAAACTTTTTAGTATTTCAAACTATTAAAATTTCATAGCTAATTAGCTAATTGTAGGTATTTATTGTTTGTAAAGTAGATAAATAGTGTAAAACTTCTGGTGATCAATTCAAGTACGAATGATCATTTAATTCCAGAAACAGAAAATGGAAATCAGGTAATCGAATCGATTTAAGGATTTTTTTTACCGAAGTCGGTTAACGGCTAACCGCGATTAACCCATGGCGTCAACTAATGGTGGGCCATAATTCTCCGTTTAAACAGAGATTAATCGCTATTAGCTGTGGAACGACTTTGGTGAGACCGGTCTTAAAACTTATCCAAGATTAACTCTATATTTCAAAGGTCTTGGGACTATTAAATTCTCAAAATTTTCAGTTGCAAAACTTTTTATTATTTCAAGCTATTAATATTTCATAGCTAATAAGGTAATGGGAATTAGTTGTAGTCCAGTTTTAAAATATTTAAGTAAAATAGTATAAAACTTCTGATGATCGAATCTGCGCACGAATGATCATTTAATCCCAGTAACAAAAATTGGGATTCGGGAAAATAAACCAGTTTAGTTTAATGATGGAATGGAACTTATAATTTCAGAATAAACCTATCTTTGAGACTCTGGGGGCAACTATATTCTCAAAATTTTAGATTTTATAACTTTTAAATAGCTTTTTAATACTCTTAGCCTCATCAAAGTCGTTTAACAGTAAACCACGATTAATCTCTGTTTAAACGGAGAATTGAGTCTCACCATTGTTTGGCTCAATGGGTGAATAGCTGGTCTCACCAAAGTAGTTTAACGGTTAGCCGTTAAACGTCTTTGGTGAGGCCAGTCCTTAATTTTTAATAGGCAGCTCAGTCACTGGAGGCAGAGATCTTGTGACTGAAGGATTGTAGGTTCGAGACTCGAACCAGCCTATGATCCTCCGAACTCATTTAGAGTGACTAGGCCACTTAAAATATGCTCGTGGTCACAATGTCCTTCAAGTTCTCAAACGAATTCTTGGAGTGATAGGTCCTGAGGGTCTTCTGCTTGGTCAATTCTTCTAAATTACGAGGACTAACTTTGAACAAGAAAGTTCTTTCACTCTATCGATGCTCTTAAAAATAAATAAAAAGGCAAATTTTTTGGTTTAATTCGAGTAGCGTAGAATTCTCTTCTTGGCTTTTCTAAGGGCCGGTCTCACCAAAGTCGTTTAATGGTTAACCACGATTAACCCATAGCAACAATCTAGGACGCAATTCTCCATTTAAACAGAGATTAATCGATGTTAGCGATTAAACAACTTTGGTGAGACCGGCCTTAAGGGACATAAATAACAACCACACCTTTAATAAGAAATGAGTTAATCGCAGTTAGTGACAGTTGGTAAAATAAGGAGAGGAGATACAATAAGCATCTGGTCGTCGAATCAGATCACTAATGATCGGTTAATTCCAGAAAAAAAAATAGAGAAAATAGGGTTAATTAGGGCCGGACTCACCAAAGTCGTTTAACTGTTAACAATGATTAACCCATGGCGCCAACCAATGGTGGAACGTAGTTCTCCGTTTAAACAGATAATAACCGTGGTTAGCCTTTAAACGACTTTGGTGAGACAGGCCCTATATCTATTTAGGTTAATAATGGCATAAAACTTATAATCCGGAAATAAATCAATCTTTTACAGGGATCTCGGGATTATTTAAATCTCAAAATTCTCAATATTATAACTTTACAAATAATCTTTTATAATATTGATACTTTATAGCTAATAAGTTAATTGCAGTAAGTTGTAGTTTGAAAAAAAAAGATAAGTAAAATAAAATAAAACTTTAATTTTAGATAAATTATAACATCTTTTAAACGAAGTGAATAGTAGACATTAGGTCATAACAGGTAACTTCAAATTTCTTTTGTATTGTAGTATAAAATAAATCGAAGATTAAGTGTAAAATTAATACAAATTATGTTAATTAATGGGATAATATAAAATGTATTCAGTGATTTCCGGCATTTACAACATGTAGTTAATTCCGGGTTATCTCATTTGGAGGGGAAAAAGAAGATTCAAAAGAATTTTTGATGATATTTAAATAATAAAGAATAAGTAATAGAATTATTTCATTTTCAGATAAAATATGACGTCATAAATTACCATCTAGAAATTTATCAACTGTGACTGAATGAAAACAACGATGCCATAAATTATATAGCATAAAATGTTTAATTTTACATTTAGAAATGTCTTCTAGATTAATAATATTATAAATATAAAAAATTGCTGCAAGATCGGATAAAATGTAGTCAAGAAATGGATTAAGGACTTTTAAATTATGTTGATTTATAACTTTTAAAATATCAATGTACCTATTTTCAGTCAAATCTATTAGAAATTAGGTATTTGAATAAAAGAGAAAGAAAGAAACTCCATTTTCATGTAATGTATTGATTTGGACATAAATAAATAAAAATGAATGCATAGAAATGAAAATTATTAAAACAGAAGTTCGTTAGAAAATGCAAATTTCTTTGTATAATTAAATTCAAAGCCCTGGACCAAGAGTTCGTTTTACAGGAATTTGTTCGTAAATTATTTTTAGCTTCGATAATAATCCACTCCCGGAAAGAAGAGCAATAATTAAACAAATCAGTTGTGTTATGGCCCTTTCTTCAGGAATAATTGCTCATGGACAAATCTATTTGAACGGTTTTGTCACTTCTAGGACGAGCTAGAGAATAAGTGACGACTTCGGAGTTGGGTGCTCTAAAATAACGAGGATGAACTGCGATTCTCTCAAGAGTAGTTTCTTCTCTAAAAAAATTGAAGAGCTGAATTCTCCAAACAGTAAATAACCGCCACCCCAAATCTTCGTCGGTATGGACGGTAGCTCAGTATAGAGGGGATGGAATCGGTATGGAAGGGAAGATATCAGTAGGATCCACATGGAACTAGAACGGACGAGGCCCGGAGCCAATAACTCCGGCCTTTGTATACGGACATTAATTTTCTTCTCGGAGGTTCGAGATATCTGCGTCCGAAGTGATGACGTAATTGGTCCCCCATTGCATTTTTTGTTCGCAGATCAGATATGCAAAATAGATATTGATAGGGTCCTTAAAAAAGCATTCATGAAAGTTTTCAACAATCAGGAGCAGTCGCAATAAATACATTTAACATCATTAAGCCGCTGACTATCACACACAAGAGAACGAGGGTGGAAGAACCCTAACACCTCTCGATAATACAAGGAATTTATTATTTCAACGGCCTTTGTTGGAGGCTTAATGGCTTAATTTTTTTCTGAAGTTGAAGTTAAAGGGCGGCTGTTTAGAAGGGGTTTCCAGAGACACCAATCTGGAATTTGATTTTTGTTGTTTTTTTAAACTAAAGCTGGATATACTCCACCTTCACCTTATGGTTTTTTTAAACAGAATGATGGAACTTTGATTTACACCTGAATAATCTATGCAGCGTCCCATTATACTTCCAAACAAACTCCTTTAAGAGATTATGTTTTTTTTAGTACACAAAAGTCTCGTTTTTTTATTAGGTACCGTATTTTTTAGCAACAGGGTAACTCTAGAAGTTAGGAAATCTGATGTAATGAATTTATTACAATATATATACACATATACATACATATATATATATATATATATATATATATATATATATATATATATATATATATATATATATATATATATATATATATATATATATATATATGTGTGTGTGTGTGTGTGTGTGTGTTTGTGTGCTTATGTAACTGGTAAAAACTATTCTTCACCGATCAAACTTGGAGCTATAGCCCATATTTTTAAGTTGATCGAGCTTTCTTGGCAACGAAACTTAACTGCAGTCATGTCGTGGTAGGCAACTCACTGGATCACTAAGACCAGACGAAGTCTTTCCATGCGAATGCACCAGACGAATGCAACATCATATATCTTATCTTAAAGTCGGAGAATTAACAGCCTTAAAAAAAGCTATCTTGAGGAAGGGGGAAAAACAACAGGAATACACTTCTATGAGAAAGAGTTTTAAATTAGTATTTCTCTCTCTTGTGGCTTTTTAAACATTATTGAATGAATAATTGTATACAAAGGCAAAAATATTTCAAGGATATGTGTCTTGAGAGAGTTCACATATAGGTTCAAAAAAGGAAACAAAGGGTAATTATTCATTTATACTTTAGTTTTGAGAAGTGTAGAAGAAATGTAATCTCATGGAAGAATGATTTTTCATAGCTGGGAAATTAAAGATTAGAAATATAGAATGTGAACTGGTAAAATTTTAGATATGTGGATGTGTTATATATATATATATATATATATATATATATATATATATGCATGTATACATACATATATGATTTATATATACATCTAAATTTGTGTTAGATCCAGGGGAATTTATAACATTGGTGAGTTCAAAATTTCTCTATGGCATGGGGACATATATTCCGTAAGTCATATCAAATGTTACAACCATTGCTAAGAATTTCCTTTCCCTAAGGTATCTAAAAAATTACAAAAGAATGTGAAAAATGACAAATTACCATCTTTAAAAGATAGTTAATAATCTTTCAAAGGGCTTATTTTTTGTTGCTATAACAAAACTTACAAGCTGTCAAAAGTTTAAAAATTACAAAGTACATAAAAAACAGACTTCCAACGCCATCTATTTGCTAAGCAACGTTACAGAAATGTGATTAAAATAATCCAAGAAAATTTGACTGCATAATTAAAAGGGGATTTTAAAAGAACATCCTGACGGCTCTCTCTCTCTCTCATAGAAAATAAAGAAAATAATCCATCCATTCTCCACATTGCTCCAACAAGTAATTCCTTACTGCATACCAAAGCCAGCTTATTTCTCGCATACTTTCAAACTATGTATGTACGGTAAATGCGCTAATTTATAAATAAAATTCACTTTCTAGCGCGCTTGACGTTTCCATCCGAATAATTTTAATTACATATCCCTTGTTCCATGACGGTGATTTGTAAACGAGTTAAGCATAATCCGGATACATGCATTTTGTTCTGGAATCTTTTGTAAGTATTGTTTTGATTGGATGAATTAAGCATGGTGGGAAGTTATCGATGCGTTCTGTTTGTCGACTGAATGAAGATCAAGCATTCCTAACCAATAAGAATTATGGAATCTAGAGAAGACAGCGACCTATTAATCCATATTTAAGAATGAAGAATGTTAAGCTGAGCGTGGAAATCTTTTCATTAAATGCTTCTGGAGATGAGTACAGCTAACACTGCGGCTGTTATTGGCACACACTTGTCACTTGTGCCATGATTATTAGATTGGTTTCCTTTTTCAGAGGTATTAAGTAAATACTAGCAGCATGAAGATGGACATACAAATATCGTTTTATATGTTTAAGAAATTAATTTAGAAAGTTCAGTCACCATTAAGTACGAAAAGAATTTAATTGAGTTTAGAGCTATTTCTTGAAAAAGTTAATTAGAAGTAACTTTAAAGGTGCAATGATATTTGTACTTGGGTGTTTGTTGTAAGGATCTAATTCTACAATGAGTGCCTGGGAAATTAAAAATATATATATAAGCTTCTGCATTGAAAATCTTTTCTATAGATTACTTAACCAACGTCATATTTTAACGTCATATTTCAAGTTTAAATAAGTGATATTTAAGCATGAAATGCTATAGAATTTACTAAGATTGTACTTACTTTTGTTTTTAAAATAGTTTACTTAAGAGATCAGTGATAAATTTTACAATTTTCGATGTTCTTTGCTTAGAAACATTTTAAAATACTTGTAAAGATGAATACAGCTGACACTACGGCTGTTATTGGCACAGATTTGTCACTTGTGTCATGATTATTAGATTGGTTTCCTTTTTCAGAGGTATTAAGTAAATAATAGCAGCATGAAGATGGACATATAAATACCTTTTTATATGTTTAAGAATTTAATTTAGAAAGTTCAGTCACCATTCAGCACGAAAAGAATTTAATTGAGTTTAGAGTTATTTCTTGAAAAAGTTAATTAGATGTAATTTTCAAGGTGCAATGATATTTGTACTTGGGGGTTTGTTGTAAGGCTCTAATTCTACAATGAGTGCCTGGGAAATTAAAAAAATATATATAAGCTTCTGCACTGAAAATCTTTTCTATAGATTACTTAACCAACGTCATATTTTAACGTCATATTTCAAGTTTAAATAAGTGATATTTAAGCATGAAATGTTATAGAATTTACTAAGATTGTACTTACTTTTGTTTTTGAAATAGTTTACTTAAGAGATCAGTGATAAATTTTACAATTTTCGATGTTCTTTGCTTAGAAACATTTTAAAATACTTGTAAAGATGAATACAGCTGACACTACGGCTGTTATTGGCACACACTTGTCACTTGTGCCATGATTATTAGATTGGTTTCCTTTTTCAGAGGTATTAAGTAAATACTAGCAGCATGAAGATGGACTTACAAATATCGTTTTATATGTTTAAGAAATTAATTTAGAAAGTTCAGTCCCCATTAAGTACGAAAAGAATTTAATTGAGTTTAGAGTTATTTCTTGAAAAAGTTAATTAGAAGTAATTTTCAAGGTGCAATGATATTTGTACTTGGATGTTTGTTGTAAGGCTATAATTCTACAATAAATGTCTGTTAAATTAAAAAAATATATATAGGCTTCTTTAAGCATTGAAAATCTTTTCTATAGATTACTTAACCAACGTCATATTTTAACGTCATGTTTCAAGTTTAAATAAGTGATACTTAAGTATGAAATGCAATAGAATTTACGAAGATTTTAATTACTTTCGTTTTTGAAATAGTTTACTTAAGAGATCAGTGATAAATTTTACAATTTTCGATGTCCTGAGCTCAGAAACATTTTATTAATGCTTCTGGAGATGAGTACAGCTGACAATACTTCTGTTATTGGCACACACTTGTCATTTGGGCCATGATTCTTTGATTAGTTTCCTTTTTCAGAGGTATTAAGTAAATACTAGCAGCATGAAGATGGACATACAAATACCTTTTTATATGTTTAAGAAATTAATTTAGAAAGTTCAGTCACCATTAAGTACGAAAAGAATTTAATTGAGTTTAGAGCTATTTCTTGAAAAAGTTAATTAGAAGTAACTTTAAAGGTGCAATGATATTTGTACTTGGGTGTTTGTTGTAAGGCTCTAATTCTACAATAAATGTCTGGGAAATTAAAAAAAAAATATATAGGCTTCTTTAAACCTTGGAAATCGTTTCTATA
>CM063511.1:93131529-93159029 GCA_032207245.1 Pardosa pseudoannulata | reverse complement strand
CATGTTCAGTAAATTAAACGCAAGTATGTTAATTAATTGCACAAAGGTCAATAAACACGAATGACATATTTTGAATATCAGAAGCATCAGAACATACTTCTTTACTGCCGGGAATACAAAAAGAAAATCACATTTTAAAACAATATCCTTATGAAACAATTATATGGCATTTGTTATATTTGGAGTACTTACTGACCAAAGTGGTTGCCTGGGAATCCTTACAATGATTTTACATTTTAAAATGATTAAAATGATTTAAAATGATTACTAATTATCACTTTCACTAAATGAAATGTAAGTATGTTAATTGATATCACAAACATAAATAAACACGATTAAATTATTTTGAGTATCAGAAGCGTCAGAAAATACTTCTTTACTGGCGGGAATACAAACAGAGAATCACCTTTTAAAACAATGTCCTTATGAAGCAATTATATAGCAATTGTTATATTTGGAGTCCTTACTGAGCAAAGTGGTTGCCATGGAATCTTTACAATGGTGGTACATTTAAAAAACAAGCTAATTATCACTTTCAGTAAATGAACTACGATAATTAATTGCACAAACGTCACTAAACTAGAATAAAATATTTTGAATACCAGAAACATTAGAACATACTTTTTTTTTGCCAGGAATGCAGAAAAAGAATTACCTTATAAAACAATAATATTATAAAAACAATTATATGGTATTTCCTATTTTCGGGCCCATTATGACCAAAGTGGTCAGCAATGTATTTAATAAAATAATAGAACTTTTGAAATACAAACTAATTATCACTTTCAGCAAATGAAATGTAAGTATGTTGATTGATTGCACAAACGTAAATAAACAAGAATAAAATATTTTGAATATCAGAAGCATCAGAATATACTTCTTAATGCTATATAATGAAAAAAAATCTCCATTACACTGAATGATTGATAGGAGGATGCTCTTTGGTACCGAAGTTTGTGAGTTCGGGTCTCGCTATTAGCATAGATGTTCATAGCCGTTCGGAGTCGACTTTAAGTAATAAGTCGCGGTTTCATTTGACGGCGTGTAGAAAATGAGGAGACCATAGCGTAACAAGCAAAGCATGAAAAAAACGCTATTAAATTGGATTGTAATATTTAAATCTAAAAAAACATTAAATTACTAGCGTAAGGAGTCTATTAGTAGCCGGAGAGTTGTGAGTTCGAGGACCAAGTCGGGAAAAGATTGCAACGTTCATTAACGGCGGCTACGGTACATAAAAAGGTTCGTGGTCACAACGTTCTCGGAATTCGAACAGTACCTCCAGAGGTGGCAAGAAAGTCCTGGAGGTCTTTTACTTCTCTTTGCTGCAAAATTACGTGGAACCACTTAAAGCAAAAAATCTTTTGTTGACCATAACAGTGCCCATCAAAATAAAAAAGTCTTCACTTTAAATTGAGTAACCTCCAGCTTGTATAGTCCAGTATATTTATACATATTATGCCATTAAAAGCAATAATAACAAATAAGATTTTTGATTATGTAACAAAATAATTAAATAAAAGGGAAAATAACCAAACACGTGGGAAAGAAATCAAATATCGGTAGAATAAAAAAAATGAAATGTCATGTTTGAATTCCTTTCAGTTTCTTTCCTCCTTTTTTCCGAAATTTTGAAAACCACACAATTCTTTGTTCATTGAAATCTCAATGAATTTAATTAATACTGAATACTTATTGAATTTGTTATGCATATTTTAGGCTAAATCAGATCCAGTTGCCGATTGCGTGCAGGAGAGATTGCCATCACTGCATAAATATGAAAAAAAGAGTTAGGTGAAACTGCTCTCAAAAAAGGGCTGATTCATTCAACCAGAATTTCAATGATTTTCTAGACGATATTAATTTTCAGGGATTGGCAACACGTAGAACGTGCTCTGACTCTGATTTATAATTCTTCAAATGCTATTACAATAAACGTAATTCAAGAAAGTTGTTGTTATTTCTGATGCCACTTGGACAAACCAAGTACGATTTGAGTCATACGCTAGTTTTATGTAGCCTCCACACTGTGGTCAATTGTTCACCACTTCCTGATGGTGACCTTGGACAATAGTTTAAGGGTTGCATCTACACACTGGGCCACTAAATGAGCCGACATCATGGATTCGTTCATAGGGTCTACTGCGCACTTTAGTTGCGCATCTGGCTGCCTTTGATCTTTAGAGAAAAACTGCTTCCGAAGTCATCTTCCACCAAGGCCATTTTATCATCTGCCATCGTAGACCTCGATAAGCCATACCCCCTCCAGTGGCAATGGCTTGCAGTGGACCATAGTATGGAGGGGCCTTTAAAGAGAATCGCTAAGGTGAAAGTACAACTTTGCTCAAGTGGGTCCTCGTAATTTAGAAGCAGGGACTAAGCAAAAGATCCATAGGCTTAGCCTGCCATACCCAGAGGTATTGATTGAGAACTTGGAGGACATTGTGACCATTAACATATTTTACGCATCCCAGTTACAAGTAACGAACATGGCGGATCTGAGACCGGCTCGAACTCAAAACCCGGAACCTTCCAGTTTCGAGACCATTTTCTTTGCCTACTGATCTACCACGGCTCTTTGACGAAAGTGATAAGAGAAAACAAGATATCACCTGATAATCTGAAATCACATCTCAAATCTATTGAAAATAACATTTACTGACATCACTAAATCATCTGACATCTTTAAATATCCAAGAATAAAAGCGACACCTTTTTAGGGTTTGAGGTTGTTGGATAGAAATCTTTCTGTACACATTAATACCGATTAGAGTTATTTTTAAATATGAAAAAGGGAAAAATTAAGGAATATAAAAATATTACCGTACACATAATATCGGGTAATCAGAGCAGACGGTACAGTAATGCAGCAGCTGCAGTGCGAGCATAACTGTTGTCCTGGGAACCATACCTTTTTGCCATCCCTTCCCTGAAAAAACATTTGGCGCCCCTCTGCGGGTAGTGCCTAAGGCATGATATACCCCTTTGCTCTCCTGTAACTACGCTACTGTAATATAAATTTTCTCTACTAGTGACTGTCTTATTTACATATACTAAATAATGTTGCTAAGTTTCCCAACGGATGTCTAGTATACTTTTCTTATTTTATTTAGGATTTTTATGTAAAGTAAAAAACACAGAAGAAACATGATCCTACCAATTTTGTTACAAAGAAAAATTACAAATCTGCAAGGAACATATTATGTATCTTACACAAGAGGAGTTTTGATGTGTATGGGTAAATAAGATATTAAAACATCTAAAGTCGTTTAAGGTTGAGCACCACGATCCGCGGTAGGTCAGTCAGCAAAGGCAACGATTTCGTAACTGAAAGGTTGCAGGTTCGGAACTTGAGCCGGCCTAAGATTTGCCTTGTTCGTTAAAGCTGACTGGGGCACGTAAAATATGCTCGTGGTCGCCATACCCTCCAAGTTCTCAATTAATCCCTCTGGGGGTGGCAGGCCAAGTCTGTGGGTCTTCTCTTTTGTCCCTGCTTCAAAATTACGAGGATCTACTTGAGCGAAGTCGTTCTTTCACTTTAATGGTGCTCATTAAAATGAAAGGCACACCCCTTGGCCTTAAAAGGAGAGCCTGCAGGCTCAATAGCGCTTGGTTTCCCACGTGGCATGAGAAGCAACAACAAGTTTGAGTACGATTTCAAAAATTGCAATATTCTATTCTTTAAATCTCTGTAATGATGATTCGTTATATTCAGATGTCTTCTGATGCATTTTTATCCACATCAATTTTCTTCCAAAAATATTGAAGAAGTTAGAGATTTATATAGAATTTAATTATTTGTGTATATTCTACACATAAAAGATTCGCGTGGAAATTTAAGATTTTTTCAAAAGCTATTAAAACGCTATTATATTATTTTTCTTTGCTAATTTAAGTTTTCTAAAGGTATAAAATTTTAAACCAATGAATTTAAATGTGAAATGAATTTATTCTATTTATTCGCCCATTAATCTGTCTTCAAATAATTTTAGGTGTAATAACTTTTTTTTTACATCACTGGGTGTTTATTCTCTCTAAACAAATCCATTATACCTCATATATATGATATATCATATACATTCCACATAATACCTCATATACATGAAATATTTTACATAAAGATATCAAGGAAGTTACAAACTATATTCCAAATATAAGTATTTTTGTAAGATGAAATATTCCATAAATCAGTTTTCCCCGTGAGAATATAATTTTTCATTTCAAAAGCCATTAAAATGGCTTGAAATATTCTTGTCAGTAATTATAAACCAATGAATCTAAACCTCCAACGAACTTATTTTTTCCCTACGAATCAACAGGCTTCAAGAAAATATTAAATCTTTGTAGTTTATGTTCTCGGTGAACAAATTTTGTTTTGTTATACCTCATTTACATCAATTTCATTTAAAAAAAATCACTAAAGTTAATTTAGACTTTCTGTCCATTTTGAGAATTTTTCTAAGATAAAAAATTACGAGCACCATTTTTTCCCATGGGCATTAAATCTTTTCATTAATTTAATTTTAAACGTATTTTAATACTTTTCCATGCTAATTAAACTTTTCTTAATTCTTAAAACTACTAATCATTAGTTTAGATTAGATTAGATTTAGAGTGGGGCGGTCCATAAGAGGAACAGCACTGCGACCCAAGATCTATTATTCTGAACCCCCCCCTTTACTGGAACAAAAGATTCCTAACAATAAATTAAGAAATATTAGCAATTATGTCTCAGACCAATAGCTGAGATAAATCTAATCAGCAGTTTAACCGGAAAGTTGGCCAACTCCCACGACTCAATGAAGTGATAGCCAAGAAATTCAAATCTCTTGGCAGAGTTGTACTCACGATCATACAAGATGTGTGAAGAACTCTCCTCCGCCATATGGCACCATATACATATCGGGCTATCCATGATGCCAATAATGTTAAGGTTCCTCTTGGGGCAACAGTGACCAGTCAACAGACCAATGCCCACCCTTAGCTCATTCCTACTCATCTTAAGTAGCTCCTTAGCCCTCATCCAGGGATACCCCTGGTTAAGCTCCTTAGCCTGCTTTTGATTACCAGAATTAAGCCAAGCCCTATGTCTCCCCCATTAGGAGATCTTTAACAGTCTTTCTAACTACATTATGAGGAAGACCAAGTACTGGTTCCGGCCCAATGAAGTTCAGGTCAGAACATTACTTCCTTATATTATCGACAATTTTATTGCCCAAGAATACCGCAATGCCCAGGAACCCAGACCTTATTCACCATAGCTAGTTGGTTGATGGTCCTACAGCTTTCCCACACACATTTGGATGAGAAGCAATAACTGTGCAAGGCCATAAATGCGGCCTGACTGTCAGAGACGATTTTTAATCTTCTGTTGGCAACTCCCTTGTTATACAGTTATTTGCACAAGCAAGAATGGCAGCAACTTCAGCCTGGAAAACAGAAACTAGTTTACCCAGGGAGAATGAAATAAACTACCAACCATCGAATTTATTCTATCCACCTGCATATTAAACACGATTTAAGTAACTTTATGCTGCAATATTTTTTTACCATGAAATCCCTACAGTGCGTATTCTCTATAAATAGGTTTTGTCTGCATTATACTTCATTTACACCAATAATATTCCAAAGAAATATCTCAGAATTTAGACTTTATGCTGATTTTTAAGTATTCTTGTGAATAAAATCATTTTAAACATTAGATTTTCCCCCCTCCTACGAGAATTTAATATTTTCTTTCAAAAACCATTAAAACGTCTTAGAATACTTTTATCTGTTAATAGGAATTTTATAACGTTCTAAAACTGTAAACCAATAAATGTAAACCTGTAATGAGCTTATTCTATCCACCTGCGCATTAAACAAGCTTCGAATAATTTTAAACTTTTTTTTCCCCTATAAATCCTTATAGTGCAGATTCTCTATAAGCAGATTTTGCCTATATTATATCTCATTTCCTTACCACAAAAGTTGTTCATTATTTATCAACTAAATTATTAAAATCCTTTTCATCATCCTTTCAAAAGAGTAATTACGCATTTCGAAACACACCATTTCGCGAAAAGCATTTTCATAACGATATTAAAATTCGCCCCCCCCATCTCTCCCAGTTTTCAGTCAGATGCAAATTAAAGCGGAAAGCTAATAGAATAATGAACGTCACAGATTATTCCGAAAAACGGCACGGATTTTACAAAATGGCTCTTTTCCAGCAAAGTAAACGAATTACAATCTGCGAGATTAAAGAGACTAAACATTCGTGGAATAAAGAGATCAGCGGATTGCCCAGCCCACGAGAGGAAAACACTCTTCTGCTGCAGAGGCAATCTAATCATTTCGCCATTTTTTTTCCTTTTTATTATTTTTCCCTCCTCGTCGAAGATTGTCCGAAAAATCACTTTAATTCGCTCTTTCAGGCGGGCGCCGAGATCAGAGCTGCCTCGGTGAGTGACGGATGCGGAGGAATGGGGACCGAGTAAATATTGCAAACGGGAATTTATCGATTTCCACGTAACTTGACATTTAGTGGCTTGCATTCGGAGGAGTTAATTATTGTGGAATGAAAGAAGACAATTCATCTATAAAAAGAACAGAACACAATGCTGAATATTTGTTACAAAGAGTATATTTAATTTTTATTCAGTTTATTTAACTATTTCCGCGTAACTTTACATTTAGTTGCTTACAATATACGCATTTAATTACTAAGAAATGTTGGGAGGCAAGTTCTGTATTAGAGGAAGAGAAGATAATACATAATATATTTTATCACAATATATGTCGAAATACATATCGAAAATAAAATATATATCGAAAATAAAATATGTGTCTAAGAATATTTAATTTTATTTATTTAAACCGATATATCCTAATTTACTTATTGTACTGAAGTTTGAAAGAAGTTTTATTTTTTTTAGATATACTTAAAATAAATTCAAGAATTTTTTTAATGTATGAAATCTAATCAGCACTCTAAATATGGCATTGGGATAAAGAAATAAAATTTGAACTACATCTTGTTTTTAAACTGTTCTTTAAACAACACAATTTGAAAAAATGGATCAAAAAACTATATCGTAATGTGTAATAGAATTTATAAAATTTTTTGCAGTTTTAATAGTTATAAAATTAGCTAGAAGTAATATTTATTTATGTAATTCAAAATGTAAAAAAATTATGTCATTGCAATTACTCTCAAGATCATAGTTTAAAGAAGTTATATCTGTCTAGATGCGTACAGTAAAATCTAATATAGCCATTACAATCTATTAGTTCTTCACAATTATATGATAGTTCTTAAAAATATTTTCAGTAACAAAAAAAATAACCCTTCTCTATAACTTTAGTTTCTGTCAATGCTTACAAATTCAAAGTTTTAATACAGAAAAATTAAGCTTTAAATAGACCCCGACAATTTCTATTTTACATTTCCATTTTCATAATTTAGCATTTTCCATTTTTAGCTTTTCGTACTCTAAGTTTTGCCATGATTGTCTCTCAGTTTTCTTTAACATCTTTTCCAAGCTAAAATAATCACTAAAAATAATCAAGAAAAATTATTGTTTTTAGAAACACATTAAAGAACATTTCAATTAGTTGCTGATATAATGTTCAGAAAATATCAAGCTTAGTATTGTTATAGAAATTATCTGTTCTTTAAGTATTACGATAAGACCAGCTGATGTGTATGAAAATCTAGTTAAAGCATTAATAACAGTTTAAATAGACGCGATTTAAAAAATTTATTCTGTGTTTTATTTCAATTTCAATTGCGCCTTATCATCCAATTTAAAGACTTTTCAGAAAAGTTAAGTATTTTTGATCAGGTTCTTGTTTTTAATTGATATGTACAGTGTAGTTTTCTGTGCAGAGTAGAGTTGAGTATAATAAATATCTATAAACTAAGAAATTGTATTTCAATATATAGTTATTATATAAAAAGATATAATATAATTTGGAATTGTAATGAAATCCTTTCTATGTAATAGCGTTATAACCTTGAATGAGGAGATAATTTATTTTTAAAATGGTATTTTAAAAGAATTTTAGTTACAAGTTTACATTAGACATTTGTTCCGTTGCAACATAAAAAATGACTATATGCCTGTCATCTTTTTTAACCTTCTAAAACACCTCGATCTTGTAAAAATATAATTTTATTCGACAAATATATTTAAGCAAATCCTTTATACTCATCAAAAATTTCCTAATGGATCTGAAATAAATAGCAAATATAAAAGAATTTAATTTAAAATGACAAATTGTCTTAAAAAGTAGATTTCTCAATAAAATTCTCATTGTAGTTAATGTATTTTTACGTTAAATAACATTTTAAAAATTACTTAATATTTTAAAAAATTAGCACTACTTAATGTATAAAAAAAGGTAAAAGTCTTAATTTTTCTTTTTGCTAACGGTAACCATCAGAATAGCAGGAAAATTATCTCCATTACGACCACAGACGTCATTTTATAAATATTATTTATCTATTAATCTCACATTTAATGTCTATAACTTAAGTTCTTAAACAAAAAATTAGTTTTTCAAAATCTTCTGTTATTTTATAAATTAAAATACGAAATGAATTAAATGCTAACAGTCTTGGGTTTTCAAAATTGAAATTTATATTATACACAAAATTTTCCTGTATCTTAACTCTAAGAAAGCTAAACAATTAAAATATAAAAAAACTAATATTTGAAAATATATCGAATAAGAATTGAATATTCATAATGGTTTTTAAACATATCTTACGATAGAAATTTTAACATTCTTAATACTCTTAAATAAAGGAATGGAGGATTTCAAGTTACAATATTTTATACTTTTGTTATTTAAAATTGTTATTTTGTGTTATTTTGTAATTTTTTCCTAACATAAAATATTGTATTATCTATGATCATCTTTAAATACACAAACACACCCTCATCTTTTGTATATATATATATATATATATATATATATATATATATATATATAGAGAGAGAGAGAGAGAGAGAGAAGAGATAAATATACATAGATAGGCAGAATATATATATATATATATATATATATATATATATATATATATATATATATATATATATATATATATATATATATATATATATATATATATATATATATATATATATATATATATATATATATATTATATATATATATACATATATATATACATATATATATATATATACATATATATATATATATATACATATACATATATATATATACGCACACACACACACACACATATCTATATATACATATATATCTACACATACAAACATACATACATATATATATATATATATATATATATATATATATATATACATATATATATATATATATACATACATATACATATATATATATACATATACATATATATATATATATATATATATATATATACATATACATATATATATACATACATATACATATATATATATACATACATATACATATATATATATATATATATATATATATATATATATATATATATATATATATATATATATATATATAGAGAGAGAGAGAGAGAGAGAGAGAAATAGATGTCTGTGTGTGTATATGTTAAGATATAAAAATTTTAATTCAATTTCGAGACTTTTTGTAAGATTTTATCAACACTAACTGTACCATAGTGGTTCAAAACGAACGAGTGAGTCACCATATGGGTACAAATTGTACTAATTAATGTTTAAATTACAGTAATAAAGGGTATACATACAAATCAGCTTCATTACTTTAATCACTATTTTGGCTGGAAGAAAGGTTTTAAGCTATTTGGTGTCTGCGAATGCTGGAATGTTATCTGCAAAGGGTAGTGCTTTTTTTCGCCCATGCCAGGGCTTTCAGCACATTATATAAGATGATAGTTTTCGAAGTAAAGATGTTCCCTTAAATGAGCAATTTTGTCTCGAAGTTCATTTAGATTTTCATCAAATTATCTAGTATATCTAGTACGTATTGCACTGCCTTAAAGAAAATGAGATTGGAAAGTTCATCATTTTATCGATAAAACTATCGGAGGTGTTTAATGAACCCTAAAAAACTACTTGTATGGGACACTAAAATTACGATAAGTAAATAATCATCCTTCAAAGAAGTGCATTTATCTCGAAAGGTTAGTCAACTAACTCTTTTATCGCATCCAAAACTTAAACCAAAGAATTAGTACACAGTCCCCACTATAACGGAGAAGGAAAAAAAAGCTATAAATGCAGGTAGATTTAATATCGTGATGCATGGCAGCGGTCTGCTATTCTGGCAAACTCTATTAAATTATGCGAGGATACGAAAGAAGTTGAAACGTGTTGTGAGAAGAGGGGAGGTACGAGAAATAACAAAAAAGGAGCGCGCGCAACGTCTAGAGAGAAACTATACATCCGCGCCATAGTCCCACGAAACCGCTGATGTACTGGGGTAGATCGAATTATCTTTAAGAGATTGTACAATCACGGCTCTCTTTCGGGGGGAGTGATTTGAAAGGCTGCTTTACGACAAGATAGCTAAACCAGATAAAGATGAACAACGGCGAATTTTAAATAATAATTTGCAATAAAATCAATGAAGTCTGACGTTACTCCCTTTTGAATAAATTCTATTTTTATAAGGAAAATCTTGTTTTAGAATTCATACAAAATTTCAAGAATTCTAAAACATACCATCGGCTGATACTGGGAAGCTAGCGGTATCACTTTATGATCTAGTACAATGAAAGTACGTATGGCATGAGTTAAAACACAGTTTAAAGCATCTTTAAATTAATTTTTTCTCAAATATGTAAATACCCAATTACTCCTACATAGAAAATAAAATGAATATGGAATGGTTGATATACAAACAAAAAAAAATCGTTGATATACGTAAAAAAATGATTGATAATACAAACCAATGTAAACTAAATGTAAATTCTTTTTTTCGTAGGACTTAATGGATTTATATATACATCCGTGCAGTGTAGGTTTGAATATAGTAATTATCCATAAACTAAGAAATTGTATTTCAATATATAGTTATATATAAATACCCAATTACTCCTACATAGAAAATAAAATGAGAATGAAATGGTTGATATACAAACAAAAAATGGTTGAAACACAGTTTAAAGCATCTTTAAATAACAGGTAATGTAGAAAATTTAAAAAGTGTATTTCAAAGAAACGCGAATAAGTCTTACTTTTAATTTATACAAAATGTCAAGAATTCTAAAATATACATCGGTTGATACTGGGATGCTAGCAGTATAAATGTATGGTTTAGTACAATGAAAGTAAGCATAGCATGAGTTGAAACACAGTTTAAAGCATCTTTAAATTAATTTTTTCTCAAATGTATAAATACTCAATTACTCCTACATAAAAAATAAAATGAGAATGGAATGGTTGATATACAAACCAATGTGAAATGAACACAAATTCTTTTTTTCGTATTACTTTAATGAATTTATATATACATCCTGCAGTTTAGGTTTGAGTACAGTAATTTTTCATAGACTAAGAAATTGTATTTAAATATACAGTTATATATAAATACCCAATTACTCATAGATATAAAATAAAATAAAAATGAAATGGTTAATATAAAAACAAAAAAAAAATGGTTGATATACAAACCAATGTGAAATAAATGAGAATTCTTTTTTTCGCAAGACTTTAATGAATTTATATATACATTCGTGCAGTGTAGGTTTGAGTAGAGTAATTATCCATAAACTAAAAAATTGTATTTCCATATATAGTTATATTTAAATACCCAATTACTCCTACATAGAAAATAAAACGAGAATAGAATGGTTGATATACAAACCAATGTGAAATAAATGAGAATTCTTTTTTTCGCAAGACTTTAATGAATTTATATATACATTCGTGCAGTGTAGGTTTGAGTAGAGTAATTATCCATAAACTAAAAAATTGTATTTCAATATATTGTTATATTTAAATACCCAATTACTCCTACATAGAAAATAAAATGAGAATAGAATGGTTGATATACAAACCAATGTGTAATAAATGCAAATTCTTTTTTCATAGGACTTTAATGAATTTATATATATATCCGTGCAGTGTAGGTTTGAGTATAGTAATTCTCCATAAACTAAGAAATTGTATTTCAATATTTAGTTATTTTATAAAAATATATAATATAATTTGGAATTTTAACGAAAAACTTATTGTGTAATAATGTTATAATCTTGAATGAAGAGATCATTTATTTTTAAAATGGTGTTTTAAAAGAATTTTAGTTAAAGTTTACATTAGACATTTATTCTATTGCATCACATAAAAGTGACTATATGCCTGTCGTTTTTTTTAACCTTCTAAAACACCCCGACCTTCTAAAAATATAATTTTAATGTAGAAAATAAAAAATAAATAAATAAAAATAATAAAAATAAAAGGTAATGTAGGAAATTAAAAAAGTGTTTTTAAAAGACACGCGGATAAGAAAAATCTTGTCTTTAATTCATACAAAATTTCAAGAATTCTAAATTATACCATCGGCTGATACTGGGATGCTAGCAGTATAACTTTATGGTTTAGTACAATGAAAGTATGTATAGCATGAGTTGAAACACAGTTTAAAACATCTTCAATTAACAGATCATGTAGAAAATTTAAAAAGCGTTTTTGAAAGACGCGTTATTTAGCTGTATGAACTTTACACATTGGCGGACAACATAGCTTAATAAGATTAAGATAAACAATGATTAATTGAAAAAAACAATTGTAATAAAACGAAGTCTGGTGCTTTTCCTTTTTTCAATAAATTTCACTTTTTAAAAGCAGAAAACATATATAATCAATATTAAATTTCAAGAATTCTAAAACAAATTAATTTATACTGATTTACTGGTTAAGTATTTTTTCTGGTATTTTCTGGTCTATTTTAAGGTTAGGTATAACACAAATATTTATTTAATCACTTCAAATACAGTTAAAAAATTTAATTATCATAGAAAATCTCAAAATTGTTTTTCAAAGATATACATTCTGACGTTAAAAGAACACATTTCACTCCTACTAGAAAAATACTAAAATAGTTTTAATAATCACATAAGTCACTGTAAAATGTTAACAGTATTTATGAATTAGAAAAAATTAGTCTTGCAATGGCGCACATATTTTAATGCTTGTGTTTTAATAAGTTTGCAGAAAGACAAGAGTATTACAGCCTACTTTTTATGTGAATAATGAATTTCAAACTAAATCCAACGAGGCACGACGTGGTCGTAAATAATGTTTCTTATAACATTTCATAAAATGTCCTGGTTTGCATGTGAAAAGCGTCCACTGTGTTTACTTTGCATCTAAACAACCAACCTTGAACTCTATACAAGCAAAGGCTTTCTCAGGAGCAAAGAAACGAGAGTTATAATGAAGTGTGATTCTTCGCATAATAACAGTAATTGTAAGATCTTACACTAGTATTGTGCACAACTTATTGAAATTTACATACTCATTGCTATGAAGAAAAATATTAAAACTGAATTTTGATTCAGCTTATGTAAAATATTAACAGCATTTATGCGTCAGTAAAAGTTTTACTTTGAATTTATCAAACATTGCTTCGTTTTGTTTTAAATGCTTGCTTTTTATAATACAGATTACAATAAAAAAATGAGTAATACAGTCTACTTTTTATGTGAATAATAAATTTTAAACTATATCTAATAAGGCACGTGATGTCATAAATAATGTTTTCTATAACCTTTCATAAAATGTCCTGGCTTACATGTGAAAAGCGTCCATTGTGTTTACTTTGCATCTAAACAACCAACCCTGAACTCTATATAAGCAAACGCTTTCGCAAGAGCAAAACAATGAGTATAGTAATAAAGTATGATTTTGCGCATAATGATACTAATTGTAAGATCCTACACTAGTATTGTACACAAGTTATGGAAATTTACATACTCATTGCTATCAAGAAAAACATTAAAAATGAATTTTGATAACCTTATAAGCCAATGTAAAATATTAACGGCATTTATGTGTTAGTAAAAGTTTTACTTACTTAGTTTTAAAAGTTTTTTAATACACATTACAAGAAGAAATGAGTAATACAGTCAACTTTTTATATGAATAATAAATTTTAAACTAAATCCAATAAGACACGATGATGTCATAAGTAATGTTTCCCTCTGACCTTTCATAAAATGTCCCGGTTAGCATGTGAAAAGCGTCCACCCTGTTTACTTTTGCACCTAAAGAAGAACCAACCCTGAACTTCATACACGCAACGCCTTCGCAAGAGCAAAACAATGAGCGGAGTAATAAAGTGTGATTCTTCGTGTAATGACACTTACATTAAAGCCTGCTACGCCGCGTTAAAGTTGATATTCGCACCTGCATGCAAGTGTCAACGCCCAACTTGTGTCCCACAGAGATCCGAACTGATACTAAAACGAATCTGGGCTCTAGGGGGCTAATCATTCCGTAGAGTATGAGAAATAAATCAAACAGGTTGTTACCACTCCCGCGAGGATGGAAAAGAAATGATTCGCCTGATTGCGAGCATTGTTTGGCTATTTTGAAAAATACCTCGCCAAGCAATGTTCGCCGCGTAATGGAAATCAAGTGAGTAAGAGAAGAGATGGCTTTTTAATGGGATTCATTTATTAATATTCTCGATGGGTAGTTCTCTGATAGCTTCCGCAGCGATAGGTGGTATTGGTTTTCAAAGCTATTATCTCTGCATAAGGTATATGATTGCTCTTGGTCGTTGCCAGCATCATTATTCATGCAAAGAAATTTACTGCATTAAAAGAATCACTTATGGAACAAAACGTTTATCCTTTAAGCTCCAGTATTAACAGACAGAGAAAGTTAGAAAATATTTTAGAGTTTATAAGGGTAAAAAATGAGTTATTCTCCAGAATTCATCAAATGAAATGCAATCAAATGACCTTTAAACCTTTGGTATGATAGAATAGCATTTAAAATACATAAACTTCAACTTTATGTCTATAAAACTCAATGTTTATGCCTATGAGAATTCCTAATTACAACCTGTTTAATAAGACTGAACGTAGTCTTTAATGTACAAAGATAGAGTCAAGCTAAGAATCATTGACTCGACATGATACTACAGACAAGTTAGGAAGATACATGATCGCATGTGCTCATACACCTCTATTCCCAAAATGCAGGTTTTGAATTGGAATTAGAACGTTAAACTAGTATATCAGAAAATTTGAATTTACAGTTGCACTGCTAAAACAAATTAAGGGAGCAAGGAAAGAAGTTAAGAATACCGCGCGAGACAGTCACGTATTGACATAAAATGGATAGTACACGTATATCAATGTGCAATAAAAAAAAGTAATGAAAAAATTTGTAATTAAGCTTTAATTCTTTGAAAATATCGAAAATACATGAAAAGATGATTCAGAGCAACAATTTGGTTACATGTAATCGATAAAAAAAAGTGTTGTTTAGAAATGATGCAAGATTTTTAATATGACGTGTGGTCTCTAAGTATCTAAGACTGCTGCACATCTGTTTTCCATGGATGCAATGATGTTATCGCTAAGACTTTGGGGAATACTGTTCCACTCCTCAAGAACTGAAATCTCAAGTCTCAGAGAGTAAAAGGAGGCCTTGGTCTGATGTGTCGTCCGAGTATGTCCCAAACATGTTCGATTAAATTGAGATCAGGAGAGAACGCTGGACTTTCTATATGCTGTTTTATTTCAGCTTCAAGTACGTTCTCCACAAGACGAGCTGTATGTGGGTGGTATTATCATGCTGGAAAACAAAGCAATCTCCAATGGCTGCAGTGTAAGGTATGACATGAGATCTCAGTATCTCATCTGCATACCTTCGGGCCGTCAAAGTACCATTCCGCATGATATGCATATCAGAACGTCATTCCACCTCATGGCATCCAACCATCTCGTCTGTATTGGGACCTTTCATGAACGGATGTGGGGTTATTTTGAGTGACCCTTTCCTTCCATACTAAAATACGTCGGGTGTCACAATCCAGAGTGAATCGGGACTCATCTGTAAGTAGCACTTGGTCCAATCCCGTTGCTCCCGATCTCGATGTTCAGCAGCCCATCTTCTTCGGGCCGTACGGTGGGATGAGGTCAACAGAATGCAGACCATTGACTTACGTGCACAGAGACCTCCCTGATGAAACCTATCACGTACTGTTTGGCTGGATACCCTTTGTTCTGTTGCCAAGAGCAACTGTGTATCATTGTCTGTTCTGTTTCGACGAGCTGTTAACAGTGTATACCGGTCATCAGTTTTTGTAGTGGCGCGTAGCCATTCTGTCCTGAACGACGTCTAACATTCCTTGTTACTTGGAACTGATTCCACAGCCTTGCAGTGACAGTTCTGGAGATTCCAATAGCGTCCGCGACATTACGTTATGTTTGCTTGGATTTAGGTTTACCTATAATACACCATGACATGGATTCCAGTAAATCCTGTTGCTGAGACATTTTCAAGTCACCTTTTTCTCAATAAATAAATAAATAATGACTGAGCAATCGCATTTTACAGTTAACCGCTTGCCTGATTATCCCGAGTTATCTCGGGTTCGTATACGTTGCAGTTAATTATTATCCCGAGAAAACTCGGATGATGTAGAATTTGTCAGTACGATTTGCTTTATCACAGTTTTACTCTGCCCGGAGGAAATATTCAGCTTTGATTGGCAGTTTGCTAAGTTTTGTTGGTTTCAGGGTTCTTGTAGTGGAATTGGTCACGTGTTTTCCACTAATTTGAAAAATTAATTTTAGAAAATCATCGTAATCAGTTTTCTGCCACAACAGGAATGTCCAACATTAGTCCCTTACCACTCAAGTTAACCTCAAGGCATTTTTCATTTGTTATTCCTGTAACTTAAAAAAATAAAATAAAATGAGACAGTGCACATTGTGCTCCAGTAAAACAGATTCCAGAGGTAAGCTAGTAAGAAAAAAGACCAGATACCAGTGTTCAGAATGTCAGGTATCACTTTGTATTGCTTCTTGTTTCAAAAACTATCATACAAAGACTAATATTTACCTTTTATACATTTGCCCGAGATAACTCGGGATAGTAAACTAATAGCAAAACTAAATGCTTTTACACATGTAAGAATTAAAAATTCAACTTAAAATTTACAAATTTTGTTTAGTTTTATTTCCTCGTATTTAATAATTGATAATAAGTGATGATTTTTTGCAATTTATTAAAAAAAAAAAATTGTAAGGGAAGCGGTTAAGACAGTGAAACAGACGCTTCTGCAACATCCCGATTTCTGCCCTTATATTCTTTTTCTGGTTTTTCACGTCATGAACTTTGATTTGCATATGAAACTTTCTTCTGTTTCCTGGTAGGCTTTAAATTACAGATGATTTATTTAAATCATCCATTATAATTTATTATTACTTATCGGTGTAAGTATTTGCGTAATTTCTTTAAACCATGTGCTCCCCTAATTGTTTTGAGCAGTATATATATATATATATATATATATATATATATATATATATATATATATATATATATATTACGGACAGGAAATGTATTATGTTAATAAAAAAACTAATATGGAGATAATCGTATAGATCCTATTGTCAGATTTTGTATATTTTAGTCTGTGTTTATTTCACCTTTTATAATTAAAAATGTAACTCCTTTTTCCAGTTTCATTTCCGATCTCCAACTCAGAGTAGTAGCTATTATAAAGCAAGATATCACAAGGTATTGGGGCTCACAGCAGTCAGAGGTTCTTCTACCGACGTTGATAAACTGAATCACAAACTGAAAATTAATAGTTTTAAAGAAAAAATGTGTCAAATCTTCTGGAACGACTGCACTATATACCTGTTTACAGAAACTGTTTATACAATTAGAGTATGTGAGTGTATTGCGCTAAATTGTAGCTCAAGACTAAAATCTGGCAACCATATGCATAATCAAAACATTAACTTTAAAATTTCATATTTTTTGTAACTTTCACATTAATATATTGTAAAATTTAGTATAAAAATAAACTATTTTAACATAAGTTCTTTCTTATGTGTGTATATTTTTGTCTGGGGAGCTACTTTAACATGTATATAAATATATATATTTATGTGTATAGATATGTATTTGTATATATATATATATGTATATAAGTATATATATATGTATATATATATGTATACATATATGTGTATATATATGTATATATATGTATATATATGTATGTGTATGTGTATATATGTATATATATGTATATATATGTATATATATATGTATATATATGTGTATATATATGTATATATATGTATATATATGTATGTGTATGTGTATATATGTGTATATATATATATTTATATATATGTATATATATATGTATATATATTTGTATATATGTATATATATGTATGCATATGTCTATATATGCAATATATCAAAATTATTAGACCTAAAATATCTATCTAGAATTCTCTTTTTTCCCTTCTAATTCTTTCATGTCTATTTTTCCAACCATGTAATATCTTATTTGAAGGAGTGTTCAGTGCTTAAATTCTTACAAACCAGTCTCTCAAAGTTAACTCATAAGAAAACTCATAATATAATAAATTTCCCAAATGCAATCTCCAATATTGTATTTACATACAAATGAGATTAAATTCTTTCTTTTGGCAATATATTTTACATAATGTCCTAGAACAATTAGACTCTTTTCTTCCTCTCATAAACATTTTGCAAAAGACGAATCAACACACACTGCACAATGCACCAAGCTATCTCTTTAAAGTGTAGATATTATGCATTGAAAAACAGATATTTTCTTTTAGCTGTTTAAATGAGAAAAGGGCGTACTCTCATGCTGCCTTCCCCCTCACTTTCCAACAAAGAAAGAGAGAAAAGAAAAAAAAATCGTCCTCCGATACATTTCTCATTTTTTCCCCTCACGTTTATATTCGAGATGTTTGCACCCCCTTTTAAACTCCCGCTGAGTTCTATCACAACTTGAGAAGGATGAGATCTGGGATATTAATGGATTCATTCGCAAGCGTTAAGACACTCCAGAATGTTTAGCTATACTGCGAGCAAAGTGCCGTATAATGGCATACTTGCAAGTCTGGGTATTGAATGTTAATTCTAAATATTTCGTGATGTCAAAGGTAAACCTTTAATAATTTTCCGTAACCATGTGAAATATCACAACTTTAGAAGGATGAGATCTGGGATATTAATGGATCCATTCGCAAGCGGTCGACACAGTGGCGTGGCAAGGTGAGGGCAAGAAGGTCTATCATGACCCGGGTGCCTCTCAGAGAGGGAAGCCAAATGGTACATTCTATATAATATATTACTATATGTTTATTCAGGTGGGGTTCCAAATAGGTACTCTGTACCACGTGCCAGTTGTACTCGCTACGTCATTCTATTTACACAGTCCAGAATAGTTAGTTGTACAGGAAATACTGTTTTGCATACTGTCTATGAATTACAAAGATAGTTCCCTCAAACTTGTCTGTCCTTGTCTCTTGCCATGGAAGCAGAGGAATGAAGAATTTCTCTGTTTTTAACATTAAAAGAAATGAATCCACTATGGTTTACTGAATACCTTGTTACAATAGTGATTTCCCATAACCAATCATCTAATCGGGAGCTATGTTTGTGATAGAAAGACAGTATTGACATACTCTATGATCTGAGCATTAAGTAATTATTCTAAGTAAGACGTAATGTCAAGGAAAAACTTTAAATTTTTCCGTAACCATGTGAAGCATCACAACTTGAATGGATCAATGGATTCATTTGCAAGCGTTAGGGCACTTCTGAATGTTTATTTATATATTGAGAAAAGTGCTTTATAAAGGCCTATTTGCAAGTCTGGATACCAAATGTTAATTCTAAATATTTCGTGATGTCAAAGGTAAAATTTTAATAATTTACCGTAACCATGTGAAGTATTACAACTTTAGAAGGATGAGATCTGGGATATTAATGGATCCATTCGCAAGCGGTCGACACAGTGGCGTGGCAAGGGGAGGGCAAGAAGGTCTATCATGACCCCGATACCCCTCAGAGAGGGAAGCGAAATGGTACAATCTATATAATATATTGCTATATGTTTATCCAAGTGGGGTTCCAAATAGGTACTCTGTACCAGGATCCAGTTGTGCTCGCTACGTCATTCTATTGACACAGTCCAGAATACTTAGTTGTACAGGAAATACTGTGTCATATATTGTCTATGAATTGCAAAGATAGTTCCTGCAGACTTTTATATTCTTGTCTGTTGTCGTGGAAGCAGAGGTATTAAGAACTTCTCTGTTTTCAAGATTAAAAGATATGCATTCACTATAAGTTACTGAATGCCTTGTTACAATATTGACCTCCCCTAACCAGTCTTCTAAGCAGGAGCTATGTTTGTGCTAGAAAGACAGTATTGGCATACTCTAAGATCTGAGGATTGAGTAATTTATCTAAGTATTCTGTAATGCCAAAGTAAAACTTTAAATTTTTCCTTAACCATGTGAAGCATCACAACTTGAATGGATTAATGGATTCCTTTGTAAGCGTTAGGACACTTCAGAATGTTTAGCTATACACTGAGAAAAAAGCTTTATAAGGGCACATTTGGGAGTCTGGATACCGAATGTTAATTCTAAATATTTCTTGGTGTCAGAGGTAAAACTTTAATAATTTTCCGTTACCACATAAAGTATCAGACCTTTAGAAGGGTGATATCTAGGGTTTAATGGATTCATTCACAAACAGCCATTACAATGCCGTATTAAGAGAATGTTAAGGGATTCTATCATGTGCAGGATGATACTCACATAGAGATGCCAAATGGTATATTTTATAAAATATATTACTATATGTTTATTCTTGGTAGCACGCCAAAGAGTCACTGTGTCTCATACTGCAATCATACTCTCTACACCATTAGGTTGACACAGTACAAAATGTTTGGTTGTACAGCAAACTGTGTCTTATATTGTTTATCAGTCACAAAAATAGTTCTCACAAACTTGTTTGCACCTGTTTGTTACCGCAGAAACATGGGAAACAAAAACTTCTCTATTTTTCAACATAGAAAACCAGAAGAAATGCATCACTAAGAGTTACTGAATGCCGTATTACAACAGTGACCACCACTAACCAAAATTCTAGGTATTTTTGTACTAGACAGAGAGTATTGACATAATTGAAGGTCTGAGTATTGAATGGGAACTAAATATTTCTTGATGTCAAGGTAAAAAAATGTTCGTGAACCATGGGAAGTATCACAGCTTTAGAATGATGAGATATGGCATATTAACCTATTCACTCGCTAAGCTCTAAGACACTCTAGAATGTTTAGCTGTACAACAAAGTATCTTATAATAGCATGCTTGGAAGTCTGGATACCGAATGATAGTTTTAATTTCCAAATTCTACATTTTAAAAAGGAATACACAATCTCTAAAACCAATCTCTATATTTTTGTCATGTATTCTTAAAAAGAAATTCTACATTACTTTTTATGGACACTAAGATGGGATAGCCTAAAATTTTAATTATTACCAAAAATTATCAAAGTAGATTATCAATTTTTATTTGTTACTCTTAAGAACTTTCTACACATTCACAATCATGAGTTATACACTTCTCCCAGTGTTTTATGATCTTCCAGAGACCTTTTTTGAATAATCAAACTGCGATCACATATATTTTCCTACTGCGGGTTACTTCAACATTAATTCGTCCATATCCCACAACATTAAGAACTTTGATTAACATTTTATAACATAGAGACTATGTAATAGGGAGCTAGAGTAAAATTTTTTATAATAATGTATTGTATAACAATAACACACAACATTAGTAGTTGTAATTTGCATTTTATAACATAGAGACTATGTAATATGGAGCTATAGTAAAATTTGTTATAACAATGTATTGTATAACAATAACACAGAACATTAATAGCTGTAATTTATATTTTCTAACATAGAGACTAATAGGGAGCTATAGTAAAATTTGTTATAACAATAACACAACATTAATAGATGTAATTTGCATTTTATAACATAGAGATTATGTAATAGGGAGCTATAGTAAAATTTTTTATAACAATGTATTGTATAAAACACAACATTAATAGCTGTAATTTACATTTTATAACATAGAGACTATGTAATAGAAAACTATAGTTAAAATTTGTTATAGCAATGTATTGTATAACAATAATATACAACATTAATGGCTGTAATTTTCATTTTATAGCATAGTGACTATGTAATAGGGAGCTATAGTAAAATGTGTTATAACAATGTATTGTATAACAGTAACACGCATCATTATAGCTGTAATTTTCATTTTATAACATACACACTATAAAAAAGGAGCTTTAGTAAAATTTGTTATAACAATGTATTGTATAACAATAATATACAACATTAATGGCTGTAATTTTCATTTTATAGCATAGTGACTATGTAATAGGGAGCTATAGTAAAATGTGTTATAACAATAACACACAACATTAATACCTTTAATTTACATTTTATATCATAAAGACTATGTAATACAGAGTTATAGTAAAATTTGTTATAACAATGTATTGTATAACAATAATACACAACATTAATAGCTGTAATTTACATAGTTTATATAACATAGAGCTATAGTAAAATTTGTTATAACAATGTATTGTATAACAGTTTGCTATAAAATCTGTTATACCACAATTAGTATATCGTGTATTGAGAAGGGTTTAAGGAATAAAAGTTTCATTAAAATTATAAACATTCGATGAGTTATTTAGATTTATTTATTAAAAAAAGAGAAGAGAGTCATTTATTAACTTTGCTTTATTTATGAACAGCATGTGTAAAATTTTCGAAAATGGGACAAAATTTGAATCCATGTATATATTTTGTAATTGAGGCAAAATATTCAAAATAAACATGTTTATCATATTATTGCAATTATTTATGTTTCCAACCAATAACTAGCATACAAAAACTACTATTACTTGAGTGAAATTGGGAATAAAACAAAATAAATTCTGTAAATTCTTTGTGATCACATAACCTATAAAGTAAATTCTAGAATTGTAAATACAACACGATATAAGCCAAAATCTATGCATGACGAGGTATGATTTTTTTTATTAATGGATTGTAGATCCAGCATTTAAGAAATAATTAATTTGATAGCTCAAGGAGACGTCAGTTAATATTTCATTGGTTAAATCGATAAAACGTAACGCTTTTTTTTCGCATAAACATCAATGATTAATCTCTCCACAAGATAAAAGAACTGGTCTCAATCTGTAATCAATTTCATCAGGGAATTTCAACAGTTTTGTCTTGGTGGAAAAATCCGAAGGTGTTTTGTGCGTGTAATGCAGACCTCCCGGGGTCTAAACGCATTTGTCAGAAGTATGGTGGTTTTAGGATCACAGCAGGGATTCCCGAATGGTGCGATTACACATGGAGCCCGTATTGTAAGAGAGAGTGTTGTAATCAAGACAGGTAAAAAGGTTGTTATCTGAAGGCAATATCAGAAACCCCTTTTGTTTTGTTGCTCGGCGCTTTGGGTATTGATCTGAAGTGATTTCAAAACACGTTTTAGGCTTTCATAATAGCCGTAAATGATTAAACACGATGTTGGCTCAAATTGCATGCTTTGGGATGACTTGCTTTGATAAAGAACTTGCAAAGTGGTATAAACAGTCAAACTCTACCGTTCATTCAGATAACAACTTAGCGTTATAATGAGATTAGAGATATATCAAGTTGTGAACTTATATCTTACAATCAAATAAAATTTATGTATTTTATTTATTCTCTGAATTTTAGGTATTTTCAAGATTCAGAGAGTTTTAGATACATTCCCTATATAATAATAGCCTAAGTTATCTGTCCGTCTGTTCTCGAATTTACGAATTTATGGTTGTACCTGGAATGGAAATCGATATTGGTTTCTTGCTGAGTTAGGGTTAGCAACGTTTGAAATCCCCCCTTCCCCTTTTTCGAGTATTTAATGCCATTATTTCGAGCCCTATTTTCACGGGTTAAGAGCGGGTGATTAAATTTATCAATTTACCACTTAATAAAGAAGTAAAAATAACATTTTTTTCTAGCATTATGACGTCATTCCTTTAACCAGCTCATTTAATCATTTCTTATTTTAAATAATTTATATATCGTCTGCATTATTTTCATACGTTTTATCACTGAAATTAGATATTACTCAAGTAATTTTCTTTTATATTTGGCTTAAATAATAAATTAGGTACATATGTGATAATTTTAAATTTAATCATCGATTATTTTTTGTTGCAATGAAAATTTTATCACCGGTATTAAAAACAAATTTTATCTTCCTCCAGAGTGTAGTGGAAATAATAGTTTCATTCATTTACTTCCATTAATTACTGTGGAAAAAATTGGGAAGAACTTAACAATAATTTCGAAGTAGTTAAGAAAACTTTGAATTATCTTTCTAAATAATTTCTGTAAATTCTTTGTGATCACATAACCTATAAAGTAAATTCTAGAATTGTAAATACAACGCAATATAATATAAGCCAAAATCTATGCATGACGATGTATGATTTTTTTATTAATGGATTGTTGATCCAGCATTTAAGAGATAATTAATTTGATATCTCAAGGAGACATCAGTTAATATTTCATTGGTTAAATCGATAAAACGTAACGCTTTTTTTTTTTTTTTTTTTGCATAAACATCAATGATTAATCTCTCCGCAAGATAAAAGAACTGGTCTCAATCTGTAATCAATTTCATCAGGGAATTTCAACAGTTTTGTCTTAGTGGAAAAATCCGAAGGTGTTTTGTGAGTGTAATGCAGACCTGCCGGGATCTAAACGAATTTGTCAGGAGTATGGCGGTTTTAGGATCACAGCAGGGGTTCCCGAATGGCGCGATTACACATGGAGCCCGTATTGTAAGAGAGAGTGTTGTAATCAAGACAGGTAAAAAGGTTGTTATCTGAAGGCAATATCAGAAACCCCTTTTGTTTTGTTGCTCGGCGCTTTTGGGTATTGATCTGAAGTGATTTCAAAACACGTTTTAGGCTTTGATAATAGCCGTAAATGATTAAACACCATGTTGGCTCGAATTGCATGCTTTGGGATGACTTGCTTTGTTAAAGAACGTACAAAGTGGTATAAACAGTCAAACTCTACCGTTCATTCGGATAACAACTTAGCGTTATAATGAGATTGGAGATATATCAAATTATGGCCTTATATCTTACAATCAAATACAATTTATGTATTTTATTTATTCTGTAAATTTTAGGTACTTTCAAGAGTTTAGATAAATTCCCTATATAATAATAGCCTAACTTATCTGCCCTCGAATTTATGAAGCTGTTATACCTGGAATGCATAGAGGCATCCATATTAGATTCTTGATGAGTTAGGGTTAGCAACTTTCGAAATCCACCCCTTCCCCCTTTTCGAGCGTTTAATGCCATTATTTAAAGCCCTATTTTCCCCGGTTAAGAGCAGGCGATTAAATTTATCCATTTATCACTTAATAAATGTGTAAAAAATAACAATCTTTTCTAGCATTGTGACGTCATTCCTTTAGCTATCTCATTTAATCATTTCTTATTTCAAATTTTTTAAATATCGTCTGCATTATTTGCATACGTTTCATCACTGAACTTAGATATTAAGTAAGTAATTTTCTTTTATATTTGGCTTACACAATAAATTAGGTATATATGTGATAATTTTGGAATGGTTGCTTTGGGATGGCTTTTGTTAAAGAACGTGAAAAGTGGTATAAACAGTCAAACTCTACCGTTCATTAGGATAACAACTTAGCTCTGAATCGATTCGCTTAGCGATATATGGAATTAAGACCTTATAATTTACCGCGAAATAGAATTTATGTTTTTATTTATTCTCTAAATTTTAGGTATTTTCTGAATTCAGAGAGTTATGGATACATTCATTCATAAACACATGGGTTAGAATTTTAGCGTAATTTTATTTTCACTTACATATTTTTAGTTAGAATCGCCTATATAACAATAGCTTACGTTATCCGTCCGTCTGTCCTTGAATTTATGAAACGTTTGGACCTGGAATGGATAGAGACATCCATATTTGATTCTTCATGAGTTAGAGTTAGCAAAATCCAAAGTGAGTAAAGCGTATTTTCTCTTAAGTATCGATCCGATTCTAAAATAAAATGGTGTAAATATGCTTCATATCACAGCAAAAAAATACTGTCGTCTTTAAAACGTTCGAAATCCACCCCTTCCCTCCTTTTCGAGAGTTTAATGCCATTATTTCAAGCCCTATTTTCCCCGGTTAAGAGCAGGTGATTAAATTTATCCATTTATCACTTAATAAATAGGTAAAAATAACAATTTTTTCTAGCATTGTGACGTCATTCCTTTAAACATCTCATTTAATCATTTCATATTTTAAACTATATAAATATCGTCTACACTATTTTAATATCTTTGATCACTGAACTTAGATATTACGTAAATGATTTTCTTTTATATTTGGCTTAAATAATGGATTAGGTACATACGTGATAATTTTAAATTGAATCATCGATTAATTTTTGTTGTATTAACAATAAATTCTTTTCATGTAAGTCTAGGAGTCTATTTCACGGACTAATAAATATCTAACTTTTAATTTATATATATTTGGAAATTAAGAAGTTTGTTCTTTTGTGTGTTTGTTTATTATACATAACCACACGGTTTGACTAAATGAATTCAACGTGATTCTAAACTGCATTAAAGGATCGGGAGACTCTAGAGGAGTATGACGATAAATAAATTATTGAGAGTGAACCAGATAGTTCTCAGCCAAAAAACAAACCATTTTTTACCTGCCTCATTGGGTACTTAACAGTTCTGGAATATTAAAAATTTTACTAATCCCGTCATATGATGGGCTATAGTCTAGTATAATAATAGCCTAAGTTATCTGTCCATCTGTCCTCAAATTTATGAAGCGGTTGGACCTGGAATGGATACAGGTATCCATATTGATTTCTTGATGAGTTAGGGTTAGCAAAATTCAAAGTTTATCTTCTCCTAAACTATCGATCCGATTCTAAAATAAATTGGTATAAATATGCTTCACATCACAGCGGAAAATACTGTAGTCTTTAAAACGTTCGAAATCCACCCCTTTCCCCTTTTCGATCTTTTAATGCCATTATTTCAAGCCCTATTTTCCCCGATAAGGAGCAGGCAATTAAATTTATCATTTTAACACATAATAAATAGGTAAAAATAATATTTTTCTAGCATTATGACGTCATTCCTTTAACCATCTCATTTAATTATTTCTTATTTTAAATCATTTAAATATCGTCTGCATTATTTTCATACGTTTTATCACTGAACTTAGATATTACCTCAATAACTTCCTTTTATATTTGGCTTAAATAATAGATTAGGTACATATGTGTTTTTTTCAAATCTGTCTCGAATTTATGAAGCAGTTGGACCTGGAATGAATAGAGGCATCC
>CM063511.1:93041529-93126529 GCA_032207245.1 Pardosa pseudoannulata | reverse complement strand
GTAAGGCAACTGGCAAAGGCAACGATCTCGTAACTGAGAGTTTACGGATTTCCCGCTCGAGCAGGCCTTAGATCAGCTGTGTTCGTTAAAGGTGACTTGGATTCGTAAAATATGTTCGTGTCACAATGTCCTCGAAGTTCTCAATCAATACCTCTGGGTGTGGCAGGTTAAGCAAAATTATGGGTCTTTTGTTTGGTCTCTGCTTCTAAATTACGAGGACCCACTTGAGCAAATAGTCGTTCTTTCACCCTAGCGGTGGTCATTAAAAGCGAAAGGCGCACCCCTTTGCTTTAATACGAGTAGAATATAGCTCAATCGTGCTTGGTTTGTCCAAGTGGCATCAGAAACAACAACAAGTTTGAGCACCATTCCAAAAATTGCAATATTCTTAGAGGATGGTTCAATCGTGCTTGGTTTATCCAAGTGGCATCAAAAACAACAACTTGTAGGAATGTGACATAAATGTAAACAAAACTTGTAAAATAAAATTGATTGTCTTTATAATGAAATAAAGAGCTGTGAGTTATATTGCTAAGATTTTACAGAAATGATAGTTAAACTTCTATATACGTATAAGTCATTCAATAAATCCCGTTCCGTGGCCCATCGAAATGGCCATTCCGTGGGCCATCGTAATGATCGAAAAACACTAGAGATTATTTTTTGTCAGTTCTTAAAAATGTGTTTAATTAACTAACGTTGATTTTAAAGTCTTATTATTAATGAAATAACTTTATATTTTATACATGATATTGGTAAAAAGGCAGAAACGTTTATCACTGTAATGAAAAAAAATCTAGAATTAGGAGAAATATTTCCAAGTATAGTTTATATATGCAGGTCATTAACTTTTGTGAAATATTAGTGGGGGGATTAAAAAAGCTGCTGGTAAGATATAAAAAGAAAAACAACTTTCCAGAAAAGTGCTGTACGCATTTTTTTCGATTACACCATAAATCAGTGCAATTCAGAATTTTAGGTTTTCTCTGAAACATCAATTAATTTAGTGACTTGAAATCTCAACTTTACCTTAACTATGTCTCTTGTCATTTATGAGTAAAACTAATTTTTTTTTAGTAAGGTGGGAAACTTTTCTTGGCTTAAGACTTTTCTTGGCTTCCGTTGTTAGGTCAATCTCGAAGGAGTGTGACAGAAATATAAACGAAACCTCAAAAAGAAAATTGATTATTTTTACAATTGAGTAAACAGTTGGGAGTAATGTTTCTAGAATTTTTCAGAAATGACAGGTAAAATTAAGTTTTTCCTGTATAAGTCAATAGATCTTGTTTCCTAGCTTCTGTGATAAAAAAAGGCTAGAGAGGATTTAATCCATTTCTTACTCAAGAGAGTGTATACTAATCTGAATTTTAAAAGGATCATATAAATGAGTCGATAGATCCTATTTCACATGTTAATTGGTGATTTAAAAATGGCTAGAAAAGATTTAATTCATTCCTTACTTAACAAAATGTATATTAATTTTAATTTTAAAATCTTATTGATTATCAATAACATGATAATTTTAGATTAGTGTGGTACTTTGAAAGGACCTTTAAAAGGAAATTTTAAATGGTTGATTAAAAAAGTCAACAGATCCTACTTTAATTTTAAAATTTTATAATCAATAACGTGATAACTTTAAAGGACCTTTAAAAGGGAATTTTAAAAGGATGATATAAAACAGTCAATAGATCCTATTGCACAGGTTAATTGATGATCCAAAAAGGCTAGAAAGGATTTAATTCATTCCTTACTTAACAAAATGTATACTAATTTTAATTTTAAAATCTTATTAATGACTATGAATAACATGATATTTTTAAATTAGTATGGTACTTTAAAAGGACCTTTAAAGTTAAATTTTAAAAGGATGGTATAAAGCAGTCAATAGATCATATTCCATAGGTTAATTGATGATCCAAAAAGGCTAGAAAGGATTTAATTCATTCCTCACCTAAATGTACACTAATTTTAATTTTAAAATCTTATTGATTATGAATAACGTGATATTTTTAAATTAGTATGGTACTTTAAAAGGACCTTTAAAGTTAAATTTTAAAAGGATGGTATAAAGCAGTCAATAGATCATATTCCATAGGTTGATTGATGATCCAAAAAGGCTAGAAAGGATTTAATTCATTCACTACTTAACAAAATGTATACTCATTTTAATTTTAAAATCTTATTATTGATTATCAATAACGTGATATTTTTAGATTAGTATGGTACTTCAAAAGGACCTTTAAAAAGAAATTTTAAAAGGATGATACAAAACAGACAATAGATCCTATTCCACAGGTTGATTGATGATCCAAAAAGGCTAGAAAGGATTTAATTCATTCCCTACTTAACAAAATGTATACTCATTTTAATTTTAAAATCTTATTATTGATTATGAATAACATGATATTTTTAGATTAGTATGGTACTTTAAAAGAACCTTTAAAAGGAAATTTTAAAAGGATGATATAAAACAGTCAATAGATCCTATTCCACAGGTTAATTGATGATCCAAAAAGGCTAGAAAGAATTTAAATCATTCCTTACTTAACAAAATGTATACTAATTTGAATTTTAATATGTTATTGATTATTAATAACTTGATAATTTTAGATTAGTATGGTACTTTAATAGGACCTTTAAAAGGAAATTTTAAAAGGCTGATATAAAGCAGTCAATAGATCCTATTCCACAGGTTAATTGATGATCTAAAAAGGCCATAAATAATTTAATTCATTCTTTAGCGTGTACTAATTTTAATTTTAAAATCTTATTATCGATTATCAATAACTTGATACTTTTAGATTAGCATGGTACTTAAAAGGATCTTTAAAAAGAAATTTTAAAAGGATGATATAAAGCAGTCAATAGATCCTATTCCACAGGTTAATTGATGATCTAAAAAGGCCATAAATAATTTAATTCATTCTTTAGCGTGTACTAATTTTAATTTTAAAATCTTATTATCGATTATCAATAACTTGATACTTTTAGATTAGCATGGTACTTAAAAGGATCTTTAAAAAGAAATTTTAAAAGGATGATATAAAACAGTCAATAGATCTTATTCCACAGGTTAATTGATGATCCAAAAAGGCTAGAAAGGATTTAATTCATTCCTTACTTAACAAAATGTATACTCATTTTAATTTTAACATCTTATTATTGATTATGAATAGCGTGATATTTTTATATTAGTATCGTACTTTAAATCCTTTAAAAGAAAATTTTAAAAAAGATGATATAAAACTGTCAATAGATCCTATTCAACAAATTAATGGATGATCCAAAAAGGCTAGAAAGGATTTAATTCATTCCTCACTTAAGAAAATGTATACTAATTTTAATTTTAAAATCTTATTGATTATCAATAACGTGGTATTTTTAGATTAGTATGGTACTTTAAAATGACCTTTAAAAAGAAATTTTAAAAGGACGATATAAAGCAGTCAATATATCCTATTCCACAGGTTAATTGATGATCCAAAAAGGCTGGAAAGTATTTAATTCATTCCTTACTTAAGAAAATGTATGCTAATTTTAATTTTAAAATCTTATTATTGATTATGAATAACATGATATTTTTAGATTACTGTGGTACTTTAAAAGGACCTTTAAAAGGAAATTTTAAAATTATGATATAAAGCGGTCAATAAATCGTATTTCACAGGTTGATTGATGATCTAAATAGGCTAGAAAGAATTTAATTCATTCTTTAGCGTGTACTAATTTTAATTTTGAAACCAGGTTATTGATTATTAGATAACGTGATATTTTTCGATTACCATGATACTTGATAGGAAGGCAAAAAGTTTCACTAGTGTAATGAATGAAAATCAAGAATAGGCTCAAATGTTTACAAGTACGAGGTAGTATCAATAAGTAACGCGTATAATTTTGAACAATTATCAAGTACTAGCGTGTAGCCTATCATATGTCGGGATCAGTAAATTTTTTAATTTTCCAGAATTGTAAAGTACCCTATAAGGCAGGTAAATAAATGATTTGTTTTTTGTCTGAGAATTATCTGGTACATGCTCTATAATTTGTTTATCTTCATACTCCTCTAAAGTCTCCCGATAATGAGAATACAGTTTAGAATCCCAGTGAATTCATTTAAAAAGATAATTCAAAGTTTTCTTAGCTACGTCAAAATTATCGTTAAATTCTTCCTAATTTTTTTGCCACAATAATTAATGGAAGTAAAGGAATGAAACTATCATTTCCACTACACCCTGAAAGTAAATAAAATTTGTTGTTAATACCGGTGATAAAATTTTCATAGCAACAAAAAGTAATCGGTGATTAAATTTAAAGTTATCCCATATGTACGTAATCTATTATTTAAGCCAAATATAAAAGAAAATTATTTACATAATATCTAAGTTCAGTGATAAAACGTATGAAAATAATGTAGACGATATTTAAATAATTTAAAATAAGAAATGATTAAATGAAATGTTTAAAGTAATGACGTCATAATGCTAGCAAAAAAATGTTATTTTCATCTACTTATAATGTGATAACTTGATGAATTTAACCCTCCGAGTGGAACACACCGAGGAAAAAAAATGTCCAAAAAATGCGCTAAAGTTTTATTGTGTCAGTGACCAAAGTGTTCTATGATTTTTTGCATCCTTTCTAAACTAGATTGAAATACGGGAAACCCACCCTCTTTATTGTCCCTTTACTTCCGGTTATAAATAGATATAAATAGATATTATAGATTGTTAATTTTTAATACACATATCGCTTTTCAAGTTTCGAAGATCATCCCATAGAAAATAATAGATTCTAAAAGTACAAATAAAGATATTCTTTAAGAGAATTATTTATATTTTTTTAAGAAAGTCATCCAAGCTATTAAGTGGTGCAATTAGTGATGCATCTGTTACCGCAAACAAAATACTTCGAAATAGAGATTTACAAAGCCATGAAAAGCTATCAGCGTCTTTGTGCCTCAGGGAGTAGGGGTGTATCCCTCAATAAATATAAGTTAAATAGGGGAGCAGTTCCTAAACAATCGACCTGACGCTCCTACCTCAAAACTCCATGGGGGAAAATACTGTCATAAATGTACAATACATCCTTTTTCGGAACGTTTTTGGACGTCGAAAATTGTACGTGCCAACCGCTTTGAAGACATCATCGGTTTGGCTGAATTGTACGTGCAAACCGCTTAGAGGGTTAATCGCCTGCTCTTAACCGGGGAAAAAAGGGCTTGAAATAATGGTATTCAACGATCGAAAAGAGGAGAAGGGGTGGATTTCGAACGTTTTCGAACTGGATTTGAATTTTGCTAACCCTAACTCGTCAAGAATCCAATATTGATCCTTCTATCCATTCCAGGTCCAACTGCTTCATAAATTCGAAGACAGAAGGACAGATAACTTAGGCTATTATTATAAAGGGAATAATTTAGATCTATGTTTAATATTGATAAAAAGACTAAAAGCTGATTTTAGTATTGTATGAAACGGAAACATTAACAAAACAATTGCACATCTTTCTTAAACTACATAATAAATCAAGACAATTCTAAAGTTCACTTCTCCTCTGAAACGTCAATTACGTTAGTAAGTCCTAAATTCACCTTAACCCTAACACTGTAGGTCGTTATTTAAGAGTATAAAGAGGTTAGTTTTTTTTAGTAAGGTCACAAACTTTTCTTTGCTTAAGGCCTCTTCCGTCGTTATGTCAGTCTTGTAAGAATGTGACAGAAATATAAACGAAACTTTTAAAAGAAAATTGATTATTTTTAAATTGGAGTGAACAGTTGTGAATAACATTGTTGACATTTAGATGAAATGACAGATGAAATCTAATTTTTTCTCATCAAACTAGTCGATAAATCCTGTTACATAGGTCATTTGATGACTGGAAAATACCTGAGGGGATTTGATTCTTCAATTAGTTAACAATGTATATACTAATTTTAATTTTAAAACTTTATTATTAATTATGAAAAAGGTAATTGCATAACAAAAGGTTATTGCATAAACATTTGATTCAATATTTTAATAATACATTTGGTTTTCAGGTATCATTTATTGCATGAACATTATTTTTTTCTTATCTAAACTAGTCGATAAATCCTGTTGCATGGGACATTTGGTGAATGGAAAAATACCAGAGAGATTTGATTCTTCCATTAGTTAACAATATATATACTAATTCCAATTTTAAAACTTTATTATTAATTATGAAAAAGTTAATAATTTTTACTTCTGCATAAAGGGAGAAGTTTTTATCATTGAATCATTTGAGAATTTCGTACAGGCTCAAAAACTTTCAAGTATCATTAACTGCATAAACATTTGATTTAGATCAATATTTAATGCTGTTGAAAAGATTGAAAACAGATGCTAGTCTTTATATATAAAATTTTTCCGTCCGTGTGTTTGTAATAGAAACTCCTTCTAAACGGGTGGACTGATTTTGACGAATTATTGTCTATGTAAATAAGTTGATTTGAGAATAGTTTAGATTCACGATTTAACCCGATAAAAAATGTATTTTTATTAAAAATCCAAAATTGCACGCTTATTGAGATTATTATAATACCTCTTGGAACCCTTCATTGCCATCATATCTGGGGCGCAGTGGTCAGCGCAACGGGCTTCTGTACGAGAAGTTCCAGGATTGAATCTCCGTACAGGGGATGAGGGAATTTTAGTTTAATCTAACTATATTTATGTTGCTGTTTGTTCTAGAGCATACTTTAATTCACTGGAACGGTGTTCTAGAATATTCCATGGGCAAGTAGAGCAGATTACGAGTCAGTTCTGCATTCTGTCAACTAAGGTTGGTTGGGAGCACTACGGTCTACTTTTTTGCAACACGAGGGCTAATGAGACCGGGACCTACTGCTTAAAGCCGATTCCGGACATCCATGCCACAGTGAGACTCGAACCCATGAACTTGGGTTCTGAAGATCCGTGCCCTAACCATTCGGGCACAGTTCGACTATCAACTAAAGAGTTGTATGCTTAATAAAAAGCTTTGTGATACTGCTATTCGAGTTTTCTTTGTATTAAACATTATGCAATTCTGTAAGTTGTAGTGTGGAAGTGAGTATCTCAAATGATTTTTCTAATGAATTGTTTTAATAACAATCTACTTTTTTGCAACATGAGGGCTAATGAGACTGGGACCTACTGCTTAACACCGATTCCGGACATCCACGCCACAGTGGGACTCGAACCCACGAACTCCTATTCTGAAGGTCATTGCCCTAACCATTGGGCCCTCATTCAGCTGTCAACTTAGGAGTTGAATGCTTAATAAAAAGCTTTGTGTTTCTGCAATTCGAGTTTCCCTTCTATTAACATTCATTGTGCAATTTTGTAAGGTGTAGTGTTGAAGTGAGTTTCTCACGTGATTTTTCATGAATTATTTCAACAAAAATCAACCTAACCTGCAATTTTATTATTTTTGTAAATGGTTAATTTTATAACAAATTTTCTAAAGCTATTATTAATTTAGAATTATCTAAAACTTTGTAAATGTTAAAATAAATAAATAAATGTTAAAAATAAAATTTGGCGCAGATGTTAAAATAATAATTCAATATGTCGGGTTCATCAGCTTTATTTCATTTAACAAATTTTATTTAACTGTTTACTAATAACAACATGAACTTATTTTTTTATAAAATTGATTTCGCAAAAAAATTCTTACATTTTTTTTATTTACAGCTTTAAAAGAGGACAACGTCTGTCGGGTCGTCTAGTATAGTATAAAACAGAAACATCGAGAAAAAAAGGAAGTGTTGTACATCTTTTTTTAACTGTGTAATAAATCAGAGCACTTCTAAAGTTCACCTGTTCTCTGAAACATCAAATACATTAGTAAGTTGAAAATTCACTTTAACCTTATACTGTATTTCGTAATTTTAGAGAGTAAAGAGGTTGGATTTTTTTTAGTAAGGTCACAAACTTTTCTTTTGCTTAGGGCATCTTCCGCAGTTGTGCCTATTTTGTAGGAATGTGACAGAAATATAAACGAAACTTTTAGAAGAAAATTGATTATTTTAAAATTGGAGTGAACAGTTATGTGTAAGATTTTGTTCAAATGACAAATGAAATCTCATTTTTTCACATCTAAACAAATCGATAAACCCTGTTACTTGTTAACCTTTTACTCTGGTATTTTTGGTGACCGAAAAATATCAGAAAGGATTGAATTTTTCCATCAGCTAACAATGTATACACTAATGTAAGTTTTATAGCACTAAAACTAATGTATATAAATTTATATACTTATTATGAAATATAAGAAAACGTGATATTTCTTAAATTAACTTATATTCATAGAAAGGTAGATATGAACCGTGGTAGCTCAGTCGGCAAAGGCAGCGTTCTCGTGACTGAAAGGTTGCGGGTTCGGGGCTGCAGCCGGCATAAGATCCGCCGTGTTCGCTGAAGGTGACTGGGGCATGTCAAATAGGTTCGTGGTCACAAAGTCCTCCATGTTCTCAAACGATACCTCTAGGGGTAGCAGGCTAAGTCTGTGGGTCTTCTGATTGGTCCCTGCTTCAAAATTACGAGGATCTACTTGAGCGAAGTCGTCCTTTCACTTTAATGGTGCTCATTAAAACGAAAGGAGCACCCCTTGGCCTTAAGACGAGAGCGTGCAGGCTCAATCGCGCTTGGTTTGCCCATGTGGCATGAGAAACAATACCGAACCTCAAACGATACCTGTAGGGGCGGCAAGCCAAGCATGGGGGACTTCTGCTTGGTCCCTGATTCTAAATTACAAGGACCGAGTTACTCGGGTAATGTTACTCGCCTCCGTAGCATACCTTAAGCTACACATTCTCCTCGGGTTGTGCTAAATGAGTAACAGATTCGCAGCCTTGTTAAGGCGATAGTATAATGTCTGTATCCCCTGCTGCGTTGGAAAAAAAAAGATAGACATTTTTAGCATTGTAATTGATGAGTATGAAGAATAGACTAAAATATTTTCAGGTATAATTTGTTTTATAATTAACTGATTTAGATTTAAGGAAATACTCTGAAAAGGTCTGATAGACGCTTGTGGTAAGAGATAAAAATAAAATCATCTACAAAATGTATTGCACACCATTCTTCAATAATTGAATTAAAATTGCTATAATACTAACGTCAGTAAAAATAAATCAGAGATATTTTGATTGTTCTCTGAAACATCAATTAATTCACAAATCTGTCTGTCATTATTAAAAAACATAAAGAAGTTTGTTTTAGTAACGTCACTAATTTTTCTTTGCTCATTTCGGCTTTTGCTGTCGTGCTAATTTTTAAAGTGTGAGATAGAAATAGAAACTAATCCTCTAAAAGAAAGTTGATTATCTTAAAATTGTAATAACAGTTGCAATTATCATTGGTGAAATTTTGACAACGTTGTTGAAATAATACGAAAAATCTATTTCTTTTCTTTGAGTCTGCCATTTAACCTGTCGCATAAGTCATTTGGTGACCAAAAAACAACAGAGAAGATTTAATTATTTCCTTACTTCATAATGTTTACTCCGAATTTTAATTTTAAAATCTTATTGTTTATTATAAAAAAATGGGATAAAGTTTAGATCAAGTTGATACTGACGATAGAAAGGCAGAACTCTGAGCTTTCAATTTAACTTGTCTCATGAATCATTTGGGGATCAAAAAACAACAAAAAAGATGCAACTATTTCATCACTTAATATTGTTTACTCCGTTTTTAGTTTCAAAACCTTATTGTTTATTATAAAATAATGGGTTATATTTTAGATTAATTTGATATTGATAGTAAGGCAAAACTTTGAATTGCCATTTAATCTGTCCAATGAGTCATTTGGTGACCAAAAAACAACAGAAAAGATTTAATTGTTTCATTACTTAATAATTTTAACCCCAAATTTTAGTTTTAAAACCTTATTGTGTATTATAAAATAATGGGTTATATTTTAGATTAATTTGATATTAATAAAAGGCAAAACTTTGAGCTTGCCATTTAACCTGTCCCATGAGTCATTTGGTGACCAATAAACAGCAGAAAATATTTAATTGTTTCCTTACTTAATAATTTTAACCCCAAATTTTAGATTTAAAACGTTATTTTTTATTATAAAATAATGGGAAATATTTCAGATAATTTGATACTGATGATAGAAAGGCAAAACTTTGAGACTGCAATTTAACTTGTCTTATAAATCATTTGGCGATCAAATAGCAGCAGAAAAGGTTTAACTATTTCTTTACTTCACAATGTTTATCCCATTTTTAGTTTTGAAACTTTATTGTTTATTGTAAAATAATGGGTTATATTTTAGATAAATTTGAAACTAATATGAAGGCAAAACATTGAGTCTGCCATTTAACCTGTCCCATGAGTCATTTGGCGACCAATAAACAGCAGAAAAGATTTAACTATTTTATTACTTAACAATGTTTACTCCTTTTTAATTTTGAAACCTTATTGTTTATTATAAAATAATGGGTTATATTTTAGATTAATTTGATACTGATAGAAAGGCAAAACTTTGAGCCTGCCATTTAACCTGTCCCATGAGTCATTTGGTGACCAAAAACAACAAAAAAGATTTAAGTACCTCATTACTTAACAATCTTTACCCCAATTTTAGTTTTAAATCCTTATTGTTTATTATAAAATAATGGGATATATTTCATACTGATTTTGATGATGATTAATTTGATACTGATAGAAAGGCAAAACTTCTAGCCGGCCATTTAACCTGTCTCATGATTCATTTTGTGACCAAAAAAGAAAAAAAAAACAGATAAGGTCGGATTATTTCCTTACTTAAAAATGTTTACCCCAATTTTAGTTTTAAAACCTTATTTTTTATTATAAAATGCTGATCTGTATTTCAGATTAATTTGATAGTGATGAAATGGGCAGAAATGTTTATCATTGTTATTAATGAGAATCGAAATTAGGCTCCAATATTTTCAAGTATAACTTATTACATAAATGACTGATTTAGATTTATGTGAAATATTGCAAAACCGGGCTTAAAATAAATGCTGGTAAGATATAAAAAATCGTTGATTAAAATAGTGTCATAGACCTTTCTCCAACAACGTAATAAATCAGAGCAATTCTGAATTTCAGTTGTTCTTGGAAACTTCACTTACGTAAGTTGAAATTGCACCTTAACCTCTAATATGTCTCTCGTCATTTGAGTGTATAAAGAAGTTTGGGTTTTTTTTAGTAAGGTCGAAAACTTTTTCTTTGCTTAAGGCAGCTTTAGATGTTATGCCAATCTTGGAGGAATGTGTCAAAAACATAAACGAAACCTCAAAAAGAAATTGATTATCTTGAAAATGGAGTAAACATTTGTGTGCAACATTGCTAGAATTTGCTGAAATGACAGGTAAAATCTATTTTTTCTCATTACAGCATTTTAATAAATCATAGTACATCGGTCATTTGCTGATTGAAAATACTGGAGTTGATTGAATTCTTTCATTACTTTACATAATACATTCTAATTTTAATTTTAGAATTCTATCATTAATAATGAAACATATGACATTTCTAGGAAATTTTATTTTTAAACTTGTAAAATACTTTAAAAAGAGAATCGTTTTTTAATAAAAGGATGGAACATAAAAAATAAAAAGTTTGAATTAAATGAAACACTTTTTAACAATTTTCAAATATCTAATGACATGTAGCATAAAGTGACTAGACTTTTAACCTTCCCGTCAATTTTAAACATTAGATAGTTTGGTTTGGTTTGAATCGCTACGGTTTACTGTTTTGTACACGGGGGCTAATGAGACCGGGACCTACAGCTTAAAGCCGATTCCGAACGGCTACAACTATCCATGCCCGTAGCGGGTTTAGAAAGCTCTCTGCCATTAGACAATCGTTCGGTTTTAAACAGTAGATATGTTTTGTTACATTGTGTTTATTCAACTTCAACGATTTGAAAATTAAAAATTCCTTTTAATTTTCACACAGTTTCTTTTTTTGTGATTTTGTTTTTAACACAAAGAGGTAAATTTAAAAAAAATAAAGAGTAAGAAATTTTGTAAGTGAATTTTTCATGAAATATTTTAAGATAGATTTACTTTTATTTGGTAAGATAATTTAAAAATCTAAATCTTAATTTTTTTAATTCTTGACCAGTTCGTAACAAAATTATATACCCAGTAAAGTAAAAACATAAAATGTAATAAATAAATTAAAATAATGATAATGCTAACCTCAATAACAATGCTGGGAATTATTGAAAAGAATTATGACAGTAAACCATATTTTACTTTTATATTAATGAGCAATTTGTAAGGTAATTGCTTACTATTTTTATTAAGTTAATAAAATTCATTCGCCTCATATCAAGACCTTGCATAAAATTTAAAACTTCCTTTTTTTGGGGGGGGGGCAGAGGAAAGGGAATGTAAATAATTTCAGAGTGGTCCTAAAATGTTTATATTTTAAATTTAATCTGCATTATTTACAGAAGAATGAATTTACTTAAAAACAAGCTTTTCCCCAAAGCAAGAGCTCTACATTTACATCCAGGTTTTTATAACAAAGAATACGCTCTACAACCAGAAACTAAAATATGAATTTTTAAAAACATGTTATTAGCAGTTGCAAAATACAGGAAAATATGGAATTTTCAAACAACTTAGAACTCTTTTAGTTAAAGCTTTGTATCGGTCATGTCTAAGCTACTTTCCTTATTAAGCTGTTTATATACACTGTGCCCCAACATAGTTGTTGTTCAGTTTCACCCATAAAGCACAAATAAAGATGAGACTTTAAGCAATAACAACAACGTTTTATAATAAATGTGAGGGTGTATGTTTCTTTAGGTTGAAATTACTGCATTATCCCTTCTATCTAAATGGCAATGGTCATCAACACGCTCTCTAAAATACAGTTTTGTCCCAAGATCACACGTTCACTGCTCATCCTCTTCCACTGAATGCATTTTATCTTCTGCTAGCCTTCTACTTCTTCTCCCTCTTCCTCTACTTTATTTCTTCTTATATACTCTCTAAGTTGGAATTAAAGTTCGTATTCTTGAAATTTTTTTTTTTCGGGCAGCCTACGTTTTTTTACTGTAATAGAAAGTAAGCACTCTAGGAAAATTCTAATGAAGTCATAGTAAACTACTTATACTACTTATACATAACCATAGTGAATAAATTTATTTTATTCACTAAGGTTTATACCCCCTATCTTAAATGTAACACATTAAAAAGATTACATAAAAAATTAACTCACAAGAAATAGAGAAAGAAAGAAAGAAAGAAACACGTTTTTGTGTAATTAAGCTTATCCTGCCATAAATACGCTCTCTAGAGTTATGTTTATTCTAAGAAAACAACTTAGCAACATGATTGAGCCTAAACAGGACCTTTAACCCCTTCCCGACCATCGTCTCTTATACGCGACGCAGCGATTTCACTCTTATCAGTTCAACTTCGCCTCTACGGGATGATCTACGGTTGATAGTCAGAGACCAGCGTCGCGTATGCGTAACAGGAGATCTGGACGCTTTATTTTAATTTTTAAATGCTATATTTAATTACTATATGGCGTAAACGTCAATAGTTTTCACAACTGTTGACTCGTATAGCATTTACGTGCTGGCCCTTAAGGGGTTAAACCCAACTACAGATTTTTTTACATTCCCCAGTTTGAATTTTTGGGGAAATATGTTACTAACAGAACAGAGGTAAAAGACAGTAAAAATGCTTATTTTGAAAGAAAAAATTAAAACAAGCTAGTGCCAGATAATGTAGTAAATTTGAAAACACTCCAATTAAGATTTTGTAAAAATAAAATTTCTTACAAAAATTTAATAGTTTATCATCCAAGATATAAAAAGAATCTTGTGCGTGTGTAATTGAGCTTATTCCGCGATAAAAGCACTCAGCTAAAATGATGTTGAGGATAAGAGAAGAACATATTTAGATCCACTTTTAGATTTTATTTCTTAGAACACACTCTTTAATAGGAAGTTAGATTCGGAATATTTTTAGTAAAATGTGACTAGTAGTTGTGAAATATTAAAAAGAATGCAATTTTCAAACAACGTAAAACCATTTTACGTAAAGCTTTATAGAACGTTATATATCAATAACACTTCAATCGGGAGTAGAAAAGACAAATTTTATAACTTACATAGATTTAACTTGCTAGAAATAGAGAGGGGGAGAAACAAACTCGTATTGTGTAATTCAGCTTATACTGCCATAAATACACTCTACCAGAGCTATGTTTATTCTAAGAAAACAACTTAGCAACATGTTTAAGTCTAAACGAGATCTTTAAACTCAACTACAGATTTTTTTTTACACTCGCTAGTTTGAATTTTTGGGGAAATATGTTACTAACACAACAGAGCTAAATAACGGTAAAAATGCTTATTTTGAAAAAAAAAATAAACTGTTTAATCTAATGCCAGATAATAAAATAAATATGAAAACACTCCAATTAAGATTTTGTAAAAATAAAATTTTTTACATAATTGAATAATTTATCATCCAAGATACAGAAAGAATCTTGTTTGTGTGTTATTAATCTTATCTTGAGATAAACGCTCTCTGCTAAAATAATGTTGGGGATAAGAGAACAGCATATTTATTTCCAGTTTTAAATTTTATTTCTAAGAATACACTCTTTAATAGGAAGTTAGATTTGGAATATTTTAAGTAAAATGTTGCTAGTAGTTGTTAAATATATAGAAAAGAATGAAATTTTAATACAACTTAAAACTCTTTTTATATCCAAATTTTTTGCAAAAAATCATAATTTTTTTTATTTCTCTATTGTAAAATTTCTACTTTTAGTCTGTTTTTGTTGTGTCTCTGCGGCATTTTGAAGAAAAGCCACTCTGTTTAAACATCAGTGACAGCTGTCAAAACAAAACGGAAATAGCGACTTTGGAACCGGAAGTTATGAATTTTTTGGAAGAGTTTTTTGGACAAAACCTTTTTAAACTTTCATGAAGAATAGTTTAAACATTTTTCTAGAATTTTTAATAATTAGCAACTTGGTAATTAGAAAGTTTTGAGGCAAGAAAGTGTGGGGAATTTTAAACATGTATTTTAATTTTTAAGTTGCTTTCATACACTTCCAATGCGTTTTTCTCAGAACGGCATTTTTAATAAAATATTGAAACTTGAAATGTGATTTCTCAAAAAGCTCTTAAAATATTTTGTTGAAAATTATTATGCATGCTTTTGATAGTATTTACTAGTGAATGACCTAAAAGCTTTAAATTTCTATAATTTTTAAGGATGTTACACTCATAGTTAGATGTAAAGGTTATGAAAATTCGTTAAAAATTCAATGTGTATGATTTTGAAGCACCAAAATTTATTACCAAATGTAAATTAAGCAAAGATTTTCTGTGATTCACTAGTCCAGTGTATAAGAAATCTGTTGCATAAAAAATATTGAAATAATTTAATTTATTAAAAAATGAGACCTTTTGAAAAAACCCAATTTTTTTACTAAATTTTGTTCATTTATTAGAAATTTTATAAAATCTTCTCAAAGAATAAATTTTTTAAGTGCAATTCTCTATGATAATATAAAAAATAGGTCTAAAAATGTAAAAACATAAACTAGTTTCTACGTTTAAAGAAAAAAGTTCTCCGAACGTAGACGGATACCTTAAAACTTTATAGAACTTTATATGTCAAAAATATTTCAATCCGAAGTAGGAAAGACAAATTTTATAACTTACAGATATAGATTTAACTTGCTAGAAATATAGCGGGGGAGAAAGAAACTCGTATGTGTGTAATTGAGCTTATCCTGTGATAAATACACTCTGCTAAAATGATGTTGGGGATAAGAGAACAGCATATTTATATCCAGTTTTAGATTTTATTTCTGAGAACACACTCTTTAATTGGAGGTTAGATTCGGAATATTTTTAGTAAAATGTTACTAGTAGTAGTGAAATAGGGAAAAGAATGCAATTATAAAACAACGTAAAACCCTTTTACTTAAAGCTTTATAGAACGTTATATGTCAAAAACATTTCAATCAGGAGTAGAAAAGACAAATTTTATAACTTACAAACATAGATTTAACTTGCTAGAAATAGAGAGGGGAAGAAATAAACTCGTATATGTGTAATTGAGCTTATCCTGTGATAAACGCACTCTGCTAAAATGATGTTAGGGATAAGGGAACAGCATATTTATATCCAGTTTTAGATTTTATTTCTAAGAACACACTCTTTAATAGGAAGTTAGATTCGGAATAATTTTTGTAAAATGTTACTAGTAGTAGTGAAATAGGGAAAAGAGTGAAATTATAAAACAACTTAAAACCCTTTTACTTAAAGCTTTATAGAACGTTATATGTCAAAAACATTTCAATCAGGAGTAGAAAAGACAAATTTTATAACTTACAGACATAGATTTAACTTGCTAGAAATAGAGAGGGGGAGAAATAAACTCGTATATGTGTAATTGAGCTTATCCTGTGATAAACGTACTCTGCTAAAATGATGTTGGGGATAAGAGAACAGCATATTTATATCCAGTTTTAGATTTTATTTCTGAGAACACGCTCTTTAACTGGAAGTTAGATTCGGAACATTTTTTGTAAAATGCTACTAGTAGTAGTGAAATACGGAAAAGAATTCAATTATAAAACAACGTAAAACCCTTTTACTTAAAGCTTTATAGAACGTTATATGTCAAAAACATTTCAATCGGGAGTAGAAAAGACAAATTTTATAACTTACAGACATAGATTTAACTTGCTAGAAATAGAGAGAGGGAGAAAGAAACTCGTATGTGTGTAATTGAGCTTATCCTGCGATAAATGCACTCTGCCAAAGCAATGTTGATTTTACGAGAACAGCGGGAGAAAGAAAATGAGTCTTTGAACGATGTAATAGGAGCGTAGGATAATGTTCTAAGACAGAAATACAAATATAGGTGAGAAGAGCTTTTGTTTCGATGATATGCTGACTTCTATGTAAAGTGGGTGGGTATTTTTAGTCGAGACTTGCAACTCTCTTTTCTTGGTCTGTTGTTTGCTTTATTGTGCTATTATTTACATGTTTGTCTTTTGACTTATTCCTTAATGCATATTCCGTATTTATTCAGAGAAACAGTCTTAAATGAAAGCGCTAATACCACTTTATAGCTTTCACTTGTAAACGCTTGGAACTATGCTGTTGAATATACCTGTCAAAGTAACAAGAATAGTAACACTTAGAAGAGATAATAAAGGGAAATGTGTTATAGCCTTCCTATAGATAAATGATGTGTTATAGATAAATGAGCTGATCATATTTACTAAATATAAAACAGTGAGGAGTTTTTATTTTTTTTGTCTATTTTAGGATTTTTTTAATGAAAAAGAAATCTTGAATATAAATATAAGTAAGAAATAAAGACAGGGAAATTAACAGATAGATATGCGATTGGAATATTAAGCTGAAAACATAAAAAAAAGTTTTTAAAAATCGATTCATATTTGAGAATAAACGTGCTTTTGTATATCCAAGAGAGTCATCATAAGTATTACGATTATAATCTTTTTATATTTTATCGCATAGTATTTGTATTACTTTTATACTAATGAGATATATTTTAACAGGGATATCAGTTTGTGTGCTTTAGTTGTAAATTACTCATAGTAGCTATAAAATCTAAAATATCCTCAAGAAAGTCATCATAATTATTGGAATTATAATCTTTTTTATATTTTATTGCATTTTATTTTTATTACTTTTATGCTAATGATATAACATTTGATATGAGTATAAGTTCGTGTGCTTTATTTGAAAATTACTTATAGAGGCACTCAAATCTAAAATGTTGACTTATGAACGTTATTTAATGAATATTGAAATACTGTAGTACCTTGGTAATCTATAAATTAATTAGCAATTATTAATGAAACTATTTGTTAAAAATAGCTTCTTTTTTTGATAAAGAATAACTATTACAGATAGATATGCAATTGGACTATACAGCTGTAAATATAAAAAAGAAATGTTTTTAAAATTTGATTCATATTTGAGCATAAACCTTCTTTTAGTAATTTCTGATTATTACTGATTGTAAGAGGATCATCATAATTTTTCCGATTATAATCTTTTTAGATTTTATTGCATTGTATTTGTTTTACTTTTATGTTAATGATATAACCTTTAATAGGAATATCACTTTGTGTGCTCCATTTGTAAGTTACTTATAGTGGTACTAAAATCTAATATGTTGATTTATGGAGGTTATTTAGTGAATATTGCAAATGCTTTAGTACCTTCGAAATCTATATGTTACTTAGCAATCGTTAATGAAAATATTTGTTTAAAATAGCCTCTTTTTTTTGATTAAGAATAACTATGCTAGAAATTTTAACCAATATCCTTATGACTGAAATAGCTTTTCTTATTGTTTATGAAGTTTACTCCTAGCCAAAGAAAAAGAGGTTTCAAGGCACTTTTTCTAAGAAAAAATACACCTAGATTCCACTGGACATCCACGCTTAAAAGCACATAAGTTTATATAGATATCTGATGGACAACCAGAACGTTATTTTGATTAACTGATCCCCAGGACTACAACACACCCTAAAAGGGGGTATATGGACTGAAATGACATGGTATCCAGGTATACCTACATCCACCACTGAACTTTATTTACAACATTATTTCTGATATTTGTACATACTACTGCAATTTTGCAGGATTTTTAAGTTTTTTTTACATCAATAGATTGAATTTTAAATCAACTTAAATTGTCTTAATATTTGTTACATTTTCAAGAATATATTTCACTATTTCTTAATTTTTATACATTTTCAATAATTATTAAATTACCTTTTACATCATTACAAACATTTTACATAATTTTATTGCTGGCTTTTAAAATTTTGAATTTAAAGATTCAATTCAGTTATGTATTTATTTATTTTATATGAAGTCTTAATTTTACTACTTTACCCTAATTTCTATTCTTATTAATTTCCGTTATAAGCATCCATGTAACCGAAAGCATTTACATTATAAGCATATTTCATTCTTGTTATTTTGCATTATAATATTTACTTTATTCTTATTATTTTGCAGTATTTTATGTATTTTACATTACATATTTTTCATACCTATTTTATATTATATCTTTTATATGGACGTAGACAGAATGTCCAATGGAACTGATTTGCTATTAAGAGACCTACATTTCTATAATGATAACTTCTGTTTGTAACAACTTGCTTCGTATGCCCGTAGTCCCTCTGTATACAATAAGCTTCAAAGGAAGTTTCATCAATTTTTACAAGAAACAACAAATGCGGCTTAGTGTTTAAAATAAAATACAGACGCTATACAAGAAAAATAAGAACAAAACACCGTAAAGTTAGAATAAAGTTTAAACTATTTTTTTAATTCTTCCGTATTTCCCTATTATTATATTATCGTTTCATTCATAATAAATGTATTAAAAACGCACAATTTTAAAAAATACGTGAGATATTCTAACCCTATAATATAAAGTTAACCATCCTATCAGTTATCAAAATGGTTTTCAAATTTTTGTTTCTGTCATATACAGACATTAAACTTCAAAACAAAGTTTATGTGATCACTTTTGGCAATAGGGACGGATATATTAAATATTAATTTTAAGGCTTGAAAAATTGTTTCCTTTTATATCTTAACTTTTCCTTTGGATTTAGCTTTATTTTTTTATGAATATATGTTCTTTATTATTTTGAAATAGGTGAATTTCGATGAAAATTCTGTTGTACACATTTCATTAAAATTATTTCTAAGAACGGCTGAAAATACATCCTAAAACTTCTTTTTAATGCTTGATAATATAAATCTGATCTCTAAAGTTAAACCTTAATAAACACGAAAAAATTTCTCAAATAATACATTGAGCAAGAAAATCTTTTGAAATTATTTTTTTAAGATAATATTTAAATTTTAGGTAAACTAGTGTGAGAGCAGTAATCCTGTATGCTTCCTACAGATATTAAAAACTCCTTAACTATTTTATTACTATTTTCTTCTGGGCTTTCGACCTTTGATTCAAAAGATATCTTCTATGGTTTCCGGGTTGGAAGTATCTTTTATTGGACTGGTTATCATTACGGCAGATCTTACCTTCCAGACTTGTTGAACTTGCTTCTGGTCGGGAACGCCTTCTAACACCCGCAGTCCATCAGCAGAGAGTTAATTTCGAAGAATGGTTTAGCGATTTTGACAGGAAATGAAAAGACTGATTAGTATTATAAAATAAAATAAAAACATTAAACAAGAAAAATAGAGAAAAAAGAAAATACAATCAACCCGTGATGTCCGTGTGCCCCAACAGTCTAATTTTGTCTAATTGTTGTTTTCACGTATCTAAAATAAGAAATATCTCTTTATATGAAATATTTGCTCTTAATCAAAAAGAAATATTGGCAAGAAAAATATTGAACTCAATAAACTCGAATCAATACATTTCTTTTTTTTTTCAATGCTCTATAATTTTCTTTGACAAACACCTATTCTGTAATTAACAAACAAAGCCATTTATTTGTGGCACGAAAAGGTGAGTTCTTCTTATAATTTGAAGTGTCATATAGCAAACATTTATAACATTATTGACTGAATATTGACCTTAAGTTGAATGGGCTTAAATTCCAAACAAAGAAGTCTTTTTCAAGGTGCTAAAAAATTGTTTGCAGCTAAAATTAATGGTGAGTTCAATTGAAACAATCAATCATTTATCGCATATTTCCGAGAACAATGAATCAGAAAGAAGCTGAAAACACGTGATGAAAGAATGAATGGATTAAATGTCATTCAAAGAGCCTTAGCTTAAAAGATGAGATTTTCTATAAAAGACTTTTAACACTTGCGCAATTCATCAATCATAAACAATGGTCCCGGAGGACTATTTTTAAGTCCTAACAACCCACAAAAATTCCACCATAGGTTCTTAAATTAGCAACCCCGGAATTGCATCTAAGGGACAAAGAACTTGAGGGATGGGTTCAGACTTGACTGAGAAGAGGTTAGATCACGGTGAAATAACAAAAGCAATAAAAAATATATGTCACGTCAAGAATTCAGCGGCTTGCGGTCCATTCAAAGAATCCAACACAATCCTTTCCCTTTTGAAACGGTCCGATCTCAAACGATAAACAAAATTCGTCCAGCATTTCAGGCCTGTTAGCTGGAACAGTGTGAGGAAATTTGATTAATACTGCTAAGGTCCTAACCTGTAGAACTTGCGAACGCGCAAGTTGGTGAATCAGAGAAATAGAGAAGAGATACCCCTCCACTCTTGCGCAACGCTCAGAGCTATCTGTCTCCTAACCTAGATGGATTATTTCGAGTGTCAAACCTGCACCATCTATCAAAACGGCACGAAGATCTTTTCTAACCGCCATCGCTGGCCCTGTTGTCCATTAGAAATAATAAGTATAAAAAAAAGGTGCGAGAGAGATGGTATTAGACAGGTCCATTGGCTTTACGTTTGTCCTCAATTTGTGAGCACCCCGCTGGCTTCAGATATACGGGTTCGTCCCCAAATTTATTTACTGTCTCTCAGTTAGGATTTAATTGCTTCTTTTGGGGAACAATAATATGGCTTACAAGCTTGGTGAAAAGTTAACTATTCATATAAACTTTAATTTTTTTCTTTAAAATGTAGCCATTCCTTATCAGTAGAGATTTTTTTCAACAAGTAAATACCCCAAAATGTACTTTATATATTTTAATTATCACTCTGTCTAAAACTTTATTTATTATCCTTTTCTAATCTGGTACAATGAAACATTTTTTGCAATACATATTAAAAATTTCGTTTTTTTCAGTAAATATATGTGATTTTTAAACATAAAAATTATAAGTTTGAAGTATTATTTTAACTTTTAATGTAGATATTATATTTATTATTTTCGTAACAATTTAAATTTCATTCTATTGATTTTATTTAAATAAATAAGTATAAAACTTTATAAAATAATTCAATAACGCTAAATATAGAAAATATCATAGTAATATAATTTGTAATAATTTATAATTTTAACAATACATTCGTAATTCCCTTTCAGAATGTTGATTTCTAAAGAAAGTTTCTCGATTATTTGAATTCCTATTATTTAATTTCGGAAAAATTCAAATTCTGATAATTATATTTCACTGGAAATCATTTGTGTTACGTTTGCAAGAAGTCTAAAAATGTTTTTTTTTTTAATTTTGGAATAAATGATTAAATAATTAAAAATAATTATATCATTTAAAAATTCTTGTAAACCGCTGTTGTTATTACGAATGAAAGAGAATGTTCTTTCAGTTTAATTTATATTTTTATAAACGAAATTGGTTTTGATATCATGGTCTGTTTTATGAACATTAAGTAAATAAATATTACTTTAAAGTATTTTTTAACATCTAAATAATTAATTTCTATTAGTTTATTTCAAGCAAAACGGGCTCAAATTCAAGTGTAGTTCTCACATAATGAATAACATGAAGTTATATATGATTAAATAATTAAAAATAATTATATCATTTGCAAATTCTTGTAAAAGACTATTGTTATAAAGAATAAAAGAGGATGTTCTTAAAATTTAATTTATATTTTTTATAAATGAAATTGTTTTTGATATCATAGTTTGATTTATAAACAGTAAGTATATAAGTAATATTTTAAATTATATTTTAACATCTCAATAATTAGCTTCTATTAGTTTATTTTAAGCAGAACGTGCACAGTTTGAAGTTAGTTTTCACATAATGAATAATAGGAAGTTATATATAAAGTATAATATATTGTTGCTATTTAAAATGGTTATTATAATATTTACCTTTATTCATTATCTGATAAAATAAAATTCTCAATTTACTAATTTTAGAATAATAGTTTAATAACTGTCAGACCCTGTAAAATTTAAATTTAATTAACATGTTACTGGGGTTAAAAATTATTTTATATCTTTATATTACTTGTTGTTCCGTCCAGCAGCCATGATGCTGGATCAGCGGCAGCAATTGCTTAATAGATTTGTAAAGTGTGTTTATTTTGTTACCGTTAGCGTAGCGCCATCTGAAAAAAAAAAAAAAAAATATATATATATATATATATATATATATATATATATATATATATATATATATATATATATATATATATATATATATATATATATATATATATATATATATATATATATATATATATATATATATATATATATATATATATATGTATATATATATGTATATATATATATATATATGTATATATATATATGTATGTATATATATGTATATATATATATGTATATATATATATATATATATATGTATATATATATAAGTATATATATATATATATATATATATATATATATATATATATATATATATATATATATATATATATATATATATGTATATATATGTATATATATATATATAATATATATATATATATATGTATATATATATATATATATATATAATATATATATATGTATATATATATATATATATATAGTATATATATATGTATATGTATATATATATATATATATATATATATATATATATATATTATATATATATATATATGTATATATATATATATATATATATATATATATATATATATGTATATATATATATATGTATATATATATGTATATATATATATATGTATATATATATATATATATATATATATATATATATATATGTATATATATATGTATATATATATATGTATATATATATATATATATATGTATATATTATATATATATATGTATATAATATATATATGTATATATATATATATGTATATATATATATATATATATATATATATATATATATATATATATATATATATATATATATATATATATATATATATAATATATATATATATATGTATATATATATATATATATATATATATATGTATATATATATATATATATGTATATATATATATATATATATATATATATAATATATATATATTATACATATATATATATATATATATATATATGTATATATATATATATATATATATATATATATATATATATATATATATATATATATATATAATATATATATATATATATATATAATATATATATATATATATATATATATATATATATATATATATATATATATATATAATAGTGTTCGCTAAGAGCGCGGAGCGGGGAAATTAATTAGGCTACGAACCAATATACTCTGTTTTTTTTATGTTTCTTTATAGTAGATGGTTTGGTCGACGTTTGGACTGAAAATATTCAAAGTCATTGTAGTAAGTAAATTCTTAATTCCTTTAATCATGAATCTTATTGGGTTTTCATTTTCCCAACGCTGATCCAATCCATATACATTGAATTCTATTTGATTGTGTTTACGTATTATGTATCCCACTCATTCATATTATTCTTATCTATTGTACTGAGTTAAAATCTTAAATGTTAGTAGTCATTAATTCTCTATTGATAGTATTATATTTGCTTTGTAATGTCAAATTATAATCTACAATAAACTGTTAGCAAATCCCTTCTCTTTGGTCATTTCTCAATCAAAAAGTCTTTATTTTAGTTTATGTATTTAGTTATACATTCCACTAATTCTTAACATCTCACACTGCTTTTTGTTTATCTTCAAAAACGAAACATTAGACATTCTACATTTAAATTTAAGGTATACATTCTAAGAATTTTAAAGCTTTGTTTAAAAATTCTTTCACACAGATTGGGAGTGATTTAAAGCTATGGTAGTACATTTAACATTGAGGTTTTTTTATACATAAAAGAACTTCATTATGTTTTCAAAGTGACATATATGCAGGAAGTTCAAAGGGAAACCATTCATACCTTCCCAAATTGTTTATGCCTTTTTTCGGTGAGCTATCCTAAGAAATAAACACGGCAATTTTTCATTTCGTATGCAACTGAAAAAAGAATAGTATTTTGTGTGACCTCTCACATAAATTTGAAAAATGTGGCCAAAGGTTGCCTTAAATGGAAGAATCTTTAAAGTGCACTTTAACCTTCCGTTGTATTAAAATGAATACAACATTGCATAAAAAATTATGTGTCAGAAAACTGTTGAGTGACACCATTTTCATAAAACAAACAGTCTGGGATGTGTTACATGTAACGATACTTCAGTTTTACTTAAAATTACTTTACCCTTATTGCAATTATGCATTTTTAATCAAACCTAATATCTAGTTATTTCCAATTCCCTTTTATTTGTTTGATGTCACTTTTTTCAGAAAATGTTTATTATTTAACACTAGAATTGCGGGATGGGTTACTTTGACCAAAATATCATTTTGTGTCCATTTTTTTTTTCAAAAAAGTACTAATGAAATTGAAATAAATTTCTCTGCTTTTCTTAATGTTATATCCCTAAAAATCTATGTAAAATTAGTATTGAAGAATCTGTCCATGTGCAAAAAATTGTTCATAATTAAACTTCCAATCGTAAAAATAAAACTGTGGATACTTGTTCTGATTGTAAAATAGTGATATATTGAAAATGTACAAAATATATGTAAAAAGAAAAGTTCAAACGGCATCTGAACTGTGTAAGAAACCCTGACTGGTAACAAGCTAAATAAATCCATTTAATATTGAATAATCTGTCCATGTGCAAAAAAAAAAGTTTTATAACTAAGCTTAAGTGTGAAAACAAAATTGTAAATACTTGTTCTGGCTTTAAAATATACGCATAAAATGTACAAAATATCTGTAAAAAAAGTTATCCAAATTGCATCTGAACTGTGTCAGAAACCCTGACTGTTAAGGAACTAATAAATCCTTTTATTATTGAAGAATCTGCCCAAGTGCAATAATTTTTCATAACTAAGCTTCTAAGTGGGAAAAGAAAACTGTATATACTTGTCCTGACATTAAAATACTGATATGTAGAAAATGTACAAAATATATTTAAAAATAGTTGTCCAAACTGCATCTGAACTGTGTAAGAAACCCAAGAAATTAATAATTCCATTTAATATTGAAGAATCTGTCCAAGTGCAAAAAAAAAAAAAATGTTTCATAATTAAGCTTCTAAGTGTGAAAATAAAACTATAGATAGATGTTCTAACTGCAAAATACTGATATGTAGAGAATGTACAAAATATATGTAAAAAAGTTGTCCAAACTGTGCTTGAACTGTGAAAGAAACCTTGACTGATAATAAACTAAATAATTCCATTTAATATTGAACAAGGTGTCCAAGTGCAAAAAATGTTTATAATTAAGCTTCTAAGTGCAAAAACAAAACTGTAAATACATGTTCTGACTGTAAAATACTGATATGTAGAAAATGTACAAAATATATGTAAAAAAAAAGTTGTCCAAACTGCATCTGAACTTTGTAGGAAACCCTGACTGGTAAGAAAGTAATAATTCCATTTAATATTAAAGAATTTGTCCAAGTGCAAAACATGTTTCATAATTAAGCTTCTAAGTGTGAAAAGAAAACTATAAATACTTCTTCTGACCGTAAAATACTGATATGTAGAAAATGTACAAAATATATGCAAAAAAAGTTGTCCAATCTGCACCTGAATTGAGAAAGAAACCTTGACTGGTAATAAACTAATAATTCCATTTAATATTGAAGAATCTGTCCAAGTGCAAAACTGTTTCATAATTAACCTTCTAAGTGTGAAAACAAAACTGTAAATACTTGTTCTGACCGTAAAATACTGATAGGTATAAAATGTACAATATATGTGTAAAAAAAAAGCTTCCTAAACTGCTCCTACGTGTCAAGATTTCTTACACAGGGTAAGAAACCTTGACCTTTAAACCTTTTTTTTTCAGTTTTACTACTTCACTGGTGAGAAACTAAATAATACCATTAAAGATGTCTATATATTTCTAATTATAGATACTTTTCGATATTGTATAATTAATCTTATTAGTTTTTATGAATTTTTATAATTATTTAATGGCTAAAAAGGATTAAATGTCATTGCATATAAATACAGTGTATTTTTAGATAACAACACAGATTCATATCAATCGGATTAAGTTTCAACCAGTCCGCGATTTTACGTACACCGAAACTCCCTCGTTTCCAGTGCTAATTTTTTTTAAAATATTCGTTTGTTTTAACTTCGTAATAGTTGTTGTCTTATGCCACTTGGTCAAACCAAGTACGATTGAGCCGGAAACTACTCGTATTAAGGCAAAGGGGTGAGATTTTCATTTTTAACGAGCACCACAAGTGTGAAAGTACGACTTATGCTCAAGTGGGGACTCTTAATTTTGAAGCAGGGGCCAAGCAGAAGACCCAAAGGTTTGGCCTGCCACTCCAGATGTATAGATTGAGAACTTGGAGGACATTGTGACCACGACCATATTTTACGTGTACCAGTTACCTTTAACCAACAGAGATCTTAGGGCTCTGAACTCGCAACTCTCCAATTACGAGAGTGCATTGCCTTTGCCGACTGAGCTACCAGGGCTCCTTCGTAATAGTACGTTTGACCTACCGCATAATAAATATCATAAAACTGAAAATTAAATCACACATTACATGTACCTCAAACATAGTTTATTGCAGTAATTCTGATACTCATTATACTACATTCCCTGCTTCCCTAGTTTTAGTTTTCTGTCGACACAAAGTATAGAGATAACAGAATAACCATTAGACATCTGAATCATTATATTTTGTAAATTTTGTTCTTATTAGATTAATTTATTAGATTTATACAAACTGTAGATAAAAATTAATTTTGGAGATCGTCTGTAGTATTTTTAAATTAGTCTTTTCTAATTTCACGGTAGGCTTGCAACTAAGCAGCCTTCGTGTAGTTAAAAACTTATTGTAGGGTTTCAAACACACCAAAACTTACATTAAGGTTATATTGAAGACCAAAAGTATTTAGAAAGACATTTTACGCTTAGTTGCAGAAAATTACAAAATTCTAAGACATGAAACATATTGTTCTACTAATATCCTTCTGAAAGCAACAGATGCCATCAATAATACCGGAAGACGCAACCAAAAAATTTACCACAGAGTTTCAAACATACCAAAACTTGCTCTACAGTTTAATGAAAACTAAAAGCATTTATAAATACATTTTATGGTTAGTTACAGAAAATTAAGAAATTTTAATCCATGAGAGCTATCGTTCTACTAATACCTTCTGAAATCATCAGTTGTGAAATTAATAACACTGTGAGACACGAGCTGTTAAACGGAATCGAAATCATGCTACTCTGAAATTATAATTATAATTATAGTATTGAATATCATAGAATATTTTTTAAAATACCTTTTAAATTAAATAAATATCCAATGAAACTCTCGGCTGATGGTATTATTCAAGGTTTTTTGCCAGCAAAGTAAGGTGATGTAAGCTTCTAATGGCCAAAATCATGAAAAGAAATGGAAGATGAAATACAGACCGTGGGCTAAATGGTAATAAAGGCAGTGGCGTAAAATAGGTGGGTCCTATCCAGTCTAATTTTTGAATAATTAATTATCCAGTATTAAAAAAATATGATCGTGGAACAAACAATTTTATTTTTCATATTAATGGAACTTATCATCATTTTATAATAAGTTTATTTATTGTAAGTCATTGAAATAATTTGTTTTTAAACATACAATAAACACATAAAATTTTTGTATATTAAAATATTCCTTTCCAAGAAACAACTCTTTTTATTTAACTGTAAGAGTACCAATTTAAAACTTTACCTACTCGAGTAGGAAACGTGTCCCACCAAGCTGTTTTCATGATCGAGTAGTGTTGAAAAAAAGATTGGTGACCTTTCTCTATCGAGAATGCAGAAGCGATTACAAAATTACAAAGTAACAAGTACAGTGTAATTAATTCAAGAAATAAAACTGATCTGATAAACATTTTGAAAAAACATCAATTGCCAGAATTCATTTAACCTTAACTTCCAGTTCTGAGTTTGTTTGTTTGAAGTAAATTTTTGCATTCTTGTTAGACCCGGACCTGATGGAGAAGCCAATCCAGAATGACTCTGAACGTCTAAGTAATGAGAATGATTTGATAAATCGGAATATAACTTTTACTATCACTTCCTAAAATATTAAGTAAGGTATGAGGCTAGAAAGCAGTATGTCAAAACCAATTATGTTAAAAGCGTAATTAATTGGCAATCGATTAAAGGTAATAGTATTGCATCATGAAAACTCATGTAAAAGAATTGCTGTATACTTAAATATATTTTTCCATTTAATTGAAGAAAAAAAGATTATTGCCACGTAATAACAAAAATCGAGGACGCGGTGGATAAGGATAACCAAAAAGATTTAGAATTCAGAGGCTTTGAATTTGTAGCTGATAAGCTCATAAAGAATCTTGTGTAACCAGAGAACGGGGTTGATAGATCTATGAGTGAAATATTTCCTGAAAAGCAATCAGATATAGAATCAGGAGCAATCCAACCTATTATTGATCAAAATTAAGGTTTTTTTTTCCAAAACTGCAGGATAAAATAAATAAAAAAAAAACTAGCAGAGATCACATGTTAGCACGTACCATATCTGCAGTGGTGATCCTGTTGCTATCATATGATAAAATTTCAAATCATATCTTATGTAGTCCCATAAAATTTTATTGGGGAGGTCAGATTTCTTCTTATAAGCATTCTTTGCCAAAGTAATCTATTTTGTTTCTTGATTTACGTATGCTTTGTATAACTCTGTCAACACTGTTTCTCTATTTATGCGTATAAAAGAAGTTTAGTTGTATTAGACCAGTATATAGCATCGAATTACTGAATTTAATTTCGTAATCCGAAAATATAAGTTGTCGAACAAATTTGAGGAAAATATTTGTTACCTTTATTTGAACACTTTATTTGGAAAAATAAAAAAACTGATTTTTATTAATTCTAGAAATTTAACCAGCAACAGGAATGAAATTCAATATCCTTCCACTATCTATCGTAATCAAAATCAAATTATTATGTAATTCGTAATTTATTAATAAAGTAAGATTTATGCATTAACTAAAATATTTTTCTTTTGTTTTTTAGTTTTAGCTAGCTTTAATTTTAATGAATCAGGTCATTAAAAATATGCTTTCAAAAAATATAAATTTAAATAAAATAAATAAAATATAAATTTAAAAAAGAAATAAAATACAAATGGATGCAGTGCTGCTGCTTTATACACAAATATGCATGCACACATACACGTATAATACTTACATACATATATGTATGTATAATCATTTTAATTTTGATAATTTGTTGATATCAAAGCAAAAGCAAATGAACATTTCAAGAATAACTAATATTTTTCTTAATTAAAATTTACAATTAATTGAATTTTAATTTCTCTAAATTGAATTTTTTTCATTAATTAAATTTTCCCTTCCTGTTTGCTTAGTTTAATTTCTTTATTAATACAAAGAAAATGGCTAACAGATTCTTGTCTCTTTTAAGATACCACTTTTTATCTATTAAGAAGTGATAATTTAAGCCTTAATATTGACATCAAGGAAATTTCCCCGACATCAAAAAGAACTAATAATTTATTTACTGTACAGTCCCCAGAGCGTGCGATCTAATAAAGCTATCAGTCTTCCTTTATGTTTGAATCTCGCTAAATTGCTGTAAGACAATCTAATTATAAAAATGTACGGGCATTTGTTTCTTTTTAGAAATATTAATTTAATTCCAAGTCCTCTCATTATGTGCGTATCAAAACTTTAGTTCCCCGCGCATATTCATTTTAGGATCTCATCAACGTTGATTGCTCTACTTTGGCAATGATTTATTTAGACAACTTTATTTTACTTTGATGTTTTCGTAACCTCATATGTCGTCATGTTATTTTCGATGGAAATGAACTGACGTTTGCTTCTGTTATAGTACATGCCTTAAGGGGCACGCTAAAATTAGATTATATATCTCGGGGTATTCTTCTTCCCAATTCCGGTTTAATTTAAATAGTTTCATTTAATGATAATTACCATTTGTAATATGTGGAATCTGAAATTGTTTGCTAGAAAATCCAGTGTTTTGAATTCAAATACAGTATGGTTTTAGGTGGCATATTTGCATTTTTAAATTGTGTGGTACAGCATGTCATTACAGAAAGTCAATCACAATTTTTGAAAACGATTTTTAAGTTTGCTAGCATTCATCAGCTATATAATAATAGCCTATGTTATCTGTCGTCGAATTTATGAAGCGGTTGTACCTGGAATGGACAGAGGCAAACATATTGGATTCTTGATGAGTTAGGATTAGAAACGTTCGAAACCCACCCCTTCCCCCTTTTTAGTATTTAATGCCATCATTTCAAGCCCTATTTTCCTCAGTTGTGATCAGGTGATTAAATTTATCAATTTATCACAAAATAAATAGGTAAAAATAACATTTTTTTCTACCATTATGACGTCATTCCTTTAACCATCTCATTTAATCATTTCTTATTTTAAATTACTTATATATCGTCTGCATTATCTTCATACATCTTATCACTGAATTTAGATATTACGTAAATAATTGTCTTTTATATTTGGCTTAAATAATAGATTAGGTACATATGTGATAATTTTAAATTTAATCATCGATTACTTTTTGTAACAATGAAAATTTTATCACCGGTAGTAACAACAAATTTTATCTACCTCCTGAGTGTAGTGAATATGGTAGTTTCATTCCTTTACTTCCATTAATTACTGTGGGAAAAAAAATGTTAAGAACTTAACGATAATTTCGACGTAGCTAAGAAAACTTTGATTTATTTTTCTAAATGATTTCAACGTGATTCTAAACTGCATTCACAGTATCGGGAGACTTTAGATGAGTATGAAGATAAACAAATTATTGACCGTGTACCAGATAATTCTCAGCCAAAAAACAAACCACTTTTTACCAGCTTCATAGGGTACTTTACAATTCTGGAAAATAAAAAAATTTACTGATCCCGTCATATGACGGGCTATATGCTAGTTGATAATGATTTGGCAATTGCAGTATAGTTATCATCTACAACTGTTTTTTTTTTATTGGAATGTGGAATTATATATCTGTTTAAAACATTTCTAAAAGGGTTCTTCTTGTATTCAAAATGGTTAAATCTAACACACGATTGAAATTTACATTTATACGCTTTCCGAAAAATTTTATGAGGCTCAATCTGAAAGCTGATTACTCATAAGAAGCCAGCAGTACTCAAAGTTATTTAAATTTTCTATTTGCTTTACTCTAAGGAATCCATATGTGTTGTGACATTAATAGGCTAACTCCATCAAAAGTAACCTACTTCAAATCAACAGTTTTGAAAAAAAAATTAATGTTAAATCTTTATGTTTTTAACTTCTCCATAACACAGTAGCATTTATAGTGATACTTCACCACTTATGCTATCATAATATTGTCACGTGGATGCAAGTACTGGCTGCACACAACAAAAAGTCAAGTCTAAGAAACAACACCGTTTATTAAATGCCAAGCTACCTATCTCGCACTCAAACAACTGCCGCTCGCAGTTTTAACAGAGGCTTATATATGGTAACAGAACATTCTAGATTTATCTTAATGGAACAGAAAATTTGCATAATTCAGAAGTCTTCTTCACTACTTAACAAATCAAACAAAAAATTACGGAAATAAATTTGTCCTGACTCCGGATCGAACCGGAGACTTTTTGGTTCGTAGCCCACGACTTTAATCATTGTGGCATGGAGCTCAGTAGATTTATTCACAATCTAAAATATATCCACTCAATCTTATACAAGAATTGATATTTGTTTAAGTTACGTTTTTTTAGGATTAATCCTAGAAAGATAACCATATTTCTATCGTTACCTTATTTATAACTATATTTCATAACCATAACCATGTTTCATATTTAATTCAGCAAATATTTTATATTGATTTTAATTTTGAGTTTAAAGGTCAAAAGCAAATTTTTAGAATTCTATCTAGGATTTCAACAAACTCCATGAAATGATTAATTTAATGAAACGTTAAATAACGCAAAACATTAGAAAACTTCTTACCTAATATACAATTAGAGTAATATAATTTAAAATCTAAATCTCAAGTCGAAAAGCTAACCTAAACGGGTTTATTGTTTGAAGGTTCAATCCATGCCAACATCTCAAAAAGCATAATGAGTTCAACGTGATCTTCTTTGACATTACAATGTGAGCTTAAAATATGATAAACTAATCAGAATTCCTTATCAAGATCTATCATATAAATTGAGATGATTTTATACAATTTATTATATTTTTTAACCTTTTTAGTGATTTCTAAGGTTCGGGGAGTTCATTGGTGTTAGAATGAACAGATACAAATCTAGCAGTACCTGAGGCAAAATAAATCTGTTTAAACAAGGAAAAGCCATTTATTATCTTAATTATAATAAAATAGTACTCAATATAAAAATTGTACTACTTCTTTAATATTAAATGCTATCATCCTTTATTCAGTGTCTTAATGTTTCACTAATTTATAACGTGCGAGGATATTATCTGGGCAAAAAATTAATATGGTAACATAAAAAATGTACAATTGAAGCATATGTTCTTCCATTTCTTACTTCTTGCTCACAAAACATTTATGAGGGTAATTCTAAAAAATGTAAGAAATAAAAAAATAAGACAACAGTAAATTTTTAGGAGTTAATATTTTACAACTTTACAACTTGTCTTGCTTACAAAAACAATTATGAGGGTATTTCTAAATAATGTAAGAAATAAAAAATTAAAACAACTGTAAAACTTCAGGAGTTATTTTTTTACAACTTTATAACTTTATATAATTTTATACTTGTCTTGCTTACAAAAACATTCATGAGGGTATTTTTAAATAATATAAGAAATAAAAAATTAAAGCAACTATAAATTTTTAGGAGTTATTTTTCTTACAACTTTATAACTTTATACAATTTTATAACTTGTCTTGCTTACAAAAACATTTATGAGGGTATTTCTAAATAATGTAAGAAATAAAAAATTAAAACAACTGTGAAATTTCAGGAGTTATTTTTTACAACTTTATAACTTTATATAATTTTATACTTGTCTTGTTTACAAAAATATTCATGAGGGTATTTCTAAATAATGTAAGAAATAAGAAATTAAAACAACTATAAATTTTTAGGAGTTATTTTTTTTACAACTTTATAACTTTATACAATTTTATAACTTGTATTTCTTACAAAAACATTTACGAGGGTATTTCTAAACAATGTAAAAAATAAAAAGTTAAAGAAACTGTAAATTATTAGGTATTATTTTTTTACAACTTTATAACTTTATACAATTTTATAACTTGTCTTGCTTACAAAAATATTTATCAGGGTATTTCAAAATAATGTAAGAACTAAAAAATTAAAACAACTGTAAATTTTAAGGAGTTATTTTTTACAACTTTATAGCTTTATACTATTTTGTAACTTGTCTTGCTATGATAAGCATTTACGAGGGTATTTCTAAACATTGTAAAAAATAAAAAATAAAAACAACTGTAAATTATTAGGAGTTATTTTTTTTTACAACTGTAAATTTTTAGGAATTATTTTTTTTTACAATTTTATAACTTTACACAATTTTATAACTTGTCTTGCTTACAAAAACATTATTGAGGGTATTTCTAAATAATGTAAAAAATATAAAATTAAAACAACTTTAAATTTTTAGGTGTTATTTTTTTATAACTTTATAACTTTATACAATTTTTTAACTTGTCTTGGCTTACAAAAATTATTTAAGGTGTCATTTCTAAATAATGTAGGAAATAAAAAATCAAAACAACTGTAAATTTTTAGGAGTTATTTTTTTGCAACTTTATAACTTTATACAATTTTATAACTTGTCTTGCTTACAAAAACATTTATAAGGGTATTTCTAAATAATGTAAGAAATAAAAAATTACAACTGTAAATTTTTAGGAGTTATTTTTTACAGCATTATCACTTTATACAATTTTATAACTTGTCTTGCTTACAAAAACATTTATGAGAGTATTTCTAAATAATGTAAGAAATAAAAAATTAAAACGACTGTAAATTTTTAGGAGTTATTTTTTTACAACTTTATAACCTTATACAACTTTATAACTTGTCTTGCTTACAAAAACATTTACGAGGGTATTTCTAAACATTGTAAAAAATAAAAAATAAAAACAACTGTAAATTATTAGGAGTTATTTTTTTACAACTTTATAACTTTTTTTGCTTACAAAAACATTTATAAGGGTATTTCTAAATAATGTAAGAAATAAAAAATTAAAACTGTAAATTTTTAGGAGTTATTTTTTACAACTTTATAGCTTTATACTATTTTGTAACTTGTCTTGCTATGATAAGCATTTACGAGGGTATTTCTAAACATTGTAAAAAATAAAAAATAAAAACAACTGTAAATTATTAGGAGTTATTTTTTTACAACTGTAAATTTTTAGGAGTTATTTTTTTATTCCTTGTATGAAATAAGGAAAATATTGTAATCCTGAAAGTTTTCAGATTTCCCCTGGAATATTCATTTTGACCACGTCTGATTCTGTTTTCACAAGTTTCAATGTTACATCATTATTTACGTGCAAAGAGACTTGAATAATACTTTTGAATCTTTAAATCTTAGAAGAAGATATCCTTCTTCTGATTCCATACCTGTTTCCCATCTTCCGATCTCTCAGCGGCAGGATATTTAATTCCACAAACTTATCCTCCAAGCCTTCTGAGTATACAGGGAATTACTTTGGTCTCCATGTATGTTTGAGCTAGGTTTCAAGGTACTCTAAACTGCAACTCATGAGTAATCTAGAGCAGGCTAACTTCCAGGGCATTTCGTGCCTACGATAAGCAATATTAAAATTTCAGTTTTGATTGGATATAGTACTTTTCGATATTTAAACTATCTATTATAACAGCCTGTCTTCAATTCATCTCCTGTGTACTAATAGCCTAAGTTATGACTAATATATGACGTTTCAAAATTTATGAGAAATTAAAAACTGTTAAGAAATTGATAATTTAAATAAAATTAGCCTTTATCATTCTTCAGAATTAAACATACCACTAGTTTTAATATAACTGATTTTTTTTTTCAGAATGACAAAGATAGTTTATATTTTTTTAAAAATTATTCACCAAATTTTGAATTTTTTCTTGTTACTAAGTGCATTTTTACTTTCTTCATTTCATGTACATATTTTATGCATTTTATCCATAATATAGGAAAAATAAATTATTTGTATTAACTTAGAACCTTATTCTGGATTTAGGAAATAATCATTGTAAAGTAAGGTGGACACTTCATTTTGTACTTAATATAGAATAATTTATTTCAATGAGTACTTTTTAATTCTAATGATTTAATGTCCCCTTAAAATTTACAATTAACCAATTTAAGGATCTTAAGGGATTTTACGATCAATATTAATTTGTTTAAGGTTCCTCAAGTGTTTTTAGCATCTAAATTACAATGTAAAAGAGTCCCCTATAGTTTATAGTTTATCTCTTTAAGGGTTTTCAAGAGATTTTAGCATTTACATTACAGTTAAAGGGCGTTCCTGTAAAATTTACTGTTAATTAATTTGTTTGAAGGTTCACAATGGTTTTTAGCATCTACATTGCTGTGTAAATGTGTCTTATTTAATTTTACAACCAATTTGATTAAGGGCCCTCAAGGGTTTTTAGCATCTACATTACAGTGTAAATGTGTCCCCTTAATATTTACATATACCAATTTGTTTAATGGTATTGAAGGGATTGTAGACTCTTCGTTATAGTATAAATGTGTTTCTTTAAAATTTACAACTATTTACAACCCTAACAATTCGTTTCAGGGTTCACAAGAGATTTTAGCATCTTTATTACAGTGTAAATATGTCTCCTTAAAATTTACAACCAATTTTATTAAATGTCCTTAAGGTGTTTAAGCCTCTAGATTACAGTGAAAATATGTCCCCTTAATATTTATAGTTAACTGATTTGTTTAAGGCTCTTAAAAGGATTTTATCATCTGCATTATAGTGTAAATATGTTCTTATTGCGATTTTAAAGATTAATATTTTTACAATTTTTACATTACTTTAAAATATTTTAAAACTTAATATTCTCATTAAATAAATATTTTTCGTATTATTTGGTATAAAATAAATACATTTTGTGCAATAAAAATGTATGTAATACATTTAAAGCAGGAAAATTTTCAGAAATATTTTTGCTAGGTCATTCATTATCGCTAAAGTAACTCAAATTCTAATTATAATATAAGATTAAATTTTATACGATAAGGGTTAGAAATGAGTTTATAGAATTATTTATAGAATCAGTCAACTACATAACAAATGTATTTATTCAAAGTGATTCGAAATTGGAAAAATTAGCAATTTTACTTTAATTGTAATATTAAATATTAGAAATTACATATATTTTGAGAGCTTTTCCTTAGAATAAAAATACTTTTCTAAAATAAGTTCCAAATAACGAAATGTATTATCTATTTAACAAAATGTTTTCTTTTCTCTATTTTTTCTTCCCCATTTCTCAAAATATTTATGGAAATTTCAAGCTTTTTCTTTCTTTTAACACATTTTATGACAACATAAATAACCTTGAACAATTTTTTTTAATTATATATAAAAATGTTTTAAGCCAAAAATACAGTTCTTTTCCGAAAAATATTTTACTTTATTCTTTTTTCCTCGCTTATTTCTTTTTGACTGGTAAAATAAATAAAACAAATGTATATTAATGTATACAAAAAGTATGATTAATTACTTTATATTAAGTCCGACTATCCTAAAATATCCTTGCCAAGCACTGGCCGATTGCTTAGGGCGTTGATCGTCGGTACCGGAGTTCGTGGGTTCGAATCCCACTATGGCATGGATGTTCGTAGCCGTTCGGAATCACCTTTAAGCAGTAGGTCCCGGTCTCATTAGCCCTCAAGTGCAAAACAGTAGATCGTAGTGCTCCAAACCAAACCTAAAATATCCTTAGTATATTGATTAAATCAGTAGATAACAAAATTTTATTTTAAAATTTAAGCAGAAAGGAAAAAATTCAAGCAGATTTATCCGTTAGATTTTACAGAAAGTAATGAAATCTATAGTAATGAAAGAAAGCTTGGTTTACAATTCACGTTCTTTAAGAAAGTTCTTTTTCATGTGCTTGCGGTAAATCTGTTATAGAAAAAGTAATTCATAGTAAAAATATGTTTTCTTAAAATTTATTCATTTAAAACTTCTGCACTGGTGTGTTAATGTTTTTCCACAGACTTTCTTTGCTATCTATCAAAGTGGATCTCTATCTACAATATTGAATTGATCTTGCTCAATGTTAATCTGTATTAGAAAATAAGATGGATGTTAGCAGGCCCGCATTTAAAGAATTCTTTAAAAAAAATTATACCACTTAACAGAACAGTAAATATTTTAGGATGTTAAATTTTCCTTTTTTAATTTATGTATGCCAAATTTTATTTAGTGCATATTAAGAATAAAGCCTGCACTCCCAGACTCAATTCTCAAATATCAACTTCTTCGCTCGTTGCTATTATTTGGGATTGTTGGCAAGAAACGGAATATCATTTAATAAATTTATTTTTCTGAAATCTCTCGCTGCCCAGGTAAATTTTTTTATTTTCAATCTGACATCCAGAGCATTACAGTTATCTTTACAGTACTTCTTTTGCTATGCGAGATATGTTTAATGAGATATGAACTAGATTCTGAACAGGTACGGACACCCATATCGGGAGAGATTCCACAGATTGAGGCATTGAAAAGCAAATTTCTATCATTCGGTGATCTCTCCAGTTGTGATCAATCTTAAATCAGACGTTCCACCAATCCACTAAATTATAGTTATAATAACTGAATTGAAATTCAGGCATAATTATTTAGTGGAGAATAAAAAACTCCAAATTTCACCAAACCTCTGCTTGATTTGCAGATGTGTTGCATTTTTTTTTTTAAATTATAACCTTTGTCATGGATGCTTCTGGTTGTTTAGAAGTGACTTAAAGCAGTAGGTCCAAGTTAAAAATATTTTCACACAGTTAAAAGTTTACCGTACTGCTATTAAAAAAACGCCAACTTCTTTCTTGCAAATTCTCAAATAAAAAAATCAAAGTTTTGGGGACAAGCTTAAATAAAAAGAAAAATAAGAAGAAGATACTGCGTAGATACTAAGGTTGTATTTTGTTTTTAATTAAGATTATTACATCATGACACGTGCATTTGATTAACATTTTGTTTAATATGATTATTATTATTCAAGTTATACAAGTAATAATTAGTAATAGTGAAACATTCTTAATGTTGGAAATTAAAATTTTTGAGACAAGCTTAATGAAAAGGAAAAATAAGCAGACAATATTTAGATACTAAAGCTATGAGTTTTTAAAGAAAATAAGATTAATACATCATGAAATGTGTATTTAATTAACAATTTGTTTAATATGATTATTATTATTAACATTATGAAAATAATAATTAGTAATAGTAAAACATTCTTAATGTTGGAAATTAAAATTTTTGAGACAAGCTTAATGAAAAGGAAAAATAAGGAGACATTTAAATTCTAAGCCTATGTGTTTTTAAAGAAATTAAGTTTATTACATCATGAAATGAGCATTTAATTAAAGTTTTCTTTAATAGGATTATTATTCCCGTTATAGAAATAATAATTAGTAATAATAAAAATTCTTAATGTTGGTAATCAAAATATTTGAGACAAGCTTAATAACAAGTAAAAATAAGAAGAAGACAATATTTAGATACTAAGGCTATGTGTTTCTAAAGAAAATAAGATTAATACATCATGAAACACGCATTTAATTAACATTTTATTTAATATGATTATTATTATTCCAGTTATATAAATAATAATTAGTAATAGTAAAACATTCTTAATGTTGGAAATCAAAATTTTTGAGACAAGCTTAATGAAAAGGAAAAATAAGAACACAATATTTAGATACTATGTCTATGTGTTTTTAGAGAAATTGAGATTATTACACCTTGAAACGTGCATTTAATTAACTTTTTGTTTAATATTATTATTATTATTCTCGTTATAGGAATAATAATTAGTAATAGTAAATTATTCTTAATCTTGGTAATCAAAAATTTTAAGACAAGCTTAATGAAAAGGAAAAATTAGAGAAAGACAATATTTAGATATTAAGGCTATAAGTTTTTAAAGAAATTAGTGTTATTACATCATGAAAAAGTGCATTTAATTAACATTTTGTTTAATATGATTATTATTATTCCCGTTATAGAAATAATAATTAGTAATAATAAAAATTCTTAATGTTGGTAATCAAAATTTTTGAATTTCGTTTAATGAAAAGGAAAATTAAGAAGACAACATTTAGATACCAAGGCTATGTGTTTTTAAAGAAATTAAGATTATTACATCATGAAACGTGCATTTAATTAACATTTTGTTTAATATGATTATAATTCCCGTTATAGAAATAATAATTAGTAATAATAAAAATTCTTAATGTTGATAGTCAAAATTTTTGAGACAAGCTTAATGAAAGGAAAAATAAGAAGACAATATTTAGATACTAAGGCTATGAGTTTTTAAACAAATTAAGACTATTACATCATGAAACGTGCATTTAATTAACATTTTGTTTACTAATATTATTATTACTATTCTCTTTAAAGAAATAATAATTAGTAATAGTAAAACATTCTTAATATTAGAAATCAAAATTTTTGAGACAAGCTAAATGAAAAGAAAAAATAAGAAGACAATATTTAGATACTAAAGCTATGAGTTTTTGAAGAAATTAAGACTACTACATCATGAAACGTGCATTTAATAAACAGTTTGTTTAATATGATTATTATTCCCGTTATAGAAATAATAATTAGTAATAATAAAAATTCTTAATCTTGATAATCAAAATTTTTGAGACAAGCTTAATGAAAAGGAAAAATAAGAAGACAATATTTAGATACTAAGGCTATGAGTTTTTTTAAAAAAATAAGATTATTACATCATGAAAAGTGCATATAATTTACATTTTGTTTAATATAACTATTATTATTTCCGTTATAGAAATAATAATTAGTAATATTAAAACATTCTTAATGTTGGATATCAAAATTTTTGAAACAAGCTTAATGAAAAGGAAAAATAAGAAAATAATATTTAGGTACTAAGGCTATGAGTTTTTAAGGAAATTAAGATTTTTACATCATGAAACGTACATTTAATTAATATTTTGTTTAATATGATTATTATTCCCGTTATAAAAATATAAATTAGTAATAGTAAAACATTCTTAACATTAGAAATCAAAATTTTTGAGACAAGCTTAATGAAAAGGAAAAATAAGAAAACAATATTTAGATACTAAGGCTATGAGCTTTTAAAGAAATTAAGATTATTACATCATGAAACGTGCATTTAATAAACATTTTATTTAATAGGATTATTATATTTCCAGTTATATAAATAATAATTAGTAGTAGTGAGACATTCAGTCCAGAGTCAACAAACTTTAAAGTATATGCGTCTCTCCTTGTGAATCATAGATAAATATAAATGTAATTTACAGTTCAGTGTACTCATTAGGATCACTCCTGTTTCCTACTTTTCAAGCTCATTTGTGTTTTCATTAAAGCGTATAAACTTAGGTTGTTTTAAGTTTCTTTATTTAATATTATACTCTATAATATTTAACCAAAGAAAGCAAATGAACATTAGTATTACATGATGAAATACATGCAAATAAGGCTAACTTGAAAAGGCAGAAAATTGCCTGTCAGTTGATGCCTGCATCTGTCCCATCCTACCTCATTACTATCAAACCGTCAGCATTTATTTTTAGTAACTTGAAGTAACCATTCACAATTCGAATTATCATCTTTCGCCTAACGCCGTAATTTTAACTACTGACACCCACAGTTTGATCCATCAAAACTGAAGTTAAAAAAGCAATTTTATGAAATACTCTAACTTCTCCAAATCTATAAGAAAACAACTTAATGTAATAAGACAGTAATTTTATCAAATTGGACTATTACAATTTTCCCCGACCAAATACGCCACTTCTAACGCTCTAGATATATGGTTATTTTAGAACTCAACTGTCCATCACAGCTTGATGAAGATAAATAGACCACCGAAAACTGATTCGAAGACATCAAATGTTCTACAAACAACGCGCATTTAATTAGAAATGATAAAATAGCGTTGGAATATATTTAGATAGTTCTAATCATGCCTGACGTCAATTCTTTTTTGTAATATATGGAAGTAGATGAGAGGGACAATAGAACGGGATGGTAGTTTAACCCCATTCGGCCTATGGGATTGAAAGTGGCCCGAGGAGATGTATTAAAAGAGTGATGTATGTGGCTCACATGTTTCAGGTGCAACCACAAGAATAGTTTCTGCTGGAAAACCAGAATGTTAAGAATAGTAAAATGCGCTTCAATTATAAAAAGAAAAAACACCACAAAAGCCATCGAACTCTTAGCGCAAATTATTTGTTCTCTAAATGGAGGCATTATTTGAAATCTCCGGAGAAAATTTTCTTTTTTTTTTCTTTTTTTTTTTAATAGTTTTTTCTTTTATGAAACTCTGCCTATTTGTATGTGGAAATGAAATTAATTCAATCCCTTTAAAAATTTAAGATTCAGATCCTTTATTTAAAATGGTATTTTTAAATGTTTTAAAATGCTTTAAAAGTTTTTTAATTTTTCCTTACATTTTTATGTTTAAATTTTTGTTTAATTCAATAAATTTACTAAATTTAAAATAAATAAAATTAAGTAATTAAAAGTAAATTATATTAAATAATTAAAAATATAAAAAATTAAATAATTAAAAATATAAAAAATTAAATAATTAATAATAAACTAAATTAAATAATTAAAAGTAAATTAAATTAAATAGTAAAAAATAAATTAAATTAAATAATTAAAAACAAATAAAATTAAACAGTTAAAAATAAATATAATTAAATAATTAAAAATAAATGAAATTAAATAATCAAAAATAAATGAAAATAAATAATTAAAAATAAATTTAATTTAACAATTAAAAATAAATGAAAATAAATAATTAAAAATAAAAGAAATTAAATAATTAAAAATTTTAATTTTAACTTAAATAAAATAAATTAATTAAATAATAAAAAACAATTAAATAATAATTAAATAACAAAATAAATTTCTTTAAAAATACAAAGCTTAGTTTCTAAAAATTTAATTTTTCTCTTATTTATTTAAAGAAGTTTTAATTTTAATCAATTTTAATAATTAATATATTAAATAAATTTAAAATTTATTTAATTTATATTACGAACTTATTTAGTTTGATGACTAATTGATTGGTAACAAATTTATATTAAATGTTTTCATGTTTGTATGTCGAATTTTCATGGAAAAATTTAACTTGTCTCTATTTAAATTGAATAACCAAAAGGATTTTTAAAGGAATGAATATATATTACAGGGGAACCTCGATAAATTGTTTCCGCACTATTCGTTTCATTAATTCTATTCACGAATTTATTGCATTTATTTAGTCATCTCCTATCCATCGTTTCCATTTATGGTTTAAAATTTATGTCCCTTTGAAACAAAACGTTTGTCTTTCCTCTGTAATTTAATATTATTTTTGGTTTTTGAAGAACTAAGGAAATCACAAATTTATTTTTTAAAAATCTTTTCACTAGATTGTGAGATTTCTGTATCTATCACAGTCAAAAGAGTTTTCCAAAAAAATAACAATATGTAAAGAAATTTGTTTAAAAATTAATTAAAACATATAATAAAGGAGTGGAAGTAACACAATTAATATAAACCCATTTATATATAGAAAAAGTCACCTCTATTTGGTTTATATTCATAATTGTTTTTCTAATTGAAATTAAAAACAGTAAAATGACTGCCTTACTAGATTAAAAGCGTAGATGTCTGAAAAACGAAGATAGCAAAGATTTAAAAATGATATAAAGTTTCAAAAAGTACAGTTTAGTGTTACAGTTTGTTAATTATAAAAGTACATTTACAGTTTGTTAGATATTTATATATAAATATATAATATATATATATATATATAATATATAATATATATATATTAAATATATATATATATATATATAATATATATATATATATTATATATATATATATATATATATATATAAATATATATAATATATGCTATTATATATATATATAATATATATATAAATATATATATATATTATATTCTGTATATTAATATATATATATATTTATTTTATATATATTATATATATATATATATATATTTATATATATTATTATATATATGCATATATAATAATATATATATATATGTATATATATATAAATTGTATAATATTATATAAAGATATATATATATATTATATATATATTATATATTTTAATATATTAACCGTTCAATAACTACAAATAAAATTGTTAAAAAAAACATGCTTTATGATCAATAAAAGTGTAGTTATATGAGAATTAAAGAAATAATTTTTTTTTTAATTCAGTCAAGTTTTTTTAAAAATAACATAGTTTTATCTGATTTCCCGTAATAATTGGTACGTTAATGGTTTTCTAGTTTATTTTGTTATTGATGAACTCTAATTCGCTAGAAAAAGCAAAAATTTTTAAAACTTTGGTTTCTTTAGTAAGAGCACGATGAGGAAACAAGTTCGGGATGCCTTTCGATAACTCAGCCACTGCTGGAACCTCTGCTGGAATAGATATTGTACTGTTAAGCTCAATTAAAGTTTAACCTTTTGAGAAATGGGTCTTCTTACTGTTACTTCCCTTTACGTATTTTAGAATTAAAAAAAAAAAAAGCCATATTCATTAGTGTCAGTACAGATGTCACCCTTTCAACTATCCTTTTTGAAATGGGAAAACTCGATACGAATAAATAGGTTTTTTTATTTTTATTAAGATCTACAAATTTTGAAATCTTTATAGGATTTAAAATGTTTCTATGTCTTTTAGAAAGAAAAGAAGTATTATTTAGTCTCATGATTTATATTACTGTTATAATTATTCTTTATGCAATGGGAGAACTCAATATAAATTCTTAAAATTTTTTAATTTTATTCAGATCTAAGAAATTTTGAAATCTTTGTAGGATTTGAAATGTTTCTATGTATTTTAGATAGAAAAGAAGTATTCTTTAGTCTCAGAATTCATATTACTATTATAATTATATTTATGAAATGCGAGAACTCAATATGAATTGTTAGGATTTTTGAGTTATATTCAGATCTAAGAAATTTTGAAATCTTTGTAGGATTTGAAATGTCTTATAATCCTTTAGAATGAAAATAAGTTACATCCTTTAGTCTTAGAGTCATTACTCTTTCAGTCATCTTAATGGAACAGGAAATGTAAGAGGTGATATCTAGGAGATTTTGAAATTATTTTATGATTTGAACCCTCTAAGCGGTTCGCACGTACAATTCCCTCGGTTGTCCCGTACAATTTTCGACCTCCAAAAACGTTCCGAAAATGGATATATTGTACATATCTGCCAGTGGACATCTGGAGTTTTATAAAGAGTCATCTTTTAAAATCATATTATATTTATTATGCACCCCTATTGAGGCAAAAGATAATAGCTTATTTCTTTGTTAATCTCTATTTCAAGCATTCGTTTTACAGATGTAACTCTAATTACACTTAAATATCTTGATGACTTGAAAAATTTAAATATTTCTCTTAAAAATATTTTTATTCGTACTTTTAGAGACGTAAAAAAAATCATAGAACACTTTGGTCACTGACACAATAAAACTTTAGCGTATTTTTGGAGACTTTTTTTTCCTCGGTGTGTTCCACTCTGAGGGTTAAATGTCTCTGTGTCTTTTAGATTGGCATGCAGTCACATTCTCCAATCCCGGAACAGAAAGTACTCTTAGAATTACCTTTCATGGAATGGAAATTCTCAATATAATTTTTAGAAATTGAGTTTTATACAGATTTAGGTTCTTTTCAAATTTTTATAAGAAAAGTAAAGCAGACGCACTATAAAATCTTAACAGTTATACTGTTTTCGCATTTTTTTCTCTAAATCCATTCAATAGTCTTAATGCTTAATATACTTTTCTTTTTTGTGGACTGAATTATAAAGCAATGGAATGAGATTGAAAAAAAGAAGGGTTAAATGTACTTAACCCTTAAAGAATATTGTTTCTTTCTACAATGTAAAGGAAGTATTTTAATTGCACAAACAAATTATTGTTCACATGTAAAAAAAATTTCGCTTTGGTCGTGCTTGAATCCATTTTGACCAGTTTGTTGGGTACAATCCTACTTTTGACCAAGAAAACTTTAACTATCCGCTATTAACTTTTGACTAAACTTGCATGCATCTCTCAAGGCAAATAAGAAACTGAATCACCTTGTCTAATTGAAACAAAATACTTATTTTTTTTCTCTGAAAGGCAGTTGCATTAATACCTGCAATATATTTCGTTTTATAGTATGATAAATTCTAAAACTTCAATTTCTTAAGGGCTTTAAAATTTTGTAATAAAAAAATCAGAAATAAAGTTTTATACCTTGTTAATGTCAGACTTACAAAAATTTGGAAAGAAAAAAAACTGGTTAACTTTTCATTGAAATAAAATTTAATTTATAATATACACATTTTAAAAGTTATCTTGATCAAAACTTGCTCTATTTTCATTTATTCGTTGACTCGTGTTGCAAAAAGTAGACCGTAGCACTCCAAACCAAACTAAACCATTTATTCGTTGAAGACACGAGTACATTGTGTTAACAGCTCCATGTCCACGCACCAACTGACTCTTATCTGTTTGTAAACTCATCAAATCCTTCCAAATTTCTTCTGCCTGACCAGATTATCGTAAAAGCTTACGCAAGCGTGGATCTTTTTCATTTATTTTATTGTTATAAATAGGTTCCCTTTTTAAAATCACTTAATCGCTTTATTATAATTTCCAACTACCCTTTTTTTGGACCTGGCATATATATATATATATATATATATATATATATATATATATATATATATATATATATATATATATATATATATATATATATATATATATATATATATATATATATATATATATTTACATATATATATATTTATATATATATATTATACATATATATACATATTATAACATATATATATATATATATATATATATATATATATAAATACATATATACATATATATGTGTGTGTGTGTAAGGAGAATAGATTAAAAAAAGTTATATTTAAAGTGACGAAAGTAAAGTGAAATTTAAAATTTCTTCAAATTCTCCCGAAAAAGGCCAGGAAAAAATAAATGGTGACGTAAATACCTTGGGCGTTTCGCTGTGAATGAGGAATAATTCTTTTGACCTTCGCACTATTTTACTGCGCGTGGAAGATTTCTTCAGATGATGGATGAGCAGCGGCAGGCTGTCGTCAGGCCGATTTCCATTCCACTATGTGGAAGAGAAAAAAAAGGGCACGAATTCCATGTCATTCAAAATCAATTGTAGTTTTGCAATAGGGCTTAGGGGAGAGCGGGGGGAGGGATGACAAGACCATTTCTCGAACTCTTTTTCTCCGTCTGACGGCACAATTCGGATCAGGTAGGATAGATGGAGTATAGCCTGCTCCTACCTAATAGACGGGTTTGTATGGTTCAATTCTGTCACCATAACAGGATTACACGGTGGATTTCTGTCGCTGAAGTCATCGGTGACACAAGAATAAGGCGAAGACACGGTAAATAGAAAGAGGATACAAACGTATTAGTGCATAATAGGAAGATGAAGATTTGCTGGAGTTCCGGCTCGTGTATGTTGCTTGAAACGAAACCAGTTCCACCGCTAAACGGTCAGCTAAGTATTAAGTAATTTGGACCTAGCTTTTTTCCGCATCGAAACCGCTAAGTACATTTATTAAGGGAAGAAAAGAACCACGATGACAACCAAAACAGCTAAATTCCATTGAAGTGTTCTGTTCACTTCATATAATGAACCAAGTACTTAACAGATTATCTGATAGAAGAACCACGTAAAAAGTGCTTTATTTCTTTGTTTATTTCTTCTATTATTAACAATATTTTTAAGGAAAATTAAGTTCAGTTGATATATTTTTTACGCATGTAAATACAATTAATTCAATAAATGTACGTTTACAAATCAATAAAGTTCATAAATTTCATACTTTTTCTTTTTAATATTACTTAAATATAAAAGAACATAGTGTAAATGTATGTTGGATCAAGTATATCGTTTGAAATGAAACTAGTTGCTTTTCTAAACGATTAGCTAAGTAATAATTAATTTGGACCTAGCTTTTATCCGCATCGACTCTGTTAAGTACATTTATTAAGGGAAGAAAAGAATCATGATGACAACCAAAACAGCTAAATTCCATTGAAGTGTTCTGTTCACTTCATATAATGAACCAAGTACTTAACAGATTATCTGATAGAAGAACCACGTAAAAATGCTTTATTTCTTTGTTTATTTCTTCTATTATTAACAATATTTTTAAGAAAAATTAAGTATAGTTGATATATTTTTTACGCATGTAAATACAATTAATTCAATAAATGTACGTTTACAAATCAATAAAGTTCATAAATTTCATACTTTCTCTTTTTAATATTACATAAATATAAAAGAACATAGTGTAAATGTATGTTGGATCAAGTATATCGTTTGAAATGAAACTAGTTGCTTTTCTAAACGATTAGCTAAGTAATAATTAATTTGGACCTAGCTTTTATCCGCATCGACTCTGTTAAGTACATTTATTAAGGGAAGAAAAGAATCATGATGACAACCAAAACAGCTAAATTCCATTGAAGTGTTCTGTTCACTTCATATAATGAACCAAGTACTTAACAGATTATCTGATAGAAGAACCACGTAAAAAGTGCTTTATTTCTTTGTTTATTTCTTCTATTATTAACAATATTTTTAAGAAAAATTAAGTATAGTTGATATATTTTTTACGCATGTAAATACAATTAATTCAATAAATGTACGTTTACAAATCAATAAAGTTCATAAATTTCATACTTTTTCTTTTTAATATTACTTAAATATAAAAGAACATAGTGTAAATATATGTTGGATCATGCATGTCATTGGAAACTAAACTAGTTCCTTTGCTAAATGATTAGCTGAGTATTAAGCAATTTGGACTGACCTTTTTTCACTTACGAAACTGTTAAGTACATTTATTTAGGGAAGAAAGGAACCATGATGACAAACAAAACAGCTAAATTCCATTGAAGTGCTAGTATCTGCTCTTTTCAACTCATATAAAACGAAGTACTTAACAAATTATCTGATAGAAGAACCACGTAAAATTACGTTATTTCTATGTTTATCCCTTCAATTCTCGACAAAATTTTTAAGGAAAATTAAGTATATGCGTTTAAATATTTTTTACTCATGTAAATACAATTAACTGAATAAATGTAATCTCAATAATGTCCATAAATTTTCTTATTTTTTGTTTTTAATATTACTTAAATATAAAAGAACTTAGTGTATAAATGTATTTTGGATCATATATGTCGTTTGAAACGAAACTAATTGCTTTGCTAATTAATTTAAAATAAGTATTAATTAAAATAAGTATTAATTAATTTGGACCTAGCTTTTTTACGCATCAAAATTGTTAAGTACAATTATTAAATTAATAAAGGAACCAAGAGAGCAACCAAAACAGCTAAATCCCATTCAATAGCAAATGCCATTTTTAGTTACTTTATATAATATAGTGAAACATGCAGTTAACAAATTACCTGATAGGAGATCCACGTAAAGATACTGTTTATTACTTATTGACAAAATTTTTAGGGAAATTAAATATGGTTGGGCAATAATAGTTTTAATCTTGTAAATACAATTAGTTACGTAAATGTACGTTTACAACTCAATAAAGTTCATAAATTTCATACTTTTTCTTTTTAATATTACTTAAATATAAAAGAACATAGTGTAAATGTATGTTGGATCATGTATATCGTTAGAAATGAAACTAGTTGCTTTTCTAAACGATTAGCTAAGTAATAATTAATTTGGACCTAGCTTTTTTCCGCATCGAATCTGCTAAGTACATTTATTAAGGGAAGAAAAGAACTATGATGACAACCAAAACAGCTAAATTCTATTGAAGTGCTAATACTTGTTCTGTTCACTTAGTACAAAATAATGAACTAAGTACTTAACAGATTATCTGATAGAAGAACCACATAAAAATGTTTTATTTAATGTTTACTTTTTCTATTCTTAACAACATTTGTAAGAAAAATTAAGTATAGTTCTTTAAATATATTTTTTACGAATGTAAATACAAATAATTGAATAAATGTACGTTTACAATCTAATAAAGTACATAAATTTCAGACTTTTTCTTTTTAATATTACTTAAATATAAAAGAATTTAGTGCATAAATGTATTTTGGATCGCGTATTTCGTTTGTAACCAATTTAGTTGCTTTGTTAAACGGCCAGCTAAGTATTAAGTAATTTGGACCTAACTTTTTATAGCATCGAAACTGTTAAGTACATTTATTACAGGAAGAAAAGAACCATGATGACAACCAATACAGCTAAATTCCATTGAAGTGCTAATACTCTTCTGTTCACTTCATATAAAATAGTGAGCCAAGTACTAAACAATTCATCTGATAGATGAACCATGAAAAAATGCTTTATTTATTGGCTTATTTCTTCTATTATTAAAAAAATTTTTATAGCTGTTTAAATATATTTTTTACGCATGTAAATACAACTAATTCAATAAATGTAAGTTTACAACTCAATAAAGTTCATAAATTTCATACTTTTTCTTTTTAATATTACTTAAATATTAAAAAAGAAACTTAACTTAGTGTATAAATGTAATTAATTGAATAAATATACGTTTACAACTCAATAAAATTCATAAATATAAAATAATTCAGTGTATAAATGTATGTTGATTCATGTATGTTATTTGAAACGAAACTAGTTGCTTTTCTAAACAGTTAGTTAAGTTTTAAGTAATTTGAACCTAGATATTTTTCGCATCGAAAGTGTTAAGTACATTTATTAAGGGAAGAAAAGAACCATGATGACAAACAAAACAGCTAAATTCTATTGAAGTGTTAATACCTGTTCTATTCACTTCATGTAAAATAATGAACCAAGTACTTGACAAATTATCTGATAGAAGAACCACGTCAAAATACTTTATTTCTTTGTTTATCTCTTCAACTCGTGACAAAATTTTAAAGGAAAATTAGACATAGTTGTTTAAATATACTTTTACGATTGTTAATACATATAATAAAATAAAGGTAGGTTTACAACTCAATAAGTTCATAAATTTTTTACTTTTTGTTTTTAATGTTACTTAAACATAAAACAATTTAGTGAATCAATATATTTTGTATAATTTATGTCGTTTGAAATGAAACTAATTGCTTTACTAAACGGTCAACTAAGTATTAAGTAATTTGGACTGTTTTTTCTGCTTTGAAAATATTAAGTACAATTATTAAATTAATAAAAGGACCAAGATGGCAACCAAAACGGCTAAATCCCATTCAATGGCGAATGGTTTTTTATTTATTTTATATGAAGTAGTGAAACATGCACTTATCAAATTACCTGATAGAAAATCCACGTAAAAATGCTTTATTTATATCTTCTTAACAAAATTTTTAAGGAAAATTAAATATAGTTGTGTAATAATACTTTTACTTTTGCAAATATAATTAATTACATAAATGTACATTTTCAGCTCAACAAATTTCATAAATTTCTACTTTCTCTTTTTAATAATACTTGAAGATAAAACCACTTTGTGTATTAATGTATTTCGGCTAATGTATGTCGACTGAAACGAAACTAGTTCAATTTTCAAACGGTTAGCTAGAGTATTAAGGCAAAAAATTATTTCAAGACAAACTGAGTAATTTTATCTTAAGATAAATTGTTGTTTGTTGAATTACAAAGTAGCTAATGTATATTTTATTTACGATAAAATATAAAACACTCGTTTACTGTTAAACCTAACGTTGGCTGGCAAAGTTAACATATTTTATATTGTCATATTACGTAACAGAAAAGGATGAAAAATATTTCAATATCAATAGTTTTCATTTGACAGTAATATAGATTGCTGTCCAAAATTTTGTAATTTTATGACAAATCATATGAATGTTTATAAAAATCAAAATGCATCACTCTACTTAATAGAAAGATAAACAAGTAAAAATATAGATGTTTATCTTAATATTCCATGACATAATCAGCATATAATTTGTACTTTAAAGAAAAAAAATTGTTCATTAAAAACTGATAATATAACATATATTATGCAATAAAACTATCCGAGGATTGAATTTTAAATTGGTACAAGAGGCGATCATAAAATTTCCGTTCGAAATTTCGTTTATACAGTCCTTATTTGGTACGTCAATCATACCAAATGTCCTTTAGAATCGAGGCAATCCTCCTACTACTATAGTCCATGTAAAATCTATTGGCGCTTCAAGGTCACACTTTCTTGTTTCCCCAGTCATCGGTTACTATGGTAGCGACCAAGAAGCCTGTGCATTCACACTTATTTTCAGCACTTCAGTTGAGGATTTCATTCCAATACGTTCAGACGACTTGCTTTATTATTATAAGTCAAAATTTTCAGTTGTGCATAAATGCATTAACTATTTACATAAAGAAAAGTTTAACAATATGTATAAAATGGTTATAATAAATCACAGATGTTTTTGTAAAAATACAAAAATTCCTTTTAATTTAGAATTCTTACTAAAACATTATGAATCTCTACCTTCTAAATAAATTTTCACTTTCTAAAAATGTGTCAACAAACCATAAATCTTAAAATACATAATAAAATTATACAAAATATTGTTATTGCATTAAGACCTCTTTCAATTCTTGTAAAATAATAAAATAATTAATACAGTACAATTTTGGAATAGAAACTTTACTATGGTCCACATAACTTCATAATATACTTATTAACATACAACTTAAATTTAAGGTATTTCAGAACTACATTCTCTTAAATAAATTAATTATTAAGAAATACTTTTAATTACTTTAAATTAAAAGAATCGTACAAATATAAAGAAAAATAGTGAGAAATTATAACTAATTACTCATTAAAATTAGCGAAATATTCAATCATCTTAATGATATTATTTCTGTAAATAATGCAACTGTGTGTGAAAAAAAAATTACTTTTTTAGTAGAATTTTTTAAATCTTACGGATTAGAATATAACATACAATTTTTGAATTGTAATTTTATGAAATGGGATTATATCTTAAATTTACGAACTTAGAAACAGGTCTGATATTACTCATAAAATTTTGTGTAAAGTATTAAGTATTCTTCAAAGTGTAGTCTAAATAAACATACTTTCATCATGCACGGAGAGCCCACACGATGCATGACACCCCTTAACACAGTGGGAAAAAAGAGTAAAGTCATTCCCCAACTGTCGTTACCATAGTTACAGTTGGTCATCGGGGAAAAATCAGTGACCTTGAAGTGCCTATAGAGTTTACACCGAGTATAAAACAGGTTGAATAAACTCCTTTGGTGAAACTCCTGCTTAAAGGTGTCTGAAACTACCAGCTGCACTTCTACGTCTGACAGGAACTGTGGACTTTTCAAAGCTTTTTTAAGGGACCAAAGACGTGATATCGGATGGGAGACGTGGTAGCTCAGTTGGAAAAGGCAACGATTTTGGAACTGAAAGATTGCTGGTTCGGGACTCGAGATGACCTAAAATCTGTCGTGTTCATTAAGAGTGACTGGGGAACATAAAATATGATCGTGGTCACAATGTTCTCCAAGTTCTCAAATGATACTTATGAGGGTGGTAGGTCAAGCCTAGGGGGTCTTCTGGCTGCTCCCAGCTTCTAATTTGCGAAGACCCACTTTGATTCAAGTTGTCTTTCCACCATAGTGGTGCTTTACTTAAAAAACGAAAGACACATCCCTTGCCTTAATTCGATAGCCTATTGATCACGTCCTAGTATTGTCCAAGGGACATAAGTAGCAAAACAACAATATCGAATGGGGAGAGATCAGGACTTTAAGGCGGTTGCTCAAGTGTCTCTCACTTTAATGAGTAAATTCGTTACGACATTTGCGGTAAGGGGACGTGCGTTATCGTGAAGCCGGATCGTAATCTCTCCAGCGATTTGCAGTACTGTTTCTCGGTTATTGAAAAAGACTGGATCCTAGAAACCATTAAGCTATGGACTATTACAAGCATCACTTTTCATTTGATCATGTTTGAACACATTTGGTTTTAACGTTGTCATTGTTATCATTTTGGCATTTTCCATACACACTACAAAAATATATGAATGCCATAATAATCCCATGCCTCAATGTCGATTTCATATATACATGATTAAGGATACACTCATCTGCATATACGTTTCAATCACGCCCGCAAACGAAAATGTTTGATAGCTCCATATCCCCTTCCCTCATTCGGGCATATACAAAAGAGAATTAATCGTGGAATATCTTAACTGTTGTGAAAATTAATTAAAAGTTACGTAGATGGTAATTGAACATTGTATAATGAGTAAAGAAAATAAGTTATATAAGGAAAGTTGTCCTCTTTAGCTAAATTATGAAGTCATAAAATCTCTAAATTTTCCTCTACTTTTAAATAGAAAAATAATGTTTGAAATACGACATAAAACATTGAAGAAACAGATTACAAAGTAGACACTATTTTTCGTCATATCTTAAAGCATCAGACTACTAAGTTTCTTTGCAATGCAATTGGTCTATTAGATTTTTAGTAGATGAGGAACCCACATACCCACACACATGCAATGATTTTATATAAAATCTTTATATATTTTTATATACGGCTAAAAAATGAAGAAATATATTGAATAAAAAATTCCATAAATATCTTTTTATTTATAAATATGTAAGAACATAGTAAAAAGTGTACAAAAACAAAAAAGAAAAAGAAAACATAGTAGCTGAGAAGCTTAATTCATCAGTTTTTACTGAAAAGTGTGATATTAAGAATTAAAATTGTTATGGATGATCTTGAAAAATATAAATGTACATAAAAAGTATGATATATAGTTTAGAGCGTATCTTTGAATCATTAATTCTGTTAAATATTTTTGATTATGCAGTAATTTCCTTTGAGAATTCAAAAATTCCTAAAACAAAAGGCCTTAAAAACACCTGACAGTAATTCAAACCAATATGTTTATTGAATATCGTTTACCTTTTCTCCCTCTAATGACACCTTTTATCAATTAATTTTTTACCCATGTTTAAGTTATATAGTTTTTTTTCTAAAGGTATATTTTATTCCATGCATGAACATACTGAGGGGTTTTCAGTCTCCCCTTCCGTGGGAAAATCGCACGTGTAATGCTGTGGTTGGGCAAACATATCCTTTTTTGATGCCATTACTAGCCCATTACTGGAGGACAAAGATACCCGAGATACTTTACAGAGACAAATTGATTGTTAGCTTTGAAATATCCTATGGCACAAGATGACTGGACATTTGGCAAACATGGTTATCTAGATAGAACCTCATAGCGTGTAATAGAAGTCTGGTAAATTAACGACATAGCTAGGATTTATTTTTCGAGGAAGGTCTTAAGTCTTAATCTAAAGTACAGCAGACATAAAAAAAATTTTTCATTACATGCATATGTATACAAAGTACATACATATATACATACATAAATCTTATACATACATCAACAGCTATGCATGCATACATAAGTACATACATTTTAGGAATTCTGAAAAAAAAAAGGGTTAAAAATTTTGCAATTCTTATAATTTTATTTATTTATTTTTTAATGTGTGGGTTTTTTTTAGATCACACAGTCATTGCCAGTAGCCAAATAAATATTTGTTAAAAGCTACAAATCCTTTCCAGCTATCAAAAATGTTTTCCTTTTTTGCCTGTGGTTGATCTTCTAACTGCACAAGTTCCCAAAATTTCCCAAGAAAGTGCGATTTAGGAAAGTTCTTCAAATGGCAAAAGTTAGTGAACGAATCCTTAAGTATTTCCTTAAGAATTTAAATAAATGTCTAAACTCTAAAGTGTTCATAATGTTGTCTGTAAAAATGTCTGTAAATATGTCTGTAAAAACATGTTAATTTTCTGCTAAAAAAGAGGATTAAGTATTAAGTGTGGCAAAATCCTTTCATTTTTCCATGTTGTTGTTGGTGGTGGTTCTAATGACACTTGGACAAATCAAGCACGATTGGCCGGAGGCGACTTGTATTAAGGCAAAGGGATGCACCTTTCATTTTTAACGAGCACCGTTAAGGGGAAATAACGACTTTGCTCAAGTGGGTCCTCGTAATTCTGAAGCAGAAGACCCATAGACTTAGCCTGCAACCCCTAAAGGTATTAATTGAGAATTTGGAGGACATTGGGACCACGAACCTATTTTACGTGCCCCAGTCACCTTTAACGAACACGAAGAATCTTAGGCCGGCTCGAGCTCCGGTTACACTATAATCTACATAAATTTTAATAAATTTAAAGTATCTTGCAATCAAACACTAAAAAGGCTGAAAAAGTAAAGTATAAATTTAAAATACTAATTTACTTCTGACAAAATGAAGAGTCAAAACCTTGTGATCACTGATTTTGGTAATAAAATGTTATAACTTACTTTCTTGGTAGTTTTCTAATTTACTTTACCAATATATGGACGACTTCTTTTTTTGGAGTAAGTTTCAGATACAGAATAAAATACACATCAATAAAACGACAGTTTGTTTTAAAATTTTCACATTTACGTGTACTTTTTTTCATATTTCTCCCTGTAGTAATGGATTCAAAATTAATAACAGAAGTATGGGAACATTTCTGCACGCTCAGTAAGAGAGTATTTCCTTTATATACAGATATCTGGCCGTCAATTTATTTTAACTTAACATGTACTATTATATTTATTTTGATAAACTACATCTTTTCTATAGTCATAAGTTTTTGATATAACTTTTAGGAGTTCTGAAAAAAAAACACGTTAAAAATTTTGCAATTCTTATAGCTTTATTTATTTATTTTTTAATATATGGGGGTTTTAGAAAAATCACACAACCATTGCCAATAGTGAAATAAAAATTTTTTAAGAGCTACAAATAATTTCCAAAAACTGTTCCTTTTTTGCATGTGGTTGATGTTCTAACTGCACAAGTTCCCGTAACTTGTGATTTAGGAAAGTTCTTTAAATGGCCAAAGTTAGTGAACGAATTCTTAAGTATTTCTTTAGAAATTTAAATAAATGTCTAAACTCTAAAGTGTTTATAATGCTGTCCGATATGTCTCTAAAAACATAAGTTAATTATCTGCTAAAAATGAGGATTAAGTACTAAGTGTGGCAAAATCCCTGTGGCAAAGTTCCCGAAACTTCCCAAGAAAGTCTAATTTAGGAAAGTTATTCAATTGACCATAGTTAGTGAACAAATCCTTAAGTATTACCTTAGATATTTAAATAAATGTCTAAACTCTAATGTGTTCTTAATGCAGTACGATACGGCTCTAAAAACATAAATTATCTGCTAAATATGAGGATTAAATATTAAGAGTGACAAAATCCTTTCATTTCTCCAAACTAAGAAGAAGTTAAAGATGCCTAATGGCACTTTAACTATATTTATAAACAAATATTTCTATTAATACTTTTGTTATATAACCTGAATTCAATATTTAAGTGAGCGACGATTTGTTACGAACTAATTCTATGTGACTTCAGTTCCGAATGACTATCAACAGGGGAATTATGCTGGTCATTTGATGATATCACGAAGCAGTATATATCATGTCAGTGAATGCTTATTTCATTCCATTGAAATGAAGCAAGTAATATATTCTCTATTAACTATTTCTCTCCCTGCAAGGAAATTTGGTCCCAAATCACAAGCTGTTGTTGTGATACATGATAAATCTCTGATGATAGATAAGTCAGAATCTATGTTATAGGCACATAAATAATTCTATACGTTATTATTTAAATCATGAAAAACAAACCTTAAAGTTATATTTTTTTCCCAAATTCGGATATCTTTACAGCTGTTTTATTGTTTAAACTATGTCACTGAGTAGTAAATGTAGGGATAACTATTAAAAAAACTAATTAAAAAATATCTTTTTAATAAAAAACGGTGGGTAAATCACATTTAAAACAAAGAACATGGGTGGAACCGAACCCACACAGACAGATCTATAGTCGTATAAAAAGATAAGGTATAAAAGAAGAGCAGATATTTGCATTTACCTAACTGAATATTTTTTTTAATCTAATTTTTTATACTGTTAATATAATGTTATAGGGATGAACCTATAGGCAAAATTTCAGATCTATACCTAGTCAGGAAGGTAGTTAAAATTAGATTACAAAATGCCAACTGATACAAGTGAAGTTAAATAAAAATGATTAATAAAATTTTTATAGTAGTTCAACCGACTGCAAAATATTTATAAATAATTAATTCTGTTATATTTGAATCTGTAAAAAATCTAGATGTTCTTTGGCTTATATAAAGCAGTTATTCTAACTTTCCTTATAAAACTTTGCAACTGTAAAAAAAGGTGAATATATTTATAAGTAATTCTGTACTATTTGCATCTGCTCTCTTCGGGTCAAAAATCTAAATGGCCTTCCGATGACTTTTGTAAAGCAGCTATTCCAACCTTCTTTATATAACTCTACAACTGTAAAAAAAAGATCAAAATATTTATAAATAATTCTCTATCGTTTGCATCGGTTTTCTTGGAGTCAAATATTTAAATATTCTTTCAGTAACTTGCAGCTATTTCAACTTTCCTTATATAACTTCGCAAATGTTACAAAAAGGTCTAAATATTTATAAATAATTCTGTATTTTTTGCCTCTGCTATCTTCAAGTTAAAAAATCCAAATGTTCTTTCATTGATTTTTGTAAGGTAGCTATTCCAACCTTCCTTATACAGCCTTGTGATTATTAAAAAAGGTAAAAAAATATATAAAAATAATTCTGAATTGTTTGCATTTCTTTTTTTGGAGTCAAATATCTAAATATTCTTTCAATGACTTTTGTAAAGCAACTATTCCGACCTTCTGTATATAACTTTGAGACTGTAAGAAAGAAGGTCAAAATATTTATAAATAATTCTGTATTGTTTGCATCTGCTTTCTTCGATTCAAATATCTAAATATTCTTTCAATGACTTTTGTAAAGCATCTATTCCAACCTTCCTTATATAACTTTAAAAGTATAAAGAAAGATCAAAATATTTATAAATAATTCTGTATTGTTTGCACCTGCATTCTTCAAGTCAAAAATCATAACATTCTTTCAATGACTTTTGTGAATCGGCTATTCCAACCTTCCTTATATAACTTTGAAACTGTTAAAAAAGATAAAAATATTTATAAATAATTCTGTATTGTTTGCACCTGCATTCTTCAAGTCAAAAATCATAACATTCTTTCAATGACTTTTGTGAATCGGCTATTCCAACCTTCCTTATATAACTTTGAAACTGTTAAAAAAGATAAAAATATTTATAAATTATTCTGAATTGTTTGCATCTGCTTTCTTCGAGTCAAAAACATCTAAGTATTCTTTCAATGACTTTTGTAAAGCAGCTTATCTAAACTTCCTTATATAACTTTGAAACTGTTAAAAAGGATAAAAATATTTATAAATAATTCTATATTGTTTGCATCTGCTTTCTTCGAGTCAAATACATCTAAGTATTCTTTCAATGATTTTTGAAAAGCAGCTATTCCAACCTTCTGTATATAACTTTGCAACTATTGAAAATGGTCAAAATAGAAATAATTCTGTATTGTTTGCATCAGCTTTTTTCGAGTCGAAAAATCTAAATGTTCTTTCAATAACTTTTGTAAAACAGCTATTCCAACCTTCCTTATATAACTTTTACAACAGTTCATCTTGCTTGAACGTCACAAGATGAGCACAATTGTAACATAGTAAACCTTTGATGCTATTGGGACTAAAATCCATTTTAAAAGTATCAAGAAAAGTCTTACAGTCGTAAAAGAATTATGATGCATGGCCATCTAATTTAACTTGAAAAACTAAATCTACGCTGGTGCTTCCTGAATGAATCGGTGGAGTTTTGATGAACGAGGCTACGTGAGGATGGTATATTTTAATGTTGCCTCTTTACTTATCTAACCTGTGATCGGGGCGTTTTCAGATTGATCAACGAGGATGAATGAATTTTTTGTTTATAAAGAGAGTTAGCTCTTGATCTTTCAATGTGTTTTATTTAAAAGCTTTTAAAATATAGATAAATTCTCATTTTGGGGATTATTCTCTTATTAAGTATATGCAAAATGCTTTTTATTTAAAAGTAAAGTTTTTGTATAAACCCCAGATTTTTTATTGCGTTAGAATTGTATTTTTTAAAAATTCTTTAAATAAGTGAAACCATGAGAAAGAATGACAACTGTTATTATCCCTTTTTTAAACATCAAATCAAAAATATATTAAATTTAAAATTATTATTAAGAAATTTTGGTGCTCCAAAAATGTTTGGTATCCACGCTGAACGAGGCTACTTGAGGATGGTATATTCAAATGTTGCCTCTTTACTTATCTAACCTGTGATCGGGGCGTTTTCAGATTAATCGACGAGGATGAATGAATTTTTTGTTTATAAAGAGAGTTAGATCTTGATCTTTCAATGTGTTTTATTTAAAAGCTTTTAAAATATAGATAAATTCTCATTTTGGGGATTATGCTCTTATTAAGTACATGCAAAATACTTTTTATTTAAAACTAAATTTCTTGTATAAACCCCACATTTTTTATTGCATTAGAATTGTTTGAATTAAGAATTCTTTAAACAAGTTAAACCATGAGAAAGAATGACAAATGTTATTTTCCCTTCTTTAAAAATCAAAGAAAAAAGATATTAGATTTAAAATTATTTGTAAGAAATTTTGGTGTGTCAAAAACGTTTGGTAGCCACATATTCGAGTGTTACTTCTTTACTTATCTAACTTGTGATCGGGGCGTTTTCAGATTGATCGACGAGGATGAATGAATTTTTTTGTTTATAAAGACAGTTAGGTCTTGATCTTTCAATGTGTTTTAGTTAAAAGCTTTTAAAATTTAGATAAATTCTCATTTTGGGGATTATGCTCTTATTAAGTACATGCAAAATACTTTTTATTTAAAAGTAAACTTCTTGTATAAACTCACATTTTTTTTATTTCATTAGAATTGTATTTATTAAGAATTCTTTAAACAAGTTAAACCATAAGAAATAATGACAAATGTTATTTTCCTTTTTTAAAAAATCAGCTAGGAAATATATTAAATTTAAAATTATTTGTAAGAAATTTTGGTGTGCCAAAAAAGTTTGGTAGCCACAATGAACGAGGCTGAGTGAGGATGATATATTTGAGTGTTGCCTCTTTACTTATCTAACCTGTGATTGGGGCGTTTTCAGATTGATCGACGAGGATGAATGAATTTTTTGTTTATAAAGACAGTTAGCTCTTGATCTTTCAATGTGTTTTAGTTAAAAGCTTTTAAAATTTAGATAAATTCTCAATCTGGAGATTATGCTCTTATTAAGTATATGCAAAATACTTTTTATTTAAAAATAAATTTCTTGTATAAACCCCGAATTTTTTTTATTTTATTAGATTTGTTTTTATTAAGAATTCTTTAAATAAGTTAAACCATGAGAAAGAATGACAAAGGTTATTTTCCCTTTTTTAAAAATCAACGAGAAAATATATTCAATTTAAAATTATTTGTAAGAAATTTTGGTGTACCAAAAATGTTTGGTATCCACGATGAACGAGGTTACGTGAGGATGGTATATTCGATTATTGCCTCTTTACTTATCTAACCTGTGATCGGGGCGTTTTCAGATTGATCGACGAGAATGAATGAATTTTTTGTTTATAAAGAGAGTTAGCTCTTGATCTTTCAATGTGTTTTATTTAAAAGCTTTTGAAATTTAGATAAATTCTCATTTTGGGGATTAAGCTTTTATTATGTACATGAAAATACTTTTATTTAAAAGTAAATTTTCTTGTATAAACCCTACATTTTTTATTGCATTAGAATTTTATTTATTAAGAATTCTTTAAATAAGTTAAACAATGAGAAAGAATGACAAATAATATTTTCCCTTTTTTTAAAAATCAAAGAGAAAATATATTAAATTTAAAATTATTTGTAAGAAATTTTGGTGTGCCAAAAAAGTTTTGTAGCCACATATTCGAGTGTTACTTCTTTATTTATCTAACTTGTGATCGGGGCGTTTTCAGATTGATCGATATGAATTTTTTTGTTTATAAGACTATGAGTTCAAGTTTTAGTTAAAATTTTAAAATTTAGATAAATTCCATTCTATTATCTCTTAGTATAATGCAAAATACTTTAAAAGTAAATTTCTTGTATAAACCCCACATTTTTTATTGCATTAGAATTGTATTTATTAAGAATTCTTTAAAAAGAACATGTAAAAATGACAAATTTTTTTTTTTGTATATTAAAATTTGCCGAAGATTGATCAGAGCTTCGTAAATGTCTTGTAATTTTATCATTGTAATGTTTTGTATAAATTTTATATGTATTCAATGTTGTAATATAATAATTGATCTTTATTTAATTTTTAAAGTTTTATAATTGTATTATTTGTACATATTTGTAAATATGCTAAATAACTGGATATCTGTCTGACTATATAAGACTGTGCCAGTAATTGTGATAACTATTTGTTTATTGATATATTAAATAAATGCTATGTCTTAATTAGTTGTGTTATTTTAACTGCACCGTGTGAATCCCTTCTGAGCATGATATTATGTTGTTCACATACTTTATTTAGCATCGTCAAGCCACAGTAGGGGTCTCCATACCCTTTTTAAAAAATCATCTTAAAAATACATTAAATTTAAAATTATTTGTAAGAAATTTTGGTCTACCTTTTTCAAACTCAAATAAAAACATTTATACAGATTTAAATTTAAAAAAAAGGGTTGGGGGAGATAGCATCTTAGATAATTTGCTACTCTATCACGAGTTATGACTTTTCAAAGAATTTTTAAAATAAGAACTGGCTAAAGTGAATTATATTTTCTCTATAAGTTAACATTGAGAAAAAAAATACAGTGTAGCAGATACAGACCCACCTTAACTCTTTTCATCCCGAATTGTTTTTTTTTTTCTCAAATTTGAGAATAATGAGTTTTCTAAGGTGTATTAAATATAATTAGATACAGATACAGACCCACCTTAACTCTTTTCATCCCGAATTATTTATTTTGCTCAAATTTGAGAATAATGAGTTTTCTAAGGTATATTAAATATAATTAGATACAGAATATCACTTTCATATTATTTATTTTGCTCAAATTAAGATAATGAGTTTCTAAATATAAAATAATTAGATACGATACAGAATTAATCTTTTCATAATATTTATTTTGCTCAAATAAAATAATGATTTTCTAAATTAAATATAATTAATACAGATAAAATATTTTCATAATTATTATTTTGCTCAAATGAATAATATTTTTAATATAAAATATAATTAAACAATACAGAATTTCTTACATAATTATTTATTTTGCTAAAGATAATATTTTATATTAAATATAATTATAAATATAACATAATTTGAAATTTTATTATTTTTATATAAATGAAATTCATCATCATATACTATGAAAAAAACATTTCCAATTAGTGTTTCAATTTCTTTTCATTAGTGAAAATATGTACAAATTTACAATGTCAAATAATAATTAATCATTAAAGTTCAAATTTCATTGCATAACACACTTATAACATTAATTTATTGCTATTTTCAATGTCCTCTGATAGGACAGTAGGATAAAATGATTAAAAAAACTAATAAAATTAAAAAATACCTCAATACAATTCGTATTTTGTAATAATGAGGAAACAAAGCCTAACAATTGATGCCAAAATGTACATTTTGCACAGGCTCTCAAAATGCGCAAATGCAAATTGCTATTTATTTATAAATGCATGATGTAAACAATGTATGTTTGTATTTCTCGCCCCTCATATACAATGTAGTGTCATCGCGCTCAACAAACTCCGCGTCCACTGTGCTGCAATCGCGCACATGGTAGTTGCGATCAGCGAGTATCGCAATTAGAGGCGGAATCACTGCGAATCAAACTGCCTGGTGTAATTTTCTGGGAGTGGGCGCTAAGTGAATGTTGGGGACGGCCTCCTAAAAGTAGGGGGTGCGCGACCGTGTGTGAACACGAACACGTGCGGGGGGTGAACCATGAGCACGCGACACCACTTTGTGTACATTTCACGGAAATCTGATTTGGATACGGGGCCTCCTCATAGCATGCCGTTGGCGACTTTTTATCACGAGTTGGCGAGAAAAAGTAACTCGATTGAAGAGGGATTACACAAAAACATGGAATAACTTCTAAAATGCTTTGATACTAATAAAACAGTCCACCTAAGTCTTTTTGAAGTGAGAGTTCATTTAAAATTATACAAATAACTCTAGGTGCATTATATTTATTTCTTTAGAAATATGCTATAATAAAATGAAATATTACAAAATAAAATCTATGAAAAAAAATTACTAAGGTACAATAAACCATCTACCGTTTGGTATTATCATATTAAACATAGCTATAAAGAATACTTCACTTTCACTACGAATAAAATTGAAGTGTAGTAATATTTTTGAGCAGTAATGTTATATTAAAATGATATGAATACATATTATTACTTTTTAATAATATTAATGAATAATTTTCATTATATTTTCGAAATAGCCATAAATTATATTTAGTCCTTGCTCTTAAATTTTCTTACTTTTAAAATTGGATTCTTCAGTTTCTCATTCCTTTTTTAAGTTTAACTATTTTATTTGGTTGAATTTATTTGAAATGAGTAACATGTCAATATTGTCAAATCAATAATTTTTACATGCATCTGAAATCTAGATATTTTGAATGGATTTATCTGAAATGAGTAGTATGTATATAGCATTCACTTTCAATAGTTCAAAAATAATTAATCTGTACAACAAGAATACCAGATACGCAAGATACCAGATACCAGATAAAATATGTTCTATTTGTCAAAATGCAATACAATTGGAACTACAGACAATTCAAATTATGCGCTAGACATTTATTACATAAAAAATTTTAGTACAAAAATCAGCCTAAAAGTGGCACTGTGATACATATAAACCATTTAATAGGCTTTATAAATGCTAAATAATATTTTTAAAAAAATAGTATAAAAGTGTTCAATATTATTAATTTTCAATAATATGTTGTAATCGCAGAACCAAATTTCCACACTGAATGAGTCTACTAATAGAAGAACATACATGTTCTTCAGATCTGGCACATTTGACTGATCTTATTTCAGGAAAAACAACCAAAAGTCGTAAGGATTATTACGGGCCATCTTAAGACATGCATAATTTTTATTTTTATAATTCATTTAGAATGCAAACGCTTTCTGCAGTTCTGGTAAAAATTTTTACTCTTTACATTTTTTTTTTTTTTTTTTTTAAACTGAGGCATGATATTAAATAATACTTATGTAATGAAACTAAATAAGCAAGCTCTTTAGCTTTTAACTAAAAATTTTTATATAAAGTCAAGCACACCACTGTTTCTGTAAAATGCTATTTCACAGAATGTTTAATCCTAAAAAGTAAACTATCTTGCTAATTTTAGCTATATTGCTATATTTTTAACATATACTTAATGATTTGAAGCGCTTATTATGTGTATTAGTTACATCTATGACAAATAAATCGGAATAAAGGAAAAGAATCTCTTTTTCGTTGTTAAATAGGAATAAAATTAAAACATATTTATCAATTTACGGAAATATTATCAAGGATGCAAACTTATTTAAAAGAAGCCAAAAATCTAAAGAAAAAAGTTGCGGACCAGTATAAGTTATTCTAAAATTTTAACAACTGTAAAAAATTTCCATGTATATTAATCTTTAAGAATAAGACACTCTGAATCAACTATATATTTTTTAGCTTAAAAATGCAAAGCTAGTATAAGTTAGGCACAAATAAAGAAAGTAAGCAGACAGCTGTTTTGTTGCTTCAAACGAGCAATATTCTCAATGCACTCAGTAGCTTCTAAAAGTAGACTGAGTAATTGTTTCTCTCTCGTATCAACGAAACAGCTATCTGCTCTCCTTATTTCTTTATTTGTGCATTACGTTGGTTTTGCAATTTTTGCTATAATCCGTCAAATATTATATCGTATCATTTATGTATTTTAGTAACAGATTCCTTAATAACGCTTAATTTCTAATATATAATTCGTGGGTTTGTTAAACTTTCAACATTTTCGATTTTAAATTTTTTTAATATTAAACTGCAGATATTTTTTACAAATTTTAATATTTTTTTTGTTTTTTCTTTTCTTTTTTCAACTTTCCGGTAAAATGACGAGTCTAGCTATTAGTTTTTATTCCATACACAATAACACAGTCATGCGATTAAAGTTACTGTTAAATATGATAATTAATTAGTTTAAAATTTCAGTACTGATTTGGCAACACTTTTCATTGAAAATCACAATACTATTCATATTGTTTTTAGAATTTCTTGGTACAAATTAAATTAATTCAATAAAAGAAAAATACAAAGAAATGTCTTTTTAAAAGTCAAATAAGTGAGACTACTTAACAATTAAGAATTTTCCTTTGCACTTTGTTTTAAGTACCACTAGCTAAACATATCTTATACCTTATTAATGTTTGCTTGATATTTTTTTTTTTCTGATATTATTAACTATGTAAAAAGTGGATTTTAATTAAGAATTTGTAAAATGAAACAATTTTTAAATAAAAATTAAATTTATTATGCACAGTTTTTCATTATTAAATCATACGGAATTAATTTTTAAAATAATAGAGCTACATAGCTAAAATTATTTGTAACAATACAATATAAATTAAACTATTTTTGAGATTTCATATTTTTGCAGTTTTGAACATCTTAGAAAATATTTTTAATAGCCTCATAAAATTTTGAGAACTGATGTAAGGACACACACACACACAAATATACACATTTATGTGTGTGGTGTTTAATATATTAACCTAAAAAAATCTAAATTCTGTTTTGCAATTTTAATTCCATTTCATTATGAAGAAAAGAACTACAGTTTCAAAGCTCAATCTCTTCTGCAATAAAATCCTAACATGACATTTTAATCTCGCTGAATTCAATTGCGCAATTTGGGCCTCGACACTGATTTAGCAATTTTAAGTGACCAACTGGCCCGCCAACAAACCACACGAAGAATATATTTTTCTAGAAGAAACACGTCCAATGTATGAATCAATTTACATTTTGCCAGCCGATTTATCAGAATCAGCTAGATCTCTATTTTAACGTCAATAAAATGGAGATTTTACTTAATCATTTTATTGGCTGCAAAATTTCTCTGATACTAGCCCTAGTAAACTAAATGTAGACTACTCTTTTTAATTTGTCAGGTAATATTGGATGACCGCCGCAACTTCATTAGGCCCTTTTACGACTTATGCCGGCGGACATTAGTATAAACACGGAGTGTCTTGACGTGCAGAAAGTCACCCCCCCCCTCTCATACACTTCCTAGAACAAATTTGTTCTACAGTCTGTATAGAAAAGAAGGTATATAATCGAACAATATCAAACAGAATAATTATAGGAAGATGATGATAAAAATTCCGTAGTACATTCTCGTTACACAGTCTCGATACATAATTTCCCGAACGTAAGTTAGCTTAAAAAAGGCACAGCTATTATTATTCAAACACACACACACATACACACAAAAAATTTTTCTATATATTAAACACTCTAGGAGTATGTTTAGTCTTCAAATCATCTTAACATTTTGAATGATTTTTCTTTTTTGTAATCAATCAGATTTAATAATGTTCTAGATTCTTTGACTCAAAAAATTGCAAATGTTTACACGGGGCCAAATTTTTTTTGTGTAATTGTTTTTCAAATAAAACTATATTCAAATCAAAACAAACAATATTTCAATTTCTTTTTATAGTCCTTTTTTGTTATGTTATATTAATTTTTCATAAAAATTATTAAAAGTCAAATAAATGAAACCAATACCTAAATGTAAGAACAATGAAACTATACGATTTTCTGTAAGATAAATTCCATTATACAGTTAGATAGCTGTTTTAAATTTTGAAGTAGAATAATTAGATAATGCCCTAGGCCAGAGATGAGCAAACGACGGTCTTCGGCAACTCCGGCCCGCGTATAGAATTTTAAGTTGCCGGTCCGAAGCAAATTAAAAGAAATATTTATTTATTTTTTATTATATATATCCATCTCCCTTTCTACTTTTCTTTAATATTATATCCCAAATTTATTATCTCACGCCCAGAAGATCAGCGGTATATTTGCTTCTTATATGTGAACAAGTATATTTGAACCTTAGAAAGAATAATTTCAGAAGTAGACTGACAGATGAGCATTTAGCATCGTTCCTTAAAATCAGTACATCTCACTTCGAACCTCAGTATAAGGAACTTTTAAAAATAAAATCGCAAATTCATTCATCTCATTAACGTATTTAAACCGTTAGGTAATTGTATATTGTTTTTAAAATTTTAGAAAAATTTATCTTGGCCCGAGAAACTTTTTTTGTTTTTCGATTTTTGGTTCGCGGCCAAAAAAGTTTGTCCATCCCTGCCCTAGGCACAAAAGTATCTTCTTTGAGCCCTGGCAGAAAGTAACCTTTATAAAGATTTAGATCCTTTAAATGTTGTAATATCGAATTTCTGTTAAATTTTCTGTTCATCCAAATCCTCTTAACTATTAAGACATTTTTTAAAAACATTTCTAGTCTTCAAATTACCTGAAAAAATAACACATTTCTTCTTTTCTAGTCGTTTCATTTTTATTATTTCAGCATACTTTTCATTTTGTAAATTCCAGTAGTCAATCAGATTAATGTCAGTCTCTCTAATGAATCTCAGACATAAAAATGAAGCACTTTTAAGTCATACTAATTTTCTTGTCAGATCATAAGCAGGTCATCCTCTAGAGTTTAAACCTTTTCAACGGCGGATACAAAAGAAGTCAAAGTTGACAACCTGTTTTCTAACAATCGAAAAAGAATTTTCCCCATTAAGACATGTAATTTCTCAAATTTTTCAGAAAAAAATTAACGAAGAAATTTATTCTGGTTGTTACTGCTTTTACATCGGCTTGTCTTAATTTAGTACTGCCTTTTTAAAAAATATATAATAGGATTGATAATAATAAAATTATTATTATTATTATTATTGATAACATATAACAAGCTAAAGGATAGGATATAGGATTAAGATATAGGGTATAGAATAGGTTATAGGATATAGGATTTAGGATAGGATATCAATATTATTATTATTATTATTATTATTATTATTATTATTATTATTAATATGTAATAGGATTGATAATGCTAAAAATTATATTTAAATTCAGAAAATAGTTTATTAACCCCTTTAATGCACAGTTTTTTTTAAAAACGCCGGGCAAAAAAAAGAAACAACTTTTTTAATGTAAAAAACACATATTACAGTATGATGTGTCATCCCTTAATGCGCAAGTATCAAATATGAAACCCTTATGTTTCATATCTCAAGAATAATGTATATAAAGTGACGCCTCGAGTCAAGGATGTCTTTACAGCCAGAGCTTAGTAATAAAATAGTTAACAATTATATTTTATTTTACATTATATTTTAGTAAAATATATATTGAAAAATGATCTAATCATAATCTGAATGAGAATACGCTGTCGTAAAGCGGCTTACAAGGAGGAGATAAGTAGAAAAAATATATATATGTATATATTATACTTGAATAAGTAAGTATTATCCCATGTAAATGATAAATGCTAATAAAACTATTGTTGTTTCTTTGCTTTCACTTTGTTATTTTCAATTCTAGATTTCATTAGAATGTGAAAAATTATAGCAACATAAAGTGCAACTCCGCTCTAATTATCTCGAGTGTGCAGAGTTTGGCCAGTTTAGCGCACTCGAATTAACTCGAGCATACATGTTAAGGGGTTAAAATTAGTAGCTGTTGGTAGATGTCGCCATTTGAATTACTAATTCTGTTTTGTGAGAAGCAGCTGTGTAGTTCAGCAAATTTTTTCAACGAATTCTTGAGATATTCATACATACAAACATGTATATATCAATATATAATAATATATATATATATATTTATATATAATATATATATTATATTTATATATAATATATATTTTTATATATATATATATATATATATATATATAATATATTTATATATATAATATATATATATATTATATATATATATATATATATATATTATAGATATTAATATATATATTATAATATATATATATATATAATATATATATATATTATATAATAGAATATATAATATATATATATATAAATATATATTATATATATATATATATATATATATATATATAAAATATAATATATATATATATATAATATATATATATTAGTATTTATTAAATTATATGTGTTTTTATGTATGTATGTATGTATATTGCACACACACACATATTATATGTGTGTATATGTGTTCTGGAATTTTCAGAGTTAAAAAAGTAAATTAGAAGGATACATACTTTAGATATCAAACGATATAAAATTATTTTTAATAAAATATTACATTTAGTGTGCAATCAGACTGTAGTGAACGTTTTAAAATAACATGCTATGTTTATATTTTATATTGAAACAAAATGAAGAAATTAATTTGTAAAAAAACTAAATATATATTAATAATGTGTGTTTTTTCTTCTTTGTATATCTTTGAATATTTTTTTTCTCTTTTACGGATTTTATCAAACAAATATGTTATTTTCTATATTTTGAAAATATACGAATTATTTTTAATAAACTTAGAATCATAAAATATTTTTCAATTAGATCATTTTTCAAAATTTATTATAAATAGAATAAAATTACTTATACAATATCAAATCTTGTTACCGATTTTTAATATTTATATTTGGAATAGAAAGAATGCTTAAAATAAACCCATAAATTTTAAGGAAAAGACCAAAAGAGTGTTAAATTCTACTTGCTTTTTGTATTTGAGTTTCATCTTTGCAGAATCCTATTAGTAAAAATAATAGTAAAAAAAGTTATTATACTACAAAGAGTTGTTATACTTGAGCTGGAAAGAATGCTTAAAACTAACCCATAAAGCTTTACAAAAAGGCTAAAAGAGGGTTAAATTTCATTTGATTTTGTATTTTGAGTTTCGTCTATACAGAGAAGTTTAACAACCCTATTAGTAAAAATAATAGTAAAAAAGTTATAATTCTTTGAAATATTTCTTGTCCAGCCGTTATCTAAATTGTTAAGAGGTATCAGCGCTTTTAAACTCTTCAAAACATCCATTTTTCAGAAGAAAATATACACGAAAGAATGTTTTTTATGTACAATTAAAAGAATCCTTGACAAAAAAATTCCTGTACCGTATTTGTTCCGTATTCCTGTATTCGATGTATGAATTACAACGATAAAAATTATACTTTGGAACACTTCTTGTTGAGCTATTCTCCAAATTGTTAAGGGGGAAAAAAGGTACTAAAAGACTTGAAACAATCTAGGGAAGTCATTTCAGCCATTTTTATTCCGATATTTCAATAAATTCGAATGATATTAATGAAAAACATACCAAATTACAGTTTTTATTATGCGAGACGCTCATTTCTATTTTCGAGTTGGCTTGAAAAGTAATGAACCGATTCTGTTTTTGTTGGCCTCATCATCACTAGATATTTGGTCTCATGTATCACTCACATAAATATTTCAAAATACCCATTTGTCAGAAAAAATACCCCTGAAACAATATTTATTTTCTTACAATTTAATGTATTGCATGAAAATCAAATTCTTGTACTTTAATGAATTACAGTGAAACATTATATCCAAAACATCCATTTTTCAGAAGAAAAAATACACGGGAAAGAATGTTTATTTTCGTATAATTAAATGAATTGTACGAAAAATAAATTCCTGTACTTTAATGAATACAATGAAAATTCTATCCATTATCTAAAATATCCATTTTTCAGAAAAAAATACAAATGAAAAAATGTTTATTTTCGTACAATTTAAAGAATTGTACGACAAATAAATTCCTGTACTTTAATAAATTACGATAAAAATTATACTTTTCAACACTTCTTGTTGAGCCATTCTCCAAACTGTTAAGGAATTTCAGTATCTTTAACTATTTCAAAATATCCATTTTTCAGAAAAAATACTCCTGAAACAATATTTATTCTCGTACAATTTAATGTATTGCACGAAAGTTAAATTCTTGTACTTTAATGAGTTACAGTGAAACTGTATCCATTATCTCCAAAATATCCATTTTTCAGAAGAAAAAATGCACAGGAAAGAATGATTATTTCTGTATAATTAAATGAGTTGTACGAAAAATAAATTTCTGTACTTTAATGAATAAAAGGAAAATTCTATCCATTATCTAAAATATCCATTTTTCAAAAAAAAAAATAAAATAAAAAATACACGTGAAAAAATGTTTATTTTTGTACAATTTAAAGAATTGTACGAAAATCAAATTCCTGTACTTTAATGGATTACAAAGAAAATTGTATGCATTATCTAAAATATCCATTTTTCAGAAAAAAAATATACATGAAAGAATGTTTATTTTCGTGCAATTTACAGAATTTTAAGAAAAATAAACACCTGTACTTTAATAAATTACAAGGAAAACTGTATCCATTATCTAAAATATCCATTTTTAAGAAGAAAATAATACACTGGAAAGAATAATTATTTTTGTATAATTAAATGAATTGCACGAAAAATAATTTCCTGTACTTTAATAAATTACAAGAAAAACTAACCATTATTTAAAATATCCGTTTTTCAGAAAAAATACACATAAAAGAATGTTTATTTTTGTACAATTTAAAGAATTCTACGAAAAATAAATTCCTGCACTTCAATGAATTAAAAAGAAAACTGTATCAATTATCTAAAATTTTCATTTTTCAGAAAAAAATGCGCATGAAAAGAATGTTTATTTTCGAGCAATTTAAAGAATAGTACAAAAAATAAATTCCTGTGCTTTAATGAATTATTAGAAAAACTGTATCCATTATCTAAAATATCCATTTTTCAGAAAAAAATACGCATGAAAGAATGTTTATTTTCGTACTATTTAAAGAATTGTTCGGAAAATAAATTCCTGTACTTTAATGAATTACAATGAAAACTGTATCTTTTATCTAAAATATCCATTTTACAGAAAAAATACACATGAAAAAATGTTTAATTTCATACAATTTAAAGAATTGTGAGAAAAATAAATTCCTGTATTTTAATGAACTACAAGGAAAATTGTATCCATTATCTAAAATATCCATTTTACATTAAAAAAATACACATGATAAAATGTTTATTTTTGTGCAATTTAAAGAAATGTACAAAAAAATAAATTTCTGTATTTTAATGAACTACAATAAAAATCGAATCAGCTAATTCATGAAAACTTCTAGGTGAAAAAAATCTTACAAGTCAATTTTCTGTAAACTTGATTTTTTTTCCTTGAAAGCATGGATGGTTACTTTTAGAACTATTGCATTTATTTTATGAATCTTCCTTTAAAAAAAATTCCCAACCAACACTTTGAAATTTAGGACACTCCAATTTATCGCCAATCGCTTTCAGCGCAACTTGTAGCAACCGTTTAGGTCGGCGGTAACCCTGTTCCAGAAGGGGACGAGTGAGAACCCCTTGTCATGAGCCATTGATTAGACACATGAGACTGGTCGCTTAATAAGAGGGTAGAGCAGAGAACCCCTTCTAAACACAGACTGCTGCAGTTCAAACCCCTCCCGTGTGTTGACAGAATTCAATTGCTGAGGTACGGTTAATAGATTCCATCCCCGGCACCCCCTTTCAACCGTTCAGAATATGGTGATGATCGAGCTGCGGTGTGAATTTAAAAGATGACCTTCCCCTTTTATGAATAACCAACTCAACCTGAAAAGTTATTTCCTACAGTGCAATCAAGGTGATTGGGGAGGTTATGTTTCGTATTCTCTGTTTTATAATAGTTATCAGTTAAAAATATTCAACAAATTTTCAATAACATTTTGTGAGTTACTTTCTTTTTTTTTTTTACACGGTCCTCACATTATCAATTTAAATTAAAATTTGAGTATGCTCAGTAACACATGAAAAGTTTTGTGCAATTAAGTTTTATTCTACAGTGCCATCAAAATTTTGGGGTGATATATTTAATATTTTCAGTTTTATAGTAGTTATATACCAGAAACTGTAAAGAATTCAGGGATTTTCAAAAAAAATTGTAAAGAATTCAGGGATTGAAAATTATTATTAAAAAATATAAAGCCTCATATTATCAATTTAAATCAAAATTTGGGCATGGTCAGTTGTACCTGAAATGTTATTTTCAACATGCAATTAAGTTTTCTTCTACAGGGCAATCAAAATATTGGGGCGATATATTGTATATTTTCAGTTTTATAGTAGTTATCTGCTAAATATATACAAGAAACTTTTAAAAAGAATTCGGGGGTTGAAAATTATAATTAAAAAGATATAAAGTTTCAGATTATAAATTTAAATCAAAATCTGAGCATAGTCAGTTGTACCTTAAAAGAAGTTTTATTCTACAGTGCAATAAAAATTTTGGTGTTATATATTTCATATTTTCTGTTTTATAAAGTGATCTGCTAAATATATACAAGAAACTTTTATAAAGAATTCGTGGGTTGAAAATTATACAATTAAAAACGATATAAAGCCTCAAATTATCAATTTAAATCAAAATTTGAACATGGTCAGTTGTACCTCAAAAGTTATTTTCTACATGCAATTAAGTTTTATTCTATAAGGCAATCAAAACTTTGGGGGGATATATTTCATATCTTCTGTTTTAGTAGTTATCTGCTAAATATATGCAAGAAACTTTTATAAAGAATTCGTGGGTTGAAAATTATTATTAAAACAGATAGAAAGCCTCAGATTATAGATTTAAATCAAAATTTGAGCATGGTCAATTATACCTGAAAAGTTATTTTCTACATGCAATTAAGTTTTATTCTACAGGGCAATCAAAATTTTGGGGTGATATATTTCATATTTTCTGTTTTATAGTAGCTATCTGTTAAATATATACAAGAAACTTTTATAAAGAATTCATGGGTTGAAAATTATATAACTAAAAAAGATATAAAGCCTGAGATTATCAATTAAAATCAAAATTTGGGCAAGGTCAGTAACACCTCAAAAGTTATTTTCTATGAGTAATTAACTTTTATTTTACAGTGCAATCAAAATTTTGGGGTGATATATTTCATATTTTCTGTTTTATAGTAGTTATCTGCTAAATATATGCAAGAATCTTTTATAAAGAATTCGTGGGTTGAAAATTATATAATTAAAACATATATAAAGCCTCAGATTATCAATTAAAATCAAAATTTGAGCATGGTCAGTTGAACCTTAAAACTTATTTTCTACATGCAATTAAGTTTTATTCTACAGGGCAATCAAAATTTTAGGGTGATATATTTCATTTTCTGTTTTATAGTACTCATCTGCTAAATTACACATGAAATTTTTATAAAGAATATGGGGATTAAAAATTATAATTAAAAAAATACAAAGCCTCATATTATCAATTTAAATCAAAATTTTAGCATGATAAGTAACACCTCAAAATTTATTTTCTACATGCAATTAAATTCTATTTTACAGTGCAATAAAAATTTTCGGGTGATATATTTAATATTTTCAGTTTTATAGTAGTTATTTCTAACTATATGCCAGAAACTTTTGTAAAGAATTCGTGGGTTGAAAATTATATAATTAAAAGAGATATAAAGCCTCAGATTATCAATTTAAATCAAAATTTGAGCATGGTCAGTTGTACTTTAAAAGTTGTTTTCTACATGCCATTAAGTTTTATTCTACAGGGCAATCAAAATTTTGGGGTGATATATTTCCTATTTTTTGTTTTATAGTAGTTATTTGTTAAATATATGCAAGAAACTTTTATAAACAATTCGGGGGTTGAAAATTATAATTAAAAAAAGATATAAAGCCTCAGATTATCAATTTAAATCAAAATTTGAACATGGTCAGTAACGCCTCAAAAGTTATTTTCTATGTGTAATTAAGTTTTATTCTACAGTGCAATCAAAATTTTGCGGTTTTATATATTATATTTTCTGTTTTATAATGGAGATCTGCTATATATGAAAAACTTTTATAAAGAATTCGTGGGTTGAAAATTATATAATTAAAAAAGATATAAAACTTCAGATTATCAATTTAAATCGAAATTTGAGCATGGTCAGTAGCGCCTCAAAAGTTATTTTCTATGTGTAATTAAGTTTTGTTCTACAGTGCAATCAAAATTTTGCGGTTATATATCATATTTTCTGTTTTATAATAGAGATCTGCTATATATAAAAAACTTTTGTAAAGAATTAGTGGGTTGAAAATTATATATTTAAAAAAGATATAAAACTTCAGATTATCAATTTAAATCGAAATTTGAGCATGGTCACTTGTACCTGAAAAGTAATTTTCTACATGCAATTAAGTTTTATTCTACAGGGTAATCAAGATTTTAGGATGATTTGGCAGGGAATATATTTTATATTTTGTGATAGTAACCTGTTAAAAATATTCATCATAATTTTTATTGAGATTTTGAAGATCAAAATGAATTTTAAAAAAGATAGAGACTCAGATTACTTATTTAAATTAAAATTTGAGCATAGTCATTTGCACTTGAAAAATTATATATATATATATATATATATATATATATATATATATATATATATATATATATATATATATGTGTGTGGTGTGTGTGTGTGTGTGTAATATACCAAATTATTTAAGTCTAATATTTCTTTTAAAAACCTCCTCTCTCCCATTCTAATTCCTTTAAATCTTTTTCCTAGCCTCCAAATAGTTTAATCAACGGAGTATTTTATACTTAACATTCCTTTCTGTCCTAAAACTGTAAAATTTCTGTCTATTCGGCATGTTTTCCAGCTGTTGTCGGCAAATGGTTTCGCTTTTTGCTGATATTGCATTTAATTCGCTTATTAAGTTTTTTAACGTGAGAAAATTCTCTCTGTCTTCGCTCTGTTGTCCAGTAGAAAAGATGTGCGTTGTATCCGCTCCGGAATAAAGTTTAAATTAGACTTCTGCGCTCTCTTCAATGTCTTCCTGACTGCATCTTTATTGCTGCTAGCTTTTGAGCTTTCTCCTTTGTCAAGGGGTTTTATAAAAAATGGATTACATATATAAATACAGAGAGAGAGAGAAAGAGAGGTAATTATATATGAGTATGTTTTCTTATAAAGTGGTGTAAGTGTGTTTTATTTTTTACGGAGGTATTTAAGGTTTTGCACTTGACTAATTGGAAAAACATGGACATATGTCATTACACTAATTTTATATAAATTTCATAGTAAATTGTATTCATTTTTATCATTAACTAATTTTGGTCAAAATGGAGTCAAAATGGAGTTACACCGCTTTCAAAGCAAATGGCTCATCATATATATATATATATATATATATATATATATATATATATATTATATATATATATATATATATATATATATATATATATATATATATATATACATATATATACATATATATATGTATATATATATATATATATATATATATATATATATATATATACATACATATATATATATACATATATATATATATATATATATATATATATATGTATATATATATATATATATATATATATATATACATATATACATATATATATATATACATATATATATATCTATATATATATATATATATATTATGTATATATATATATATATATATATATATATATATACATATATATACATATATATATAATATATATATATGTATATATATATATATATATATATATATATATATATATATATATACATACATATATATATATATATATTTATATATATATATATATATATATATATATATATATATATATATATATATATATATATATATATATATATATATATATATATATATATATATATATATACGTGTGTGTATGTGTGTATAGGCTAAGTGAAAAGTAATTTCTTAATCCGTTGAAACCATTCAACCAAGATCAACTTTCACTGAACTTTGGTCAGCATCATCATCATCAATTTTGGTCAAAATTAACTATGTCTATATAACTACCTAATCTTGATCTGCATAATACTATTTAAAAAAAAAGAAAAAGGAACGTTGAATTTCGCAACACATTATCGCTTCCTCTCGGCAAACATCCCTGAGTTTGCGTGAGTCACTGTGAGGCTAAAACAATAATTCCGTGCGTCCTGGCCCCAGAGATCTCTCCAGGTGGGCATATTACGCGAGCAAAATCCAAACCTGCAATCAGCGGAAGGCTGTATTTTTACGGAAAAGAGAAAAGATACTTGAGCGTAGGGGTTGCCGGGATGAATATGAATAACTGTAATTTCTGAGCAACAACATACATTTTTTGAATAACAAAACCGGATCGCTCCTTTCTTTTTCCACATTACCAGCAATTTGTATGCAAAGATTGAAAAATCAAACATTTCTATTAAATAAAATATCAAAAGGAAAGTATATCTTTAAAGATCTCTTTGATACTAATATTCATTCAGTACGCAATAATATAAAAAAAACAAAGCTTTATTCTATTACAGCATATTTATTTATTTATTTATTTTTAATTCTTCTTACAGAGCATAGAAAATATTGTAATCATGATAAATTTTATTTCTGGTTTCAACGGAAATATACATTTTGACCTTCCCTGGGTACATTTTAACTAGTTGCGGTATAACAGCTGTACACGCCTATTTATGTATGTACTTATGTATCTCGCATGACTGAAAAATGATTACTTGTATAAGGTTGAGATCGTGTACGTAAATTTTATTTTTTTCTGGTTTCAACGGAAATATACATTTTGACCTTCCCTAAGTACATTTTAACTAGTTGCGGCATGACGGCTGTACACGCCTATTTATGTATGTACTTATGTATTTGCGTATGCATCTCACACGACTGAAAAATGATTACTTGTATAATGCTGAGATCATGTACGTTTATTTTTTTTTTCTGGTTTCAATTGAAATATATGTTTGAACTTATCTGATTAATTTTTGACTAGTTTCAGCCTGATAGCTGTACACACGTATGTACGTATGTTCTTATGTATTTACGTACATATCTCTAATGTCTGAAAAATGATTACTCGTATAATGCTGAAATCTTGTATTTAACACAATTATAACATCATGTACATAGTGGCATAAAAAGACTTACATTCAGTGAGGGGTAAAGATGAAAACATCGGTGACAGAAAATGTTGAATTTGTATGTAACGCATCCTCTATTTTGTCAAACTATGATGCAATACAAGTGCATATTATGTGATAATGATAATTTGACATGATTATTTTTTTTGACTTAAGTATGCATAGAAGTGTAATGTATGTGCGTAACCCGTGGTTATATCTTTATGTTAAAAATAAAAATGCTGTGTACATTTTATTTAGGCCTGTTAATCCATTAGAGGATTTTGAACCCCATATCTTGTGTTTGTCTGTACTAGTGCACTTCTTTTTTGATTATAATAAGCACTGTATATCATGAAAAATCTGAAAATAATGTATATTAATATCTCCAGTCACCTTCAGATGGCAGTACTGGAAGCATGAAATAGTACAGCATGAAGATATGGGCATGTACCAATACAGTTGGACGAATATTTTTAAGACATATTTATTTCAGAAAACAGGGCTTTTCAGGAACAACTCAGGAAAACAGGGAAATTATTTTATAAAAAAAAAATGTTTAAAAAAATCTATTATTTTCAGAGAATAATTTTGAATTTATATTTTTTTATTTCTTCTTTGTGCGTAATAAAGTTAGTATTGTAATCGCGTAATGTTTTCTATGTTTATGATGAAATATCTATATAATGAAAAATCTCAGTATAACGGATTTTAATGCTGTTAATATCCGCCAGATGGCAGTACTTGAGCTCTGCTCAGAGAACTCCCTTAAACCGTTCATGACCAACATCTCGTATACGGGAAGCAACGATTTCACTGCTATCAGTCCAGCGTCGCTTCCACGTGATGCTGTCCGGTTGATATTGAGAGACCAGCGTCGCTTATGCGTAATCGGAGATCGGAAAGTTTTATTTTAATTTTTAAATGCTAGATTTAATTACTAGATGGCGTTAAACGGCAAAGATTTTCACAACCATCTATTCGCATAGCATTGACGTGATGGTCCTCAAGGGATTAAATGGCGAAATGAACCTAATTTCTTAATATGTTAATTAAATATTCATAAAATACGAGTAAATAGTTTTTAGAGTAACAGTGTTCATTTATTATATCACCTTTCTGCATCAGAAGTTATAGTAACTAATATGATTTATAATCATTTGATAGGTATTTTTACGAAACAGTATTGCATTATTATTCTACAAAAGTAATGTTAGTTTTACATTAGAAGCGAGATTACATATAATAATTCTTACCCGAATTTATCTGCATAAATATTCAAAAAGGATAAATTGTGCGCTCATAATTGTCAGTGTTAGAAAACAATATGACAATTTTACAAAAATTTTTTATGAATATTAATTTGTGTTCTATGTTCCAATATACAAGTTTTGTACAGATATATGATTTAAATTTGCTCTCAAGAATAAGCACATACTTATATATGCTTGATTATATGTGCATGTTTGTCAATTATAAAGGTGTGTATATAGATGTTTTTCTGACACTTATTGGGAAAAAATGGATATTTTTATAAGTTAATTATTTTTAAAAAATCATAGCTAGCCATATTAAAAGTATGATTACCATTAATAAACATGAAAAAATGAATAAAAATTATTAACAAAATATTGGTATTTGTAATAACATTTTGTACAGCTCTTTTTCCTCTATAAAAACTTAAACTTACATTCAAAATTGGCATTTGTTTTAATTTCCTAACATAAAATGTCACTTATGATTACAATAACATTTTGAAAATATCATTTTCTTTGTATAAAATCTATGTTGCAGAGATGATATGGCAATTATATGACACGCGTAGCCAATTTGACATACCAGAAATTTTTCTAGGCATCTCTAAACTTCTGAGATAGTAGTAAAAACAACAAAAAAAAGTCTAAAATTTTCCTATGTCATAAAAGGATAACATAATTGATTGTTTGATATTACATGAGTCAAACTAAACGCGTCAACAATCCGCTACATAGCGTAAAACATTATTTGAAATTTTATTATTGAGTTACTGATCTACCTTTTTGAATATTAAAATTTAATTACCTTTTATGACATTTCTTTGTATAAAAATATTACATTGCATCATTGTATGATTTGTTGAAAATTTAAAAAATACACAGATACAATACATACAAACATAATAATCTGGCACTTGAAAAACTTTGTGTTTCAATTTACTTTGATAAACTGTTATTTGCCTTACCCGTTATAGAATTACATTTTTTTTTTTTTTTGTAAAACGCAGTTATGATATAAGCAATTATATATTTCATTCCATTAAAAACTATCTACAGATTCTTCTAAATTTTTTATGTGCCGTTCGCAAACAAGAATTCTTCTCCACAGCCAAAACAGCAGAATCTAGCATAATGTGGTAGACTGAGCAGAATGTCGTGTGCGTTGGGAGACACGCACTCTGGAAACAGATTGCATATTACTAAGATCACATTTCTTTCAGGGTACATCATATCCCTATAATTTAATCTCGTCTGAAAAGCTTTTTACCAAGTGATTCATTTCAAGAGGAGTTGCTACGTAACAAGAATATTTCATACTGGACTTTTCTAAGCACGTATTTCTTCATCTTAAAAATTGGTATGTTTGTAAGAAATATATGTACTATAGACGAGGAACGTGCGGATTTGAGACCGCATACGGCTTCAATGAGTTTGTTGTGAGTGCTTTAAGGTAGCTTTTTTATTAATTAACTATATGGATTTAATTATGTGGATTATAAGAATACTATACATTATATGGATTTAAGAATTTGAAAATTAATAGAAATGTTTTGTATCTATCTAAATTATTAATATTATTGTTAAGTTGTAAGAAAAGATGAAATAAACATCAGATTCTAAAACAATTGGATAAACACATCAGAATGCAGGAAACACGCACTCTGGAAACTGATTGTATATTACTATGATCGCATTATTTTTAGGGAACATCATTTCCATATAATATAATTTCACCTAAAAAGCTTTTTATCAAGGGATTTATATTAAGATGAGTTCTTAAGTAACAAGAATATTTCATACTGGACTTTTCTAAGCACGTATTTCTTCAGCTTAAAAATTGGTATGTTTGTAAGAAAGATACGTACTATAGACGAGGAACGTGCGGACTTGAGAGCGCACGCGGTCTTTGTGAGCTTTTGAGTGCTTTAAGTTAGCTATTCTATTAATTAATATTTAATTTTAGGGATTATAAGAATTTGAAAATAATTTGAAATGCTTTGTTTCTATCTAGTTTATTCATAATATTGTTAAGTTATATTATACATTATATGGATTTAATTATATGGGTTATAAGAATATTATATATTATATGGATTTAATTATTATAAGAATATTATACATTATATGCATTTAATTATATGGATTATAAGAATTTTTAAAATTAATAGAAATGTGTTGTATCTATCTAGTTTATTATACTATTGTTAAGTTATAAAAAAATGAAACAAATATCAAATGCTAAAACAATAGGGCAAACGTATCAGAATGCTTTGTGCTTTGGGTGACACCAATTCTGGAAACATTGCATATTACTGAGATCACATTTCTTTCAGGCATATCATATCCCTATAATTTAATCTTGTCTAAAAAGCTTTTAACTAAGTGATTTATTTCAAGATTAGTTGCTAAGTAATAAGAATATTTCATGCTGGAAGTTTCTAAGCACGTATTTTTTTAGCTTAGAAAGTGGTATGTTTGTAAGAAAGATACATACTATAGTTGAGGAAATTGTGGACTTGATACCACACACGCCTCTGTAAATTTGTTGTGTGTGCTTTAAGGTAGCTCATCTATTAATATATTATATGGATTTAATTATATGGAATATAAGAATATTATACAATATATAAATTTAAATATATGGATTATAAGAATTTAAAAATAATAGAAATATTTTGTAGCCTATCTAGTTTAATAACAATATTGTTATGTTATAAAAAAAGAAACAAACATCAGATTCTAAAACAATAGGACAAACACATCAGAATGCCATGTACTTTGGTAGACACGCATTCTGGAATCAGATTGCATATTACTGAGATCATATTTCTTTTAGGATAGATCATATTTCTATAATTTAATCTCGTCTAAAAAGCTTTTTACCAAGTGATTCATTTCAAGAGGAGTTGCTACGTAACAAAAATATTTCATACTGGACTTTTCTAAGCACGTATTTCTTCAGCTTAGAAATTGGTATGTTTGTAAGAAAGATACGTACTAAAGATGAAGAACGTGTGGTCTTAAGAAAGCACATAGCCTCTGTGAGTTTGTTGAGGGTGCTTTAAGTTAACTCTTCTATTAATTAATATTTAATTATATGGATTATAAAAATTTGAAAATTAATAGAAATATTTTGTAGCTATCTAGTTTGATAACAATATTGATATGTTATAAAAAAAAAAGAAACAAGCATTAGATTCTAAAACAATAGGGCAAACACATGAGAATACCATGTGCTTTGGGAGATACGCATTCTGGAATCAGATTGCATATTACTAAGATCACATTTCTTTCAGGGTACATCATATCCCTATAATTTAATCTTGTCTAAAAAGCTTTTTACCAAGTGATTCATTTCAAGAGGAGTTGCTACGTAACAAGAATATTTCATACTGGACTTTTCTAAGCACGTATTTCTTCAGCTTAGAAATAGGTATGTTTGTAAGAAAGATACATACTGTTAGAAAATTTGTTACTTTTTATGATAAGTAATTTAAATATTTTATTTTACTACCCGTCGATATTAGCATATTATGCATGCATTTTCTTTCGAGCCGTGACGTATTGCATACGTCTCAAGATCGTTTTTTTCCCTACCGATAAGTACTCGGGGGAAAAGGCTATGTATCAGTCAGTGGTAGTAGTTGTACAGCTATGTGTGTACGACAGTTGGCCGATGTTTAGTTTCCTTTTCTTTTAAGTTTAATAAAAGTAGTTTTAAATTATGCTAACGTTTGTTTTATTACTGTTAAGGATTGATAGGACAAAATGCTTCTACTTAAACTATTATTCTATTATAGTTTTAAATAAGCTAACACATACTATAGATAAGGAACTTGCGGGCTTGACACCGCATACGGCCTCAGTGAGTTTGTTGTGAGTCCTTTAAGTTAGCTCTTCTATTAATTAATATTTAATTGTATGGATTAAAAGAATCTGAAAATTAAAGGAAATGTTTTGTACCTAACTAGTTTAATAATAATATTGTTAAGTTGTAAAAAAAAATGAAACAAACATAGCTTTAAGTGTAGCTTTCGAAATTTAAAATCTTTATCAAATTTTCTATTCATCATAGAACAAAAAGATTTGCTCTTATTCAAAATGATTTTTACAAAATTTTTTAAAGCGCCGTAATTTTGAAAAATTTAGTTTTGTCATTTCAAGTAGTATTTAAAAAAAAAAAAACGTAGAAAACATGCACCATATAAAAACCTAAATAAAATTTACTTTCCTACAAGATAATTTATCAAATATGTCTATTATAAATTTATTTTTCATATCAAATTAAAGTAAAATATCTGTTCTGTTCTGTAAA
>CM063511.1:92936529-93034029 GCA_032207245.1 Pardosa pseudoannulata | reverse complement strand
CGATCTAACTTAATTTGCGTTATATGTAAAAAAAGAAATTCATGGAATTTGTGCAGCAAAACATTCTTGTAATAAGTGAGAATAAAGAATATTTTTGTTGGTAAAAATTGCTTTTTACATAATAATTAGTGTTATTATAATCATTTCTATTGTTCTTCAATAAATTACTACGCATTTCATTCCACACTGTTAGCATATATATATATAAAAACTCTTCTGCACTCAAACGGTTAAAACATAAATAATAACAATACTAGTATTTATAAAATTAATCAAAACTTTCTTTTGTGTGATACATTTCGAAACAAGATGCAGCACATAGCCCAACATTGCAACTATTACACATGTAACGAATCTCTTTTCTTTTCCTTTTTCCTTTTCTATCTCTTTTAGCACAACACACAGTGCAATATCTACAAAAGTACACCGCCGCTCGAATTATCTCGAGTGTGCACAGTTAGGCCAGTTTAGCGAGCTCGAGTTAACTCGAGCGAGCATTGGGGTTAAGCAGACAAAAAATTAGATTTTTTTAGAAAAAATAAATGTGAAAAGGAATTTAGTTCTGAAAATTTAAAAAACAATCCCCAATAAAAAAATTAGATATAAAAAAATAAATATAAAAATATAAAAAAAAATTTAAAAAATATAAATAAGTTAATGTAAATAAATAATATAAATAAATATAAATAAATAATTAAATATAAAAAAATTTCCAATATTGAGAGGAGTTATGAATAAAAACGTGTCAGCTGTTTACTGTAAAAAAAATTTACTTAGAAAACTTTAACTTGATTTTTCTCAAATTGTATTTTTTTTCATGTAACTTGCATGTTATCTCAAAAAGTTCTTAATATTTTTTCGTGAACTTTTTACAGGTTCTATAAAATATAATTTTCATCAGATTGAATCTAAATTTTCTTGTATATTTCCCAAAATATATGTATTTCTTTTTTGAATGGTAAATTTAATTTTTAAGAAAAAAATTCGCCAAACGCTGGCCGATTGGTTAGGGCGCTGATCGTCGGTACAGGAGTTCGTGGGTTCGAACCCCACTTTGGCATGGGTGTTCGCAGCCGTTCGGAATCGGTTTTAAGCAGTAGGTCCCGGTCTCATTAACCCTCGTGTGCAAAACAGTAGACCGTAGCGCTCCAAACCAAACTAAGGACAAAATTCATATTTTTTTTCAAATATATTTTAAAAATATATATGTGTCTTGCATACATACAAAAATTTAGGTTCAAAGTTAATTTGAGATATTGTAGTATATTTTAAAACAATAAGTTTATCTTGAATTATATTTTTCGTTTTCATGTGCGTTAGCCTTGATATCATTTTTGTTAATCACAAATTGCCTCTTATTTAAAATTTTTTTAAAAATATTTTTATGCTTCAAAAATGAATGAGGTATATAAGTAAAGATAATAATTTTTCCTAACTGAGTTAAAAAAGTGATGTTTGTAAACCGGGTAGTTTTGAAACTATGAAAAGTCGAAAATGATTATTACTTTACATTTTTTCGACTTTTAAGAATCATGTGACTCCTCAAAAGAAGTCTTCACAATAAGATGAACAGAACTGTGAAGTTTCTAATGCCGCTTGATATTTGAAAATTTCAAGTATCTTCGACATTGAAAAATATTAGATTCCTTGTTTATGCTTAAAAAGTTATTGTACACTTGACTTAACTTTAATTAAGAGTGGTGCGAACTTTCAAAACGGTATTGAATACGAATATGAAAGTTATCTATTTTATGCTACTTTTAAGAACACGAGTTGGTTAGGTTTGGATCGCTACAGTCTTCTGTTTTGCATCAGGAAGGTTAATGAGACGGGGATCTGCTACTTGCAGCCAATACCGAACTAATACAAACATACATGCCACAATGTAAATCGAACCTACGCAATTCGGTACCAAACATCAGCACCTTAACCATTCGTCCATCATTCGACCAATCATTATAGGAAAAATATGTATTTGGACAGCATTTTGAAAATTGCTAGTTATATTTTCTTATGCTAAAATTTACAATAATATGTCTTATAGGATTATTCTTTGTTATAAACCTTTTTAATACAAATTTAGAGACCTCAGGTGTTTATTATACCTTTTCTACTTTATCTTGTTCGGATTTGAACAAGAAAATGAAGATTTTGTTTTCATTTTAGATTCACCTATAATTTTCTTTGAAAATACAATGAACTTTAAAGAAAAGCGAATGACCCTTTCAAAACTACCTACCTCGAAGCAAATGCCATTTGACCTCTTGTATATTAGAACTTTACGTTAAGCTAAGGGATATTTTTCTATCCCGATTTTTCTTTGAGGGGATTGAGATGCTTTGAGGTCAGCTGACATGACATTTTGGCTCGAATGATAATACACAGAGGAATATAAAGCATCATCTATTGTTTTTCTTAACCCTTTTGAGTTGCCTTGTAGGATATGTGCAACATACACAAAAAGTAAAGTGTCCTGTAAATGTGAAAATGAAAAGAAAATTAAATTGAATAATTCGAGAAAGAATAAAAAAATTAAAAATGTGGTTTGCCCCAATCATATGAAAATGAATCCGGGTTTTTGTGACTTAAAGAAAAATGCCTTGACTAGTTATTTTTTTACTTATAGATTTCGTTGCCAGTTTTCTGCCATCGAAATATACAACGAAGAATATTTTAAAAACAGCATCAGCATGATATATTGGTGGAAGGAGTTGTATGCCTAGAAGTTGTATGTTGATGTCCTCAGTGAAGAAGGCATTCTTAGTTAAACTGTACATGAAGAAAACGAAAAGTACCAATGACATATTGAGAGTATATTGCCATATGTGCGATATGCTAAAGAATAAAGATTCCTTCAATAAGAATAAAGTGTTCTGCATTGAACATTGCGATAGAGAAATTTTAAGTTACATGTTCTTTGATGCCCCTTGCAAAAAGTGAACGTCTCTCAGCAATATGTGTTTGCCGTACCGAAAGAAATGCTGATCTCTTTTTGTAAACTGGGTGATTCTTCATATCCCAAATGCTGGGTGACGATAAGCCCACTGAATACTTTCAAACTTTCTAACTGGTAACCGTATGTGGACACGAAGACATCCAGCAACTACTGAAAACCTGACTATCACAACAGTAACCCGAAACAGCTACCAAGCCGCTGCTGTCTATGAGAGGCCCGTCATGGTCCGATTTTAATTTTGTTCAACTCGGTAAGGAGCAAATTCTACAGAGGTAAGCTTGAGATTACCAAGAAGAACTGAAGACCCAGATCACTAGGGCACCTCGGGCTCGTGACACCTTTATATACCTAAAGGAGGTATACCCCTGAGGTTGTCTCTCATTTAGCATCACCCGAAGGACATGTACAGCTTAAGGTAAGACTGCGGATGTTAGAGATGCTGTCCCCCAGGTAACTGGTAAGTAGTATTCAAACTCTAAGTCATCTGATAGTCAAATAAAGAAAAATTTTAGCTCCTTTCTTCGGTCACAGAACTACTCTTGAATTTTTTCCTCTTTTGTCAGAAAAACAGCTTCACTCTCATCCCAGAGGTGCAAATCACATCTTTTTAAATTTAGTTAATTGTCGAATTATTCGATTTTAAAGCTTGGTCTTACTTTTGGATTACCCGTTATATTCCCTAGCTTTTTTCTACAGCCTGCTTATTTGTTGATTGTTGCTAGCCTTTGATCCTGTAAATCCGTATCAAATGACGTTGAGTTTAATTTTTAAGCCAAATCTTCCTTTATTTCTTTATAAGATAGGTATACAGTATTATTACTGAAATAACCTTTGGATTAGTTAAATTGAAGGTATTAAAAGTAGGTTTCTTCCAAAAGTTGTTTGAAATTCTTTGTTCAAACGTATTTTTGTGCAAAATAGTTTACAATAATCTTTATGCAAAGATAAATTTCGAACAGAATAATTCGTAACATTTATAAGAAGCAAATATCTTTTGCGTTGAAATTTATTATTTAAATGAATTGTACTTTTTTATCTTGGGTAGTTAAGATCAAATTTTGCTAAATAACAATCATAGATAATTAGATATAAATCTTACATAGCTACACATTTTGTTTCTACATATTGCAATGAAATACGTGCTTGCCTCCGTATCCAAAATTCTCCGCATTTCCGAATGCGCACATATCTAATACCTCAAGCAGCCATTGTTATCCCTGCTGGTAACAATTTTCCTGGTTCAGAAAAAATGGTAATGATCCACGGAATAAATCATTTCTTTCTTAAATGAGAAACATAAATAAATTCTTGTACAATTAATCATTTGTTTCTGCAAACTGTCAGGAAATAAATACCTTTACCTCTCTGAAATTCTGCTTTTTAGAATTTCCCCGAATGTATTACCTCAAACAGCCTTTGTTGCCCACTATGGTGATAAGAATTTCTCTAATTCTTCAGAATGATAATAATCTGAGGAAAAACTCAGAAGATTTTCACTTGAATGATAATACTAAATATTCTTTCTTAAATGAAAAACATTATAAATATTTATAAGCATTTGTTTCTACAATTTGTGGTGAAACAGAATCAATTCCCACCCCCAAATTCTCCGTATTTTGGAATTCGCATATGTGTATTCCAGCAAGTAGCTTTTACTGTCCATCAAGCTGATAAAAATTTCCCTGATTCTTAAGTATGTGATAATTTTAGGGAAATACTAAGTGTTCTTTCTTAAATTAGAAACATTATAAATCTAATATAAGCATTTGTTTCTACAATTTGCGTAAAATAGACTCACTTCCCTCTCCCAAATTCTCTGTATTTTGGAAATCGAATATGTTCACCCAGAACATGCAGCCTTTGTTGTCCATCTTGCTGATAAAAAATTCCCTAATTCTCAAGAATGATAATAATCTCAGGAAAATACCAAGTATTCTTCCTTCAGTTAGAAATATTACAAATCTTATCCCAGCATTCGTTATGTAAGGTTCTCTTTTATCTATCGATGAAAGAATCGTAATTGTGTATTTATTTTTAGTTATCTTCTAAAACAAATGTTGGCAACTTATGTGTATTGTCGATGTCGTCCGCCATAGTTCTAACATAGTCGCAGTTGATTTAAGAATTACAATAAATCTTTGTGTTTGTGAATAATAACTCTTTCCTAAAATCTAAAATTTATAAGGCTGATATTAAATCAACCTTATAGTTTCTACAAATTGTAGTGAAAATATTCCCTTTTTTCTACAAAATTCTCCTCATTTTGGAATTCGCATGTGTCTAATGACGCAAACAGCTCGGTGTTGCCCACAGTGCTGATGAGAACCTTCATGATTCTTTAAGAAACTCTTCTGCAGACCACCAATGACCATTTTCGCAGCAAGACCACGTCGCCGAGTTATCACTCACTGTCTTGTCTACCTCACACCTTTCGAGTAAGAGAAAAAATGTATCCGAGGTGGTAGGGTGAAAACTAGAAAGAGGTATCCGGGGTCGATTGCCGTCCACCTCACTCTGCTTCATTTATTTCGTTTTTTGGAGCATTTCTCTCTCAGCGGGATGTTCACGCTACTCAGCATACAATGACTGAGGAATGAAAGTTTATTTCTTACTTTGGATTCGAACTATGAATGCTTCTTGGAACTGAACTGGCCATTTTCATATTTTTTAAAGAGGTATGCTTTGAAAGTGTTGAAAAAGTCATATTTATTATTACTATTATCCCTAGAGAAATGTAAAAGGATGTCTTCATGATTTAAGGCTTTTAACAGCAGTTATGATCTATAATTGAAATGCTGTTAGTTTAGAAAATATATTTTAATTATCTTTCTGCTTCAGTCGCAAGATTATTGATGAGTCAAATAATGAAAAGGAAATTACGTCTAGTGAGTTAAAAGCTTGACAAATGCTACTTTTTCATGAAACAAAAAAATAATTTTAACATTTCTTATGAATTTTACTTTTTGCCACTTAAATATGTACATAGTGGACTGTCTCTTAATCTAAGACGAGATAGAATGAAAAATTCGTCACAAAAGTGAATACTTCGTTAATACATATGAAAACATAAAACAATATTGTACTGTTCTTGGTGATTTTTTAACATATAAAATAAGATTAGGGATTAAAAAAAAGACGACATTAACATATGAGGACTGTAATAACAAAACGCTTTTTTCCGTACATATAATATTAAATATAATAAGTTGCATATATTGTGAGAACTGCCCTATACGAATTTAGTAAAACGGAGTGCTGTTTATTCCTCGTCAAAATTTCCATAAGGTATGTGTAACATCCCGTCGGCAAATTTTGAATTTTAATTTACATTATATTTCAAAAAGTAGAGAGAATATATATTGGGTTAGGATATATATTTATTGAATACATCAATTTATTATGTTTAAAGTAGACAAAATATGCTTTTTTAGCATTAAAATATGCGAATAAACATTTTGATGTTTAAGTTAAGTACGATATATATATATATATATATATATATATATATATATATATATATATATATATATATATATATATATATATATATATATATATATATATACATATATATATACATATATATATATATATGTATGTATATATACATATATATATATATGTATATATAAATACATATATATATATACATATATACACATTTATACACACACACACACACACATATATATATATATATATATATATATATATATATATATATATATATAGAGAGAGAGAGAGAGAGAGAGAGAGAGAGAGAGAGAGAGAAAGATATACATAAATATAAATTTCAGGTTTGCAAACGCAAAGTTAATAATTTAGGGGTTTGAGAGCAGAAAATGCATCGCACTCTTTTAATGCAGGCGAGAGAATATTTAATAACTCATTATAAAAGCACTTAACGAGTATGGATTGAGAGATAGCTTCTTGAGAAACGGTTGCTGCATGAACCGTCGCTAAGTAGGGCTCCTTTCTTGAGCCTATGCCTGCCAACTGACCAACGCCATGTTTTATTTAAATGTGAGTGAATAATGTTTTAAGAAGAATTATTCTATGAGTCTATCTCTCAGGCATATTCCTGACACACACACACACGTATACATACATACATATATATATATATATATATATATATATATGTGTGTGTGTGTGTGTGTGTGTGTGTGTGTGTTACAAAACGGAGTATAGACCAAATGATTTACAATCATGGCTAGAAAAAAGACACTTTTTTTAGTTACAAGAGATTTTTGATGCCAGAAAGTCGGTTGGATGGATTTTCTCTTCTTTACAGAGACGAGACAAACTGAGAGATCAGCTAACATGAAAAATCTAAGAATCTTCGAAGGACCTAAGGGAACATTTAAGAAACAAATCTCTGATCAATCTAAGAAGGATATTGTTTGAAAAATCTAAGTAAAAATCTACCTCCAATAGCGGGCTTCTCCTTATACCGCTAGGTTTGGTTTGGTTTGGTTTGGAGTGCTACGGTCTACTTTTTGCAACACGAGGGCTAATGAGACCGGGACCTACAGCTTAAAGCCGATTCCGAACGGCTATACCTCTAGGGCACTTTAAATGTATGATTAGTTAGACCCCTTTCCTGAGAGAGAAACTGTATCCCTAGTCTTTAGATTAGGGGTTAAAAAGGGGAAAACAAAGAGACATGGTTGCTTTTCCTTTGACTTTAGTTTTGGAAACATCAGAGAACTTTCTGGGGCCGTATTTTAGGGCTTTCTTCTATAAATTCACTTTGGTATGATTGGACTATCCAGTTACCCGATGTATGCTGGCAGTATATTACATAAGGGGCCATCGTCATTGTTTTATATAAAATCTCTGAATAAATCTCTACATTAGCTTACCGATGTAATTTACTTTTCCCTTATGCCCTCAAGGGCATACCTCCTTTAGGTATGTATTGGCTTCTCGACCCCGGGGTACCTGAGTGATCTTTTCTTAATGTTCTTCCTGGTAGTCTAGATCTTACCTCTGTAGTGTTTGCTCCTTAACGGGTTGGACCACATTAAAATCGGACCATGACGGGCCTCTTGTAGGTCAGCAGTGGCTAGGTAGCCGTTATGGGTCGCTGTTGTGGTGATTGGTCATCAAAAGGTTGCTGCCGCATGTCCTACTTCTGGCTGGGTCGGCGTAAAACACAATTACCTTTCCCTTTGATATATACATCAATAGCTTTTGATAAATTCCAAAGATGGGCCATCTCACTCCATAGATACGAAAATATGAAGTAAAGAAGGAGAGCAGATCTTTGCCAATGTTTGCACGGAATTTATTAATTGCATGATAACGTCACAGTACTTGTAGATATTAACCCTCTAAGCGATTCGCACTTACAATTCCACCGGCTGTCAAGTACAATTTTCAACCTCCAAAAACGTTCCGAAAATTTTATGTATTGTACGTTTCTGCCAGTGCTTTCTTCCATGGAGTTTTGAGGTAGGAGGGTCAGGTCGATTGTTTAGGAACTGTAGTCCTCTTTGACTGACATTTATTGAGAGATGCACCCCTACTCCCTGAGGCACAAAAGACGCTGATATCTTTTCATGGTTTTTGTCAATCTCTATTTCGAAGTATTTCGTTTGCGGTAACACATGTATCTCTAATTGCACCACTTAAATATCTTGGATGACTTTCGCAAAAAAATATAAATAATTCTTTTAGAATCCATTATTTCATATGGAATGATCTTCGAGACTTGATGAGCTTTATGTGTACTAAAAATTAACAATCTATAACATCTATTTATATATCTATTTATAACTGGAAGTAAAGGGACAATAACGAGGGTGGGTTTCCCGTATTCCAATCTAGTCGACAAAGGGAAGTAAAAAATCATAGAACACTTTGGTCACTGACACAATAAAACTTTAGCGTATTTTTTGGAGACTTTTTTACCTGGGTGTGTTCCACTCGGAGGGTTAAACATTAAATAAATACGAAACTGTATTATGATATGTAACAGAACAACTTGGGTCTGTATGTTTGTGTGTTCACTTATTACTCAAGAACTACTGAATCGTTTTTCATTGATGAATTCCGTAAGATCTAGGGTAACATATTTTATCACAATTAATCCATTAGAAAAGAAAGTATTATAATATAAAATTTTAGTGCAAAACTCTCTTTTTTACATAAACCATAAATATCTGAGTATTTAATCCACACTTGCAGTGGGTATCGTCATTGGGAAAGCAGTAAATAGACTGATAAATACATTAAAACAAATTATTTTCTGCGTAATGATTCACGCAGCAGAAGTCTATAGAGAGATCGAGTAATTTTCTTTTATATATGGCTTAAATAATAGATTACGTACATATGTGATAATTTTAAATTTAATCATCGATTAGTTTTTGTTGCAATGAAAATTTCACCGGTATTAACAACAAATTCTATCTACCTCCAGGGTGTAGTGGAAATGATAATTTCATTCCTTTACTTCCATTAATTACTGTGGAAAAAAAATTGGGAAGAACTTAACGATAATTTCGACGTAGCTAAGAAAACTTTGAATTATCTTTCTAAATGAATTCAACGTGATTCTAAACTGCATTCACAATATCGGGAGACTTTAGAGGAGTATGAAGATAAACAAATTATTGAGCGTGTACCAGATAATTCTCAGTCAAAAAACAAACCATTTTTTTACCTGCCTCATAGGGTACTTTACAATTCTGGAAAATTCAAAATTTTACTGATCCCGTCATATGACGGGCTATATGCTAGTAAATAAATTTCATCCCTATTTCACCTCGGTTAAGAGCAGGCGATTAAATTTATCAATTTATGAATAATAAATAGGTAAAAATAACTTTTTTAGCATTATGACGTCATTCCTTTAACCATATCATTTAATCATTTCTTATTTTGAATTATTTAAATATCGTCTGCATTATTTTCATACGTTTTATCACTGAACTTAGATATGACGTAAATAATTTTCTTTTATATTTGACTTAAATAATAGATTAGGCACATACGTGATAATTTTAAATTTAACCATCGATTATTTTTTATTTGCAGTGAAAATTTTATCACCGGTATTAACAACAAATTCTGTCTACCTGCAGGGTGTAGTGGAAACGATAGTTTCATTTCCTTTACTTCCATTAATTACTGTGGAAAAAAAATTGGGAAGAACTTAACGATAATTTCGACATATCTAAGAAATAATCTTTCTAAATGAATTCAACGTGATTCTAAACTGCATTCACAGTATCAGGAGACTTTAGAGGAGTATGAAGATAAACAAATTATTGAGCGTGTACCAGATAATTCTTAGCCAAAAAACAAACCATTTTTTTACCTGCCTCATAGGGTACTTTACAATTCTGGAAAATTAAAACTTTTACTGATCCCGTAACATGACGGGCTATTTGCTAGTCTTGAATAAACGTTCCAGCTGTTTCAAAGACACGTGAATCCTTCAAATATTATAAATATCCAAAATTTCTGAAACCAATTTCTTATCCATCCTTTTCCTTTTAATCATGGTGGTCTCTGTCCATCATTTATCCAGGAGTTTTCATGTGAAGAATGCAAGAGATTAGCATCAAATGAAATGCAACTACTAGTAAGTAAGCATGGTAAAACCATCACTTTAGTCATTTCAGAAAATATGCATCCATCCATAAAACGTTTTTTATTTATTTCAATGTCTGTAGACTAATGGACATATTTTATTGTTCTGAAAAAAAGAATAAAAGAAGAAAAAACTGTTAAAACTTTGAAATATTTTTCTAGGTTTTTTAGCAGTTGATTTAAGCCTATACTTGATATTTGCACAAAAATTACTTGGATATTAAATAGTTGTATCAATAGTCTTAATAACTATATGTATATGTATAGATATACTGTTTATTGTTACAGAATATTTTATACCTGTAGAAAAGTCAAAAACCATTCAAGAAGCTTGCACACGAAACGTGGATGCATTTTGCATTGAATTTCTCTATATCAGAAATTATGAAAAGCATATATATATATATATATATATATCTTTCAGAAAGCAAATTATAGATAAGTTTTGCTGATGAAATTTAACTGATGAATTTTGAAATAGTATTTTTGACAGTCATATGTATACCTATGGAGGATATTGTCCCTGAAGACAATTCAAAAAACATTCAAGAAGTTTGCACTCACGACACATAGCGTGGATGTATTATTACTGTAAGTTATTTCTCTAGCTCATGTAAATATAGCAGAAAAATATTACATTATGCTGTCTTTGATAAATAATGGGAAATTATTATACCATTTGCAATGCTTGAAATGATAAAAAATAATTCAAGTAAATTTGAATCCTGAATAAACATTCCAGCTGTTTCAAAGACAAGTGCATCCTTCAAATCTTGTAAATAAACAAAATTTCTGAAATGAATTTCTTATTCATCATTTCCTTTTTATCATGGTGGTCTCTGTCCATCGTTTATCTCAAAGAGTTTTCATGTGAAGAGTGTAAGAGAATAGCATGATATGAAATGCAACTACTAATAAGTAAGCATGGTAAAACCATGACATTTGTCATTACAGAAAATATGCATACATCCATAAAACGTTTTTCATTTATTTCACTGTCTGTTGATTAATGGGCGTATTTTATTGTTCTGAAAGAAGGATAAAAGAAAAAGTTGTTAAAACTTTGAATTATTTTTCTAGTTATTTTAGCACTTGATTTAAGCCTATACTTCATATTTGCTCAAAAATGACTCCGATATTAATAAGTTGTATCGATAGTCTTAATAACCATAGGTATATGTATAGCCGTATTGTTTATTGTTACAGACAATTTTATACCTGTAGACAAATCAAAAACCATTCAAGAAGCTTGCACACGCAACGTGGATGCATTTTGCATTGGACTTATCTATATGTCAATGAAATCATGAAAAGCATATATGTGTCTTTCAGAAAGCAAAGTATACATCAGTTTTGCTGATGAAATTTAACTGGTGAATTATGAAATGATATTCTTGACAGTCATATATATACGTATGGAGGATATTGTCCCCTGAAGACAATTCAAAAACCATGCAAGAAGCATGCACACAGGACATATAGCGTGGATGTATTATTACTCTTAAGGTATTTCTCTAGCTCATGAAATTACAGCAAAAAATGTTACGTTATGTTGTTTTTGATAAATAATGTGAAATTATTATTACCATTTACAATTCATGAAACGATAAAAAATATTTCAAGTAAATTTGAATCCTTAGTAAACGATCCAGCTATTTCATCCAGCAAATCTTGTAAATAGACAAAATTTTTGAAACCAATTTCTTATCCATCCTTTTCCATTTTATCATGGTAATCTCTGTCCATCATTTATCCAAGAGTTTTCATGTAAAGGATGTAAGAGAATAGCATCAAATGAAATGCAACTACTAGTAAGTAAGCATGGTAAAACCATGACATTAGTCATTACAGAAAATATGCATCCATCCATAAAACGTTTTTCATTTATTTCAATGTCTGTCGATTAATCGGTGTATATTATTGTTCTGAAAGAAGAATAAAAGAAGAAAAACTGGTAAAACTTTTAACTATTTTTCTTGTGTTTTTAGCAGTTCATTTAAGCCTATACTTGATATTTGCAAAAAAATGACGAAATTAATAAGGTTTATCGATAGTCTTAATAACCATATACATATGTATAGCCATATTGTTTATTATTACATACAATTTTATACATATAGGCAAGTCAAAACCGTTCAAGCAATGTGCACTTGGATACATTTTGCATCCGATTTCTCTATATGTCAAAAATTATGAAAAGCATATATGTGTCTTTTAGAAAGCAAATTATACATAAGTTTTGCTGATGAAATTCAACTGATAAATTATGAAATTGTATTCTTGTCAGTCATATATATACCAATGAAGGATATTGTCCTCTGAAGACAATTCAAAAAACATTCAAGAAGTTTGCACTCACGACACATAGCGTGGATGTATTATTACTGTAAGTTATTTCTCTAGCTCATGTAAATATAGCAGAAAAATATTACATTATGCTGTCTTTGATAAATAATGGGAAATTATTATACCATTTGCAATGCTTGAAATGATAAAAAATAATTCAAGTAAATTTGAATCCTGAATAAACATTCCAGCTGTTTCAAAGACAAGTGCATCCTTCAAATCTTGTAAATAAACAAAATTTCTGAAATGAATTTCTTATTCATCCTTTCCTCCATTTTATCATGGTGGTCTCTGTCCATCATTTTTATCAAGAGTTTTCATGTGAAGAATGCAAGAGATTAGCATCAAATGAAATGCAACTACTAGTGAGTAAGCATGGTAAAACCATCACATTAGTCATTACAGAAAATATTCATCCATCCATAAAACGTTTTTTATTTATTTCAATGTCTGTAGATTAATCGGTGTATTTTATTGTTCTGAAAGAAGAATAAAAGAAGAAAAAACTGTTAAAACTTTGAAATATTTTTCTAGGTTTTTTAGCAGTTGATTTAAGCCTATACTTGATATTTGCACAAAAATTACTTGAAATTAATAAGGTTGTATCAATAGTCTTAATAACCATATGTATATGTATAGATATACTGTTTATTGTTACAGACATATTTTATACCTGTAGACAAGTCAAAAACCATTCAAGAAGCTTGCACACGAAACGTAGATGCATTTTGCATTGAATTTCTCTATATCAGAAATTAGGAAAAGCATATATATATATATATATATATATATATATATATATATATATATATATATATAATATATATATATATATATATATATATATATATATATATATCTTTCAGAAAGCAAATTATAGATAAGTTTTGCTGATGAAATTTAACTGATAAATTATGAAATTGTATTCTTGTCAGTCATATATATACCAATGAAGGATATTGTCCTCTGAAGACAATTCAAAAAACATTCAAGAAGTTTGCACTCACGACACATAGCGTGGATGTATTATTACTGTAAGTTATTTCTCTAGCTCATGTAAATATAGCAGAAAAATATTACATTATGCTGTCTTTGATAAATAATGGGAAATTATTATACCATTTGCAATGCTTGAAATGATAAAAAATAATTCAAGTAAATTTGAATCCTGAATAAACATTCCAGCTGTTTCAAAGACAAGTGCATCCTTCAAATCTTGTAAATAAACAAAATTTCTGAAATGAATTTCTTATTCATCATTTCCTTTTTATCATGGTGGTCTCTGTCCATCGTTTATCAAAGAGTTTTCATGTGAAGAGTGTAAGAGAATAGCATGATATGAAATGCAACTACTAATAAGTAAGCATGGTAAAACCATCACATTAGTCATTACAGAATATATTCATCCAACCATAAAACGTTTTTCATTGATTTCAATGTCTGTAGATTAATGGGTGTATTTTATTGTTCTGAAAGAAGAATAAAAGAAGAAGTTGTTAAAACTTTGAATTATTTTAGCACTTGATTTAAGCCTATATTTCATATTTGCTCAAAAATGAATCAGAAATTAATAAGTTATATCGAGAGTGTTAATAGCCATATGTATATGTATAGCTATATTGTTGTTGTTACAGACAATTTTATACCTGTAGACAAGTCAAAAACTATTCAAGAAGTTTGCACACGAAACGTGGATGCATTTTGCATTGGATTTCTCTATATGTCAGAAATTATGAAAAGCATATATGCGCCTTTCAGAAAGCAAATTATACATCAGTTTCGCTGATGAAATTTAACTGGTGAATTATGAAATGGTATTATTAACAGTCATATGTATACCTGTGGAGGATCTTGTCCTCTTGGCAATTCAAAAACCATTCAAAAAATTTGCACACACGACACATAGCCATATTATTATTTTGCAGTGGACTTCTGTTTATATAAAGAAATATGGAAAAAGTGCATGTTTGTTTCAATAGAAAAATATACAAGCTTTACTGACATGGTTTAGTTGGTTATCATTCTTTTCTCAAATTCAACTGACAGGCTAATACAGTTTGAATTCTCATTCAATCAGATATCCCTAGGTTAATGATCGTCTAGAAGATTTAAAGATAAATTCTAATAAAATTAGGCTGGTAAGACTGGTTCATATGTAAATCAGATTAAGTAAAATTTTAAAAAATGTACTTATTTTTGTACAGAAAAAAAGAGCACGAGACTAATCAAAGAACTTAACCATGAAATACTAGCTAATTCTAGTAAACAGATTAAAAATTTCATAGCAACATACCACCAAGATTGATAAAATTATTAGTAATTAATTTTGTAAAAAGAATAAATTTTTCTCTTTTTAGTTAAGGTTTTTTAACATTTTATAAATAAGAACTGTAAGTCATAAGGCATTTTGATAGCAATAAACTCAAGGTTTTAAATTCTTAGTTATATGTGACCCTAAAATTTTCTGGAATTACATATCGCCATTTAATTTTTTAAAGGAAACAAGAAATGAATTTTGATTGCTTTCATTTGAAACTTCAGAGATGGGTTTTTAAACAGTCATTATTATCTAGCAGGTTTTTTATGTTATTTTTATGTCTCCTGACGACAATTAAAAAAAATTCAAGAAGTGTGCACCCATGACACATAGTGTGGATGTATTATTACTCATAAGTTATTTCTCTAGCTCATGTAAATATAGCAGAAAAATGTTACGTTATGCTGTCTTTGATAAATAACGTGAAATTATTATACCATTTGCAATGCTTGAAATGATAAAAAATAATTCAAGTAAATTTGAATCCTGAATAAACGCTCCAGCTGTTTCAAAGACAAGTGCATCCTTCAAATCTTGTAAAAAAACAAAATTTCTGAAACCAATTTCTTATCCATCCTTTTCCATTTTATCATGGTAATCTCTGTCCATTATTTATCCCGGAGTTTTCATGTGAAGAGTGTAAGAGAATAGCATCAAATGAAATGCAACTACTAGTAAGTAAGCATGGTTAAAACCATCACATTAGTCATTACAGAAAATATTCATCCATCCATAAAACGTTTTTCATTTATTTCAATGTCTGTAGGTTAATCGGCGCATTTTATTGTTCTGAAAGGAGAATAAAAGAAGAAAAAGTTGTTGAATCTTTAAATTAGTTTTCTAGTTTTTTTAGCAGTTGATTTAAGCCTATACTTGATATTTGCACAAAAATGACTTCGAAATTAATAAGTTGCATTGATAGTCTTAATAACCATATATATATATATATATATATATATATATATATATATATATATATATATATATATATATATATATATATATATATATATATATATATATATATATATATATATATATATATATATATATATATATATATATATATATATATATATATATATATATATATATATATATATATATATATGCGTGTGTGTGTGTGTGTGTGTGGCCATATTTCTTGTTGTTACAGACAATTTTATACCTGTATACAAGTCAAAAACCATCCAGAAATTATGAAAAGCATATATGTGTCTTTCAGAAAGCAAATTATACATCAGTTGTGCTGATGAAATTTAACTTGTGAATTATGAAACGGTATTCTTGACAGTCATATGTATACCTATGGAGGATATTGTCCCATGAAGACAATTCAAAAACCATTCAAGAAGTGTGCACACACGACACATAGCGTGGATGTATTATTACTATAAAGTATTTCTCTAGCTCAGGAAAATATAGCAGAAAAGTGTTACGTTATGCTCTCTTCGATAAATAATGTGAAATTATTATACCATTTGCAATGAATGAAATGTTAAAAAAATAATTCAAGTAAATTTGAATCCTGAATAAACGCTCCAGCTGTTTCAAAGACAAGTACACCCTTCAAATCTTGGAAATAAACAAAATCTCTGAAACCAATTTCTTATCCATCCTTTTCTTTTTTATCCTGGTGGTCTCTGTCCATCATTTATCCAGGAGTATCCAGCATCAAATGGAACTATTGTAAAAACGCGATACAGCATAGATCGCGTACTAGGGTATTGTGGTCAGTTAATTAACCAAGCACAAACAGATGCTGAGACTTACCTGTGTGGTCGCTTCCAGACGAGGTCACGAGACAGACAGTTCGAAGGGGGTAAGGGAATTTTCACGGATGGTAAAGCTCTGGAGAAGGCAGTCACGCTTAATGTCGAATCATTTCAGGGGATATGGGTGAGTGAAAGGAGAAATTGTACACATGAAGAAGCCTGTGACCTTAAGTGGTTTCAAATAAATACCTAATCGGAGAAGGCCAGGGATTATAACAAATGGAAGAATGGGGTAGTAATAATAGTATGTTATTCTGCTTTGAAATGTTGTACAAGCGTAATAGTTACCAAGAAATTAATTTTTTCTCGAGCAACATAAAACTCAAAACGATAAGAAATAGTAATTTTGAGTTACTCTTCAGTAATCAAGCTATTTCTATAACCTCTGTTCTTTTAGTAGCTTTAATCTAAAATAAGTTGCTTTTATGTATATAACAATAACCTAAGTTATCTGTTTGTCTGTTCTCGAATTCATAAAGCGGTTGGACCTGGAATGGATAGAGGTATCTATATTGGATTCTTGATGAGTTAGGGTTAGCAAAATTCAAAGCTAATAAAGTTTATCACCTCCTAAACTATCTATCCGATTCTAAAAAAATTCAGCAAAAAATACTGTCGCTTTAAAGCTTTCAAAATCCACCCCTTCCTTCCTTTACGAGCTGTTAATGCCCTTATTTCAAGCCCTATTTTCCCCGGTTAAGAGCAGTCGATAAAATTTATTAATTTATCACATAAATTGTAAAAATAATATGTTTTTCTAGAATTATGACGTCATTCCTTTAACTATCTCATTTAATCATTTCTTATTTTAAATTATTTAAATATCGTTCTGCATTATTTTCATACGTTTTATCACTGAACTTAGATATTACGCAAATAATTTTCTTTTATATTTGGCTTAAATAATAGATTAGATACATATGTGATTATTTTAAATTTAATCATCGATTATTTTTTGTTGCAAAATAATTCTCAGCTTAAAAACAAATCATTTTTTTACCTGCCTCAAATATTACTTTACAGTTCTGGAAAATTACGCATTTCTAAGAGGGACTCGGGGTTGTGTGGATACTCTCCGAAATATACCGTAGTTGTTGTTTATCATGCCACTCGGTCAAACCATAAGCTACTCGTTTTAAGGAAAAGAGGCCTTTCATTTAAACGAGCACCTCAATTGTGAAAGGGATTTTTGCTCAATTAGATCCTAGTAATTTTGAAGCTAAGACCAAAAAGCTGCTGTCTGCTGACCATCTACTGTTTTGCACAGGAGGGCTAATGAGACTGGGACCTACAGTTTAAAGCCGATTCCGAACGGCTACAAATATCCATGCCAGCAACGGGATTCGAACCCGGGAACTCCAGTTCCGAAGAGCAGCGCTCTACCATTCGGCCATCGTTCGGCTTAACCCTTTAAAGATCACTATTATAAATTCTTTAGGATTACTGAACGGACGCGTCGACGGGGATTCGACAGCGAATTCCTGTTCGAAAACGGATCTGTCGACCCCTTCTCGTTCGCACTCGTATAATTCGTATCGCACACTTTTGAGGAAAAAAAAAATATTGCAAAGCGATAATAAATGAGAGAAACTAATTTTGAGTAACGGAACTCCTTTACCTTGCAGGGAAAATAATTTAAAAATAGCCTGACAACTTTTAAACCGGCAACTCTAGTATGGTACGGTAAGTTCCATCTGGAATTTACGAAAAGGGTGACTGTTTTGAAAGGGAAAAAGGTGTGGAGGGTGGCCGGTGCATGGCTTAATGAAATTAGTTGATAAATGGTATCTACGAACTTTATAAATGCAAATGCATAATTTTTTTTTACACTTTTTAGGGGGCTAAAATTGGAGGGGTGGTTAAAATGCAAAATCCAGCCCCTTGTACGGAATGAAAATGCTTTTTTAAAGGTTTAATTATGCTGCGGGAACAATGATTATTATCTAAAAGGGTATGATAAAGATAAACTAACCAATTTACAGCCGAACGATGGCCATATAGTACAGCGCTGCTTTTAGGTACCGGAATTCATGGGTTAAAATCCCACTGCAGGTATGGATGTTCGTAGCAATTCGGAATCGGATTTAAGCTGTAGGTCTCGATCTTATTCACCCTCGTGTTGAAAGACAGTAGACCGTACCAAACATAAACAATTTAAAAGTGTTGTTTGGATAGACATTTGGGTTTATAAGTAAAAAAAAAAATCATATTACTGACTTTTCCAGGTAAAGTAAGTTTAACCACGTATATTTCAAATGAAGTATAGAGCTCTTGTATACTCTCTGTTGTGAGTTGGATATGTCATAAATATAAGAAACCTTAAAGTGCATCCTATGTCTTTCAAAAGCAGAAAAAGAATTTAACAGGTGGTTTCACTCCGAAACCATCGTCCGTTAACCCACTGAACGGACGCGTCGAAGGGGGTTCGACAGCGAATTCCTGTTCGAAAACGGACCTATCGATCCCTTCTCGTTCGCACTTTTATAACTCGTATCGCACACTTTTGAGGAAAAAAAAAATATTGCAAAACGATAATAAATGAAAGAAACTAATTTTGAGTAACGGAACTCCTTTACCTTGCAGGGAAAATAATTTAAAAGTAGCCTGACAACTTTTAAACCGGCAACTCTAGTATGGTACGGTAAGTTCCGTCTGGAATTTACGAAAAGTGTGACTGTTTTGAAAGGGAAAAAGGTGGGGAGGGTGGCCGGGTTAAAGGGTTAACGAACGCGGTGGATCTAATGCCGGGTCCAGCCCCGAACCCGCAACCCTTCAGTTACGAGAGCGTTGCCTTTGACGACTAAGCTACCGCTGTTCGCTCGCTGAAAAATTTTCAGTGTATCCATTTCAAGGTTTTTAAAACTTGCATACATTACTTATTATCAACTGGAAGTGTTGAAAGACCTTTGAAAATAATAAAAACGTATTTTCCCAATTAATCTGGTGAAGAGTTTGACAAATTTATCACCCTTTCTGGTGCACAGAAGCAGGGGCGTAAGGGAGGGGGGTTAAGAGGCCGCTGGACTCAGAAAAAAACCTGTACGCAGTGAAAACAACCCAAGAAATTGCAGGCGGTGGGAGGTAACTAGTTGAGCCTTTCTGTCCAATCAGAAAACTTTACATATTGACACCCCGTTATTTAATACTTTTTAAAAATCCCTATTTCCCTTACTGTTTTCTGAAGTGCGCTAGATCTATTTTTAGAACCCCCACTGTAAAACAAGTTAGCAAGAGGGAAACGCAGCCTCCGAGTAAAGGGGTCACCCCTCGTTTTTTCTGTAAGAGAATCGAGATAACAGCAATAAGCAATGTATGTTTTTGTCTGTGAATGGTAACAGAATAAGAGAAATAGTGAGGGCAAGTGCTTTTACTATGTGACTGCTACAACTTTACTGGGTACTCTGGAAATCGTATACTTCAAATACATTTCCAGCTGTAGGAAATGAGGTTAAAAACTCAGTCGTACAATTTCTGTGTAAAAAAAAAATTCTTTAAAACCTATAAAAAGTGATAAAATGTAAAAATAATAATAATAATAATAATAGCATACAAAACGATAAATAAATATTACCCAAAATCTATAGCATTTTGTTATTTTAGTTCTTTGTTTAAGGTAGTACAAGCCAATTCATAAACTAAAGAAATAACCAGACAGCTACCAGTACAGGATTTTAGTAGGACAATCATACTCAGGTGCTTATATATATATATATATATATATATATATATATATATATATATATATATATATATATATATATATATACATACATACGTAAACGTTGTCGTCGTCATTGTCGTAAACTTGATATAAGAAGCATCAAAGTTCACCAAATTATAAATATTAATTTAACGTATAAGCACTTGTTATGATACTTATCGTGGGAAATGCAGACTGTAGTTAACCTGGGTTTAACCCTTTATAGAGCAGTGGTTTCGCAGTGAAACCATCTGTTAAAATATTTTTCTTTTCTTAAAAATATATTTGATTTTAAAAATATATATGATTTTTTTTTGTTTGTATGTAAAACTTTATACTATTAATAAATGGTAGAACTACACACAATTTATTTTTCTCTTTGAAATATCCACGTTTAAATTTGCTTTGTGGGAAAACCCACAGGAATTTGATTTTTTTTCCTTGATGTCCCCAAATAAATATACCTACACAAAACATTACTTATAAATTCTTTAGCTATTTATCTATCACATCCTTTTAATGATAATTATTCAATATTCTTCCACTATAATTAAAATTTTAAGAACGTATTATTTTCACGCTGCACAAGGGTATAGATATTTTCCCAATTAACCCCCCCACCTCCCCCAAAAAACCACCACCGACAGAAATAGAAATATTTTTCACATATTTCACTTATATAAGGTTCATAGATTACATTACTAACCTAATTCTGTCAAATCTCAAAGAATTTTCAATAGTGAACTTTAAAGGGTTAAACATCCCCCTTGAGCTCACTAAAATGTCAAAAATAAAAATTATGCGGCTTTTATTTTTTAGAATTATGACCCCCCCCTTGAAAAAATTCTGCGTACGCCTCTGCATAGAAGCATGATTATAAATGAAAATGTTATACCCAAGTTTGAACAAGCTGACCTTAAAAGCTAGAAGAATCAATTTATCATTATAAAGTGGTAGTTTTTAAATAACTGACTATGCCATTTTGTTTACGGAATTCGTTGTCACCCAAGGTATGTAATTGTGTAAAGAGATAAAAGGATATGCCACAGTTCCTTTCTCAAAATTTATTTTATTTCTTTAGTTATTTATAAAATTATTTTAGCTTAAATTTGTCTGGCACATACTAGAGCTCACATATGATTCACGATTTTCCAGAGAAATTTAAACCTGGTTACAATTAAACGTAAAATAAAAGGTATAATGCAGTTGTATGTATGTTTTTCAAAATACAATGAAACTACGCTCAGCTTCTATGATTCATTTTCAGACTTATTTATGACTCTGACCAATTGGTTAAATCTTTCAATTTTTGAGAAATGGGGGAAATGCTTTTATCATAGAATAATAGAAAATATTAAATATTACACAAATACGCAAAACTTTAAAGTTAAAAAATGACCATAATACTCATTATTTCCGATGTACAGATATATTCAATACGAATTTAAAAATTCGAGCGTAATATCGCGGTCTAAACAGAATTCATTCCTACGAAACCTTTTCTGCTCTGCTGTAGGTAGATCTGTAAGTCAGAGCACGCAGGCAGACCCATACAAATGTAATGAACCATTCTATGAGTTGCGCACACCCCATTGGACCTCGAACAAGCAGAAAAAAAGCGGACTCTTGGCACAACAAAAGACCCGATCACTGCAGCGACGACCCCCGAAAATCTGCTTAAACTTTTTGAAAGAACACCGATCATTCTACATCATTGACTTCGGTTGATACTTGGGCCCATCTTTTGCCATTATTGCTACAAGTGTTTTCACAATGTGTCTGCCGTGCTTTTTTTTTATTCCCCTTCCTTCCATATTTTTCTCCCAAAGTTGGTATTTTTTTTTCGTTCTATTTTGGGGAAAGATATGGGCGCTCACTCTCTCTTTTTTGCCGTGCTCGTTTTCATCACGTTGTGGCGGACCCGGGGTGTTTCTTTTCATGCTAAGAATGGAGCAGAGGTTCTGATAATGTATACGGGTCAAATTTGTCTCATGTTTCAACTGAGGCAATGAAAAGATTTTCTTCTATTGAGCGGAAGAATTGGAAGGAGCTGCCTGTTTTTCCGATGAGGTTTTGGTGTGTATCCAGATAAAGATCATTTGTGTCTATGAGCGATTCATGAGTTTACAATGTAAGAAATAGTAGATGATAGGCAGAACGTCAAATTAAATTGCTTACGCTTCGAGAGGATACGTACAGGTATATAGAATGCATATCAATAGCTAAATACTTTTAAACTCTAGTTTTGACAGGTAAATGAGAACACGTGAAATTAAAAACTGCCAATGTAATTTTAGAATTTTTTCCTCCATTTTTACAGTGTATTTAAGCATATCAGAATGAATTTAAAACGGAAGAGATATCGTTTAATCGTATAGACATACGTTTTGTTCGGATAGTAGCTCATTGTGTTTCGTTAATACTTATCGTGGCATAAAAAGTGAAAAAGTCTGCAAATGAGATGGAGTATAGTAATGTTTACAACATAAAGTAAGCATACATTCAATAAAAAAACATTCATATAATGTATCTTTAGCTTTAAGTCTGATTGCTGGTATGATACTGTAAACTCTAATAACAAAACGTAGATCTTAATAAAAGTAAAATACCTTAATAGCAGTAACTCATACATCTCTGTCAGATAAAAAAGTTTCTTTTATACAATGCTCTAGATAGTATTGCAATTTAGATGAGATGTGTCACTGACATCATCCATGGTTTAGTTTGGAGTGCTACAGTCTACTTTTTGCAACACGAGGTCCAATGAGACCGGGACCTACAGCTTAAAGCCGATTCCAAACGGTTGCGAACATCCATGCCTCTGTGGGATTCGAACGCACTAATTCCGGTACTGAAGGCCAGCACCCTAACCAATCGGCCATCGTTCAGCACATCCATGAATTAAAACTTATCATTTTAAACGTAATTACGTACGTGTAAGGAAGAAGTTACATTGTGTAGAACATTGTGGAGAATTTAAGAAGTTGAATGAAAGTTATTCCAGAACATAGTTTATGCATAGGTTTAGTTTAAATTTTGAATGACTGTTGTGTTTGTAAAATCTACAGCTTGTTTACTGCATTTTACGAGTTTCAGCTTGTTTCCTATTTTAGAATTTTAACAAAGGTTCAACCACTGGTACAATTTATCAATGATTTTTTAGCAAACATAAACAATCGTATTTTATAACTATTTTACTTAAGGCTCTAAATATGATAGTTTTATGTGCCGTGCTTTCAATATAAAGGGTAAAATGCATAGCTACAGATTGCATTATCCTTTTTCTGCCTATTCTGCAACGATTTAGCTAATTATTAAGGACTGTAAGAATTATTTCAGCTTCAGAAAGGCAAATTGCCCTCCCTTATTGACATATAAAATCTCTCATTCAGATTCCATGAATGTCTTAAAATTTCTATCCTTACAAAGGCTTATAGTCATCCTCTAATTATTCAGACCCTTGATCTTCTTGAATCATGATGTTTTTTAATCCTTTTAGGCTTAGATCTGTTTCTAGGTAAATGAAGAACCTAATAAAACTCTGAAAACGACAAGCAATTTCGTTGAAATTGTTCTCCCTTATTGGGATATGAAAAAGAAATTAACCATCTATAAGGACTAGAAAGATTATTGAGGTGATAATGCTTGTAATAATCTGCTCACCATTAAATCCTTACGTGTGGAGTATGAGAAAAACGTGCCAAGAATTGAAATTTTTTTCTCTTTAATTTGGTTTGTCATTATCACCAAAATGTTAGATGATGACACTAAAATGTTAGAGATTTATCTGTTTATTAAAGACTGAAAGAATTATTTTAGCTGCAGAAAGGCAAATTGCTTCCCTTATTCGGATATAATATCTCTCATTCAGATTCCATGAATGTCTTAAAATGTCTATTCTTACTGAGGCATGATAGTCATCCTATAATTATTCAGACCTTTGATCTTCTTGAGACTCACAAATCTTCAGCTTTTTCAATCCTTTTAGTCTGGGTTGTCTATGAGTAAATGAAGAACCTGATAAAGCTCCGGAAACGACACACAACTTCATTGACATTGTTCTCCCTTATTGTGATATGAAAAGGAAATTAACTGTCTATAAGGACTAGAAAGATTATTAAAGTGATACTGTTTGTAATAAACTGTTCACCATTAAACCCTTGTGTGTGTAATATGATAAAAAAATTGCCAAAAATTAAAATTTTTTTCTCTTTAATTTGGTTTGTTATTATTACCAAAATGTTAGATGATGACACCAAAATCTTAAATCCAAAGGTTAGAGATTTATCTGTTTATTATGGACTGAAAAAATTATTTCAACTTCAGAAAGACAAATTACTCTCCCTTATTGAGATGTAATATCTGTCATTCAGATTCCATGAATGTCTTAAAATTTCTATCCTCACCGAGGCACGGTAGTCATCCTCTAATTATTCAGACCCTTGATCTTCTTCAGCGTCTTGAATCTTCAGGTTTTTAAATCCTTTTAAGCTTAGTTCTGTCTCTGGGTAAATGAAGAACCTGACAAAGCTCCGTAAACGACACACAACTTCATTGACATTGCTCTCCCTTACTGTGATATGAAAGGGAAATTAACCGTCTACAAGGACTAGAAAGATTATTAGGGGGATATTGTTTGTAATAAACTGCTCACCATTAAACCCTTGCGTGTGGAATATGAGAAAAACGTGCCAAAAATTGAAATTTTTTTCTCTTTAATTTTGTTTGTTATTATCACCAAAATGTTAGATGATGACACCAAAATGTTAGATCAAAATTTTAGATATTTATCTGTTTATTAAGGACTGAAAGAATTATTTCCCCTCCAGAAAGGCAAATTGCTTTCCCTTATTGGGATATAATATCTCTCATTCAGATTCCATGAATGCCTTAAAATTTCTATTCTTACCGAGGCATGATAGCCATCCTCTAATTATTCAGACCTAAGATCTTCTTGAGACTCTCGAATCATCAGGTTTTTCAATTCTTTTAGGCTGTCTCTGGATAAATGAAGAAGATGATAAAGCTACGAAAACGACACACAACTTCATTGACATTGCTCTCCATTATTGTGATATGAAAAGGAAATTAACCGTCTGTAAGGACTAAAAAGATTATTAAGGCGATATCGTTTGTAATAAACTGCTCACCATTAAACCCTTGCGTATGGAATATGAGAAAAACTTTCCAAAAATTGAAATTTTTTTCTCTTAAATTTAGTTTATTATCACCAAAATGTTTGAGACTTATCTTTTATTAAGGACTGAAAGAATAATTTCAGCTCCAGAAAGTCAAATTGCTCTCCCTTATTGATATATGAAATCTCTCATTCAGATTTCATGAATGTCTTAAAATTTCTATCCTTACCAAGTCATCCCCTCATTATTCAGACCTTTGATCTTGTTGAGACTCTCGAATCTTCAGGTTTTTTTATCCTTTTAGGCTAGGTTCTGTCTGTGGGTAAATGAAGATGCTGATAAAGCCACATTATCATAGGAAAAGGAAATTAACCGTCTATAAGGACTAGAAAGATTGTTAAGGTAATAATGTTTTTAATAAACTGCTCATCATTAAACCCTTGTCTGTGGAATATGAGAAAAGCGAGCTAAAAAATTGAATTTTTTCTCTTTAATTTTGTTTGTTATTATCACTAAAATGTTGGAAATTGTTTACTTTTGAAAAAAAATGAAATAACTGCTATATTCAATGTTTTCCCATACATGGGAAATATTAATGGATTACAGTTGTTTTTGCTCAAATTACAGAAAAGTAAATCAAATGACATAATTTCCTAGATAAATATAATAAACTAATTCAACAATATTATTATCTATATCAACTGTCATAAATTCCATGTCCCTCAGATTCCTTTGAATTTCACAAATCCTTTACAGTATCCGAGAAATAGCGACAAATGGTTCAAAACTGCCGAAATTTTTGCAAGAAAGTATCTGTACTTTTTGGTAAATATTATGCATTGGCTATTTCGGGCTTTACGGAATTGAAATTCCGTTATTTCTCTCCCCGAACTCAGGTTGGGCATTCCAAAATTTGCGTCTTTGTGTCACCGCAAGGGTTAAATGTAGCACCGAGTTTTGGTACACTCTTTCGACCAGGAAACTAACTGTTATTTTTGCTATCCTCCGATGAGCTCATATGCAATTCACCCACTGTCATCTTGTGCTTAGTGATTCTTCTCCCACGCGTAACTACAGTAATATACTAAAGTCACATATTCTCCTCTATTGCTTTTGTTTTAAAAAGCATCGCTCTCACCATTCTAACTGTCATTCAATTTGTACTGAAGATATTTTAAATGATTCTCCTCTTAGTAACCTTTTTTCCGTTTTTAAGTAACATTGGGTTTTATCATTACGTCTGACATTGGGTTTTCACCGTTGATTTTTATGTTTTCTTTTTTAAAGCCTCTCAGCTTTTGCTTTGTCTTCAGTGTTTCCCATTTCAACTTGTAAAACGTAGTTTTCGCATTGTCTAAATTTACTTTTACTTTTTTCTTAACGCTTGTGTCTTCTACAATTTATCACTTGGAGACGCAGTGTTAAAAAACCTCAAACAGCCAAACAACTAGTGTGTTTTTCACTATCTTCGGTTTCTCTTTACAAGTTAATGAAATTAATGACGCAAAAGAACTTTTTAAGTTCCAACATAATTTTCACCTCTTGCCTATTCTTTTTTTTTACTTTTTCTACAGCTTAAGAGTATTTTCTCTCTTTTTGATGATTAAAACGGGAACAAGTCAAAATTCGAATTTATAAATATAACGAGGGCTAGACTTATCAAAAATGACTCTTACTTTTGGAGCTTTATATAAAACATCTACTTGCCGAACGTTGGTCGATGGGTTAGAGTGCTAGCCATCAGTACCGGAGTTCGTAGATTCGAATCCCAATGTGGCATGGATGTTCGTAGTCGTAAGGAACTGGCTTTAAGCTGTAGGTCTCGGTCTCATTATCCCTCGTCTTGCAAAAAAGTTGACCATAGCACTCCCAACCTAAAACATTGCTTTAGATAAAGCTCCGCTTTTAAGCAACATTGGTTTCTATCATTACGTTTGACATTGGGTTTTCACCGTTGATTTTTATGTTTTCTTTTTTAAAGCCTCTCAGCTTTTGCTTTGTCTTCAGTTTTTCCCCATTTCAACTTGTAAAACGTGGTTTTTGCATTGTCTAAATTTACTTTTACTTTTTTCTTAACTCTTGTGTCTTCTACAATTTATCCCTTGGAGACGCAGTGTTAAAAAACCTCAAACAACCAAACAAACAATCTGTTTTTTACAATCTTTGGTTTCTCTTTACAAGTTAATGAAATTAATAACGCAAAAGAACTATTTAAGTTCCAACATAATTTTCACCTCTCGCCTATTCTTTTTTACTTTTTCTACAGCTTAAGAGTATTTTCTCTCTTGATGATTAAAACGGGAACAAGTCAAAAATCGAAATTGTAAATATAACGAGGGCTTGACTTATCAAAAATGACTCTTACTTTTGGAGCTTTATATAAAACATCTACTTGCCGAACGTTGGTCGATGGGTTAGAGTGCTAGCCATCAGTACCGGAGTTCGAATCCCAATGTGGCATGGATGTTCGTAGTCGTAAGGAACTGGCTTTAAGCTGTAGGTCTCGGTCTCATTATCCCTCGTCTTGCAAAAAAGTTGACCATAGCACTCCCAACCTAAAACATTGCTTTAGATAAAGCTCCGCTTTTAAGCAACATTGGTTTCTATCATTACGTTTGACATTGGGTTTTCACCGTTGATTTTTATGCTTTTTTTTTAATCCCTCTCGGCTTTTGATTTGTTTTCAGTTTTTCCCATTTCAACTTGTAAAACGTGGTTTTTGCATTGTCTAAATTTACTTTTGCTTTTATTTTAACTCTTGTGTCTTCTACAATTTATCCCATGGAGACGAAATGCTAAAAAACCTTAAACATCCAAATAAGCAATCTGTTTTTTACTATCTCTGGTTTCTCTTTACAAGTTAAAGAAATTAGTGACGCAAAAGGAACATTTAAATTCCAACGTAATTTCCACCTCTCGCCTATTTTTTTCTTCAGGGTCAGGGTAAGACTATTTTCTCTCTTTTTAGGATTAAAATGGAAACAAGTCAAAATTTGAATTTGTAAATATAACAGTCTTGACTTTTTAAAAATGACTCTTACTTTTGGAGCTTTATCTAAAACATCCCAACTGTTGGGAGGTCGAGGTTTTAAATTATTTGGTGATCAGCTAGCTATAAATATTCACCAAATTTTAACTGTTTCCTAGACTCACTTATGTTCAGGAATCTGCGTTATAATATTCTACTTGAGGTTTGACTGTGATAGTCACCAGTATTTTGAACTGTCGGATACTTCATACAAAGAGTAAGTAGACAAAAGGTTTGCTTTCTTTTGATATTTCTATTCGAGTCATCTCTAGCCGAACTCTGGCGATTGGGTAAGGAGCTGATCGTCGGTACCGAAGTTCGTGGGTTCGAATCCCACTATGACATGGATGTTCGTAGCCGTTCGAAATCGGTTTTTAAGCAGTAGGTCCCTGTCTCATTAGGCCTTGTGTTAAAAACAGTAGACTGTAGAACTCCAAACCAAATACAAACCAAACCGAGTCATCTCACCAAACTGAGGGTAATTAGAGACTGTGTAGAGTATGAATTTTCATTTTGACAACTACGAATTGCATATAAGATATTCATCATTGTAAATTATCGTCATCAACATTCTTTTAGCATGGAATAAGGTATTTTCAACCTAAAAAAAAAGAGACTGTGTTTTTGACTTAGTTGAATTATCATTATCAACATTCTTCCAAAATTAAAGTATTTTCAAACTATAGAAAAATAATTCATATTTTTGAAATTTCTTTGCTTTGCCAGCGTCCTATCAACGTCTATGGCTACTAATATAAACAGAGAGTTACACTGTAGTCACATCAACAAATCTGACACATCAACTTTTCACTTTTGTTCTACTAACTGTTATCAAGAACTAAATCATATTTAATACTATGTATGAGACTTAGATGTATAAGAAATACCTCTGAAAATAAAATTTTTTAGGAAAATTATTTTGAACTATTTTTATTATTTAAATTAGGATCCTTATATGGCATTCAAATACTTAAAACAATTTTTTGTTTTAATCTCTATTTATTTCACTGAAAATTTTTGAACAACTGAATAACTAATTTTGAAGTATATTTTATTCTTACACTAAATAATAGTGTACAAATTTTTCATTCATATTTTTAAGGCATCCCTTATATAATAGTAGCCTAAGCTCTCTGTCCGTCTGTACTCGAATTTATGAAACAGTTGGACCTGGAATGGATAGAAGCATCCATATTGGACTCTTGACGAGTTAGGGACATTCAAATCGAGTAAAGTTTATCTTCTTTTAAACTATCGATCCGATTTTAAAATAAATTGGTATAAATATGTTTCATAAATATGCTTGCACAGCATAAAATACTGTCATTTTTAAAACGTTTGAAATTCACTCTTTCCCCTCCCCACCTTTTCGAGCATTTAATGCCATTATTTCTAACATAATTTTCCCCGGTTAAGAGCAGGCTATGATATTTGTCAATTTATCACATAATAAGCAGGTAAAAAAACAACTTATTTAGGATTATAACGTTATTCTTTTAATCATCTCATTTAATCATTTCTTATTTTAAATTATTTAAATATCGTCTACTTTATTTTCATACTTTTTATTACTGAAATGAGATATTATTTAAATGATTTTCTTTCATATTTGGTTTAAATAAAAGATTATGTACATATGTGATAATTTTAAATTTAATCAACGATTATTTTGTTGCTGTTGCAATGAAAATTTTATCATCGATATTAGCAACAAATTCTTTTCATAAAAGTCTAGGAGTCTTTTTCACGGATTAATAAATATCTAACATTTAAGTTATATATCTTTGAAAATTGAGAAGTTTGTTCGTTTGTGTGTTTGTTTTTTATACATAACCACACGGTTTGACTAAATGAATTCAACGTGATTCTAAACTGCATTCATAGTATTGGGATACTTTAGAAGAGTATCAAGAAAAACAAATTTATTGAGCATGTACCAGATAAATCTCAGCCAAAAAACAAATCATTTTTTTTACCTGCTCATAGGATATTTTATAATTCTGGAAAATTAAAAAAATTACTTACTCCGTCATATGACAGGCTATAACAAATTTTTCTACCATCATAAAGTCATTTTTTCAACCATCTCATTTAATTATTTCTTATTTTAAATTATTTAAATATAGTATGCATTACTTTCATACGTTTTTTGACTGAAGTTAGATATTACGTAAATAACTTTCTTTTTCAATTTAGCTTAAATAATAGATTAGGTTCATATGGAATAATTTTAAGCATCGATTTTTGTTTGTAGCAATGAAAATTTTATCACCGATATTAACAACAAATTCTTTTCCTAAAAGTCTAGGAGCCTATTTCAGGGACTAATTAATATCTAGCGTTTAAGTTATATATCTTTGAAAATTAAGAAGTTTATTCGTTTGTGTGCTTGTTTTTTATACATAACCTCACGGTTTGACTAAATGAATTCAACGTGATTCTAAACTACATTAACAGTATAGGGATACTTTAGAGGAGTATGAAGATAAACAAATTATTGAGCGTGTACCAGATAATTCTCAGCCCTAAAATAAACCATTTTTTTACCTGCATCATTGGATACTTTGCAATTCTTAAAAATTAAAAATTTTACTAATCACGTCATATGACGGGCTATATACTAGTCATAAATAGTAAACTACTCCCTCCGACAAAAGTAATGTAGAAAAAGCATCTATACAAAACTTGTCCAATTAGCGTTGCTTAGCTTTAATATTATATAATGATATTGAGAGAACATAAATACAAAAGAAAATGTAAGAGCAAAGAAAAATATAAATATATAACACAATAGAAATTTTAAAATAACATTAAAATATAGAAATAAATAAATAAAAATTAATATTTAAAGATAAAATATAAGTAGAACATATAATTAATTGAAGGAACATGTGATAACTGTGTAGAACATTTTACGTAATTCTACATGTATTTCACGGACTAATAAATATCTAGCGTTTAAGTTATATATCTTTGACAATTAAGAAGTTTGTTCGTTTGTGTGTGTATTTTATACATAACCACACGGTTTGACTAAATGAATTCAAAGTGATTCTAAACTACATTCACAGTATCGGGAGACTTTAGAAGAGTATGAAAATAAACAAATTACTACCCTGTACCAGATAATTTTCAGCTAAAAAACAAACCATTTTTACCTGCCTCATAAGGTACTTTACAATTCTGGAAAATTAAAAACTTTACTTACCCCGTGATATGACAGGCTATAACAATTTTTTCTACGATCATAATGCGTCATTCTTTTAACCATCTCATTTAATTATTTCTTATTTTTAAATTATTTAAATATAGTCTGTTATTTAAATATAGTCTGCATTATTTTCATACGTTTTTTGACTGAAGTTAGATATTACGTAAATAATTTTTCTAATATATTTGGCTTAAATAATAGATTAGGTTTATATGTGATAATTTTAAGTTTATTCATCTATTATTTTGAGTTATAATGAACATTTTATCACCGTTATTAACAACAAACTATTTCATAAAAGTCTAGGAGTCTATTTCACGGACTAATAAATTTCTAGCGTTTAAGTTATATATCTTTGAAAATTAAGATGTTTATTTGTTTGTGTGCTTGTTTTTTATATATAACCTCACGGTTTGACTAAATTGAATTTAATGGGATTCTAAACTTCATTTACAGTATAGGGATACTTTAGAGGAGTATGAAGATAAACAAATTATTGAGCGTGTACCAGATAATTCTCAGCCCTAAAATAAACCATTTTGTATCTGCGTCATTGGATACTTTGCAATTCTGAAAAATTAAAAATTTTACTAATCACGTCATATGACGGGCTATATACTAGTCATAAATAGTAAACTACTCCCTCCGACAAAAGTAATGTAGAAAAAGCATCTATACAAAACTTGTCCAATTAGCGTTGCTTAGCTTTAATATTATATAATGATATTGAGAGAACATAAATACAAAAGAAAATGTAAGAGCAAAGAAAAATATAAATATATAACACAATAGAAATTTTAAAATAACATTAAAATATAGAAATAAATAAATAAAAATTAATATTTAAAGGATAAAATATAAGTAGAACATATAATTAATTGAAGGAACAAGTGACAACTGTGTGGAACATTCTATGTAATTCTACGAGTATTTCACAGATTAATAAATATCTTGAATTTCAGTTATATATCTTTGAAAATTAAGAAGTTTGTTCGTTTGTTTTCTTGTTTTTTTATACATAATCAGATGGTTTGACTAAATGAATTCAACGTGATTCTAAACTACATTCACAGTATCAGAAGACTTTAAGAGGAGTATGAAGATAAACAAATTATTGAGAGTGTACCAGGTAATTCTCAGCCAAAAAACAAACCATTTTTTTACCTGCATCATAACGTACTTTATAATTCTGAAAAATTAAAAAAAATACTGGTCTCGTCATTTGACAGGCTATAACAATTTTTCCTACGATCATAACGTCAATCTTTTAACCATCTCATTTAACTTATTTCTTATTTTAAATTATTTAAATATAGTCTGCATTATTTTCATACGTTTTTTGACTGAAGTTAGATATTACCTAAATAATTTTCTTTTATATTTGGCTTAAATAATAGATTAGGTTCATATGTCATTAGGTTCATATGTCAGTTTATTCATCTATTATTTTGAGTTGTAATGAAAACTTTATCACCGGTATTAACAACAAATTCTTCTTCTAAAATTTCTAGGAGTCTATATCACAGACTAAAAAATATCTTGCGTTTAACTTACATAATCTTTGAAAATTAAGAAGTTTGTTTGTTTGTGTGCTTGTTTTTTTTACATAACCACACCGTTTGACTGAATGATTACAAAGTGGTTCTAAACTGCATTCACATTTTCGGGAGACTTTAGAATAGTATGAAGATAAACAAATTATTGAGCGTGTACCAGATAATTCTCAGCTAAAAAACAAACTATTTTTTTACCTGCTTAATAAGGTACTTTGCAGTTCTGGAAAATTAAAAATTTTACTAATCACGTCATATGACGGGCTATATACTAGTCATATATAGTAAACTACTCCCTCCGACAAAAGTAATGTAGAAAAAGCATCTATACAAAACTTGTCCAAATAGCGTTGCCTAGTGTTAATGTTATACAGAGACGTTGTGAGAACATAAATACAGAAAAAAATGTAAGAGCAAAGAAAAATATAAAATATATAACACAATAGAAATTTTAAAATAACATTAAAATATAGAAATAAATAAATAAAATAATATTTAAAGATAAAATATAATTAGAACATATAATTAATTGAAGGAACAAGTGATAACTGTGTGGAACATTCTATGTAATTCTACGAGTATTTCACGGACTAATAAATATCTAGCTTTTAAGTTATATATCTTTAAAAATTAAGAAGTTTGTTCGTTTGTGTGCTTGTTTTTATACATAACCACACGGTTTGACTAAATGAATTCAACGTGATTCTAAACTACATTCACAGTATCGGAAGACATTAGAGGAGTATGAAGATAAACAAATTTATTGATCATGTACGAGATAAATCTCAGCCAAAATACAAACTATTTTTTTATCTGCCTCATAGGGTACTTTTATAATTCTGAAAAATTAAAAAATTTTACTTATCTCGTCATTTGACAGGCTATAACAATTTTTCCTACGATCATAACGTCAATCTTTTAACCATCTCATTTAATTATTTCTTATTTTAAATTATTTAAATATAGTCTGCACTATTTTCATACGTTTTTTGACTGAAGTTAGATATTACCTAAATAATTTTCTTTTATAATTAGCTTAAATAATAGATTAGGTTCATATGTCATAATTTTAAGTTTATTCATCTATTATTTTGAGTTGTAATGAAAATTTTATCACCGTTATTGACAACAAATCTTTTTCATAAAATTCTTGGAGTCTATTTCAAGGACTAATAAATATCTAGCGTTTAAGTTATAAATCTTTGAAAATTAAGAAGCTTATTTGTTTGTTTGTTTTTTATACATAACCAAAAGGTTTGACTAAATAAATTCAACGTGATTCTAAACTACATTTACAGTATCGTTAGACTTTAGATGAGTATGAAGATAAACTAATTATTGTGTGTGTACCAGATAATTCTCAACCAAAAACAAACCATATTTTCACCTGCCTCATAGCATACTTTACAATTCTGGAAAATTAAAAATTTTACTAATCACGTCGTATGACGGGCTATATGCTAGTCATAAATAGTAAACTACTTCCACCGACAAAAGTAATATAGAAAAAGCATCTATACAAAACTTGTCCAAATAGCGTTGCCTAGTGTTAATGTTATACAGAGACGTTGTGAGAACATAAATACAGAAAAAAATGTAAGAGCAAAGAAAAATATAAATATATAATGCAATAGAAATTTTAAAATGACATTAAAATATAGAAATAAATAAATAAATAAAAATAAATATTTAAGGATAAAAAGATAAGTAGAGCATATAATTAAGTGAAGGAACTTCTGATAACTGTGTGGAACATTCTATGTAATTCTACGAGTATTTCACAGATTAATACATATCTAGGGTTTAAGTTATATATCTTTGAAAATTAAGAAATTTTTCGTTTGTGTGTTTGTTTTTAATACACAACCAGACGGTTTGACTAAATGAATTCAACGTGATTCTAAAATGCATTCACAGTATCGAGAAACTTTAGAGGAGTATGAAGTTAAACAAATTGAGTGTGTACCAGATAACTCTCAGACAAAAAACAAACCATTTTTTACCAGCCTCTTAAGGTACTTTACAATTCTGGAAAATTAAAAATTTTACTGATCCTGTCGTATGACGGGCTATAACAATATTTTCTAGCATTATGACGTCATTCTTTTAACCATCTCATTTAATTATTTCTTATTTTAAATTATTTAAATATAGTCTGCATTATTTTCATACGTTTTATCACTGAACTTAGATATTACGTAAATAATTTTCTTTTATATTTAGCTTAAATAATAGATTAGGTACATATGTGATAACTTTAAATTTAATCATCGATTATTTTTTGTTGCAATGAAAATTTTATCACCGGTATTAATAACAAATTATTTTCATAAAAGTCTAGGAGTCTATTTCACGGACTAATAAATATCTAGCGTTTAAGTTATATATCTTTGAAAATTAAGAAGTTTGTTCGTTTGTGTGTTTGTTTTTTATACATAACCACACGATTTGACTAAACGACTTCATTGTCATTCTAAACTGCATTCACAGTATCGGGAGACTTTAGATGAGTATGAAGATAAACAAATTATTGAGATTATACGAGATAATTCTCAGACAAAAAACAAACCATGTTTTTACCTGCTTTATAGCATACTTTACAATTCTGGAAAATTAAAAATTTTACTATTTCCTTCATATGACTGGCTTTATGCTAGTCATAAAAAGTAAACTACTTCCACCGACAAAAGTAATATAGAAAAAGCATCTATACAAAACTTGTCAAATTAGCGTTGCTTAGCTTTAATATTATATAAAGACATTGTGAGAACATAAATACAGAAGAAAATGTAAGAGCAAAGAAAAATATAAATATATAACACAATAGAAATTTTAAAATAACATTAAAATATAGAAATATTTAAATAAAGATAAATATTTAAGGATAAAAAGATAAGTAGAACATATAATTAATTGAAGGAACAAGTGATAACTGTGTGGAACATTCTACGTAATTCTACATGTATTTCACGGACTAATAAATATCTAGCGTTTAAGTTATATATCTTTGAAAATTAAGAAATTTGTTCGTTTGTGTGTTTGTTTTTTATACATAACCACACGGTTTGACTAAATGAATTCAACTTGATTCTAAACTACATTCACAGTATCGGGAGACTTTAGAGGAGTATGAAGATAAACAAATTATTGAGCGTGTACCAGATAATTCTCAGCCAAAAAACAAACAATTTTTTTACCTGCCTCATAGGGTACTTTACAATTCTGGAAAATTAAAAATTTTACTTATCCTGACATATGACAGGCTATAACATTTTTTTCTAGCATTATGACGTCATTCCTTTAACCATCTAGTTTAATCATTCCTTTTTTAATTTTTTTAAATATAGCCTGCATTATTTTCATACGTTTTATCACTGAACTTAGATATTACGTAAATAATTTTCTTTTAAATTTGGCTTAAATAATAGATTAGGTCCATATGGAATAATTTTAAATTTAATCATCGATTATTTTGTGTTGCAATGAAAATTTTATCACCGGTATTAACAACAAATTCTTTTCCTAAAAGTCTAGGAGTCTATTTCAGGGACTAATTAATATCTAGCGTTTAAGTTATATATCTTTGAAAATTAAGAAGTTTATTCGTTTGTGTGCTTGTTTTTTATACATAATCTCACGGTTTGACTAAATGAATTCAATGTGATTCTAAACTACATTAACAGTATCTTGAAACTTTAGAGGAGTATGAAGATAAACAAATTATTGAGCGTGTACCAGATAATTCTCAGCCCTAAAATAAACCATTTATTTATCTGCCTCATAAGGTACTTTGCAATTCTGAAAAATTAAAAATTTTACTAATCACGTCATATGACGGGCTATATACTAGTAATAAATAGTAAACTACTCCCTCCGACAAAAGTAATGTAGAAAAAGCATCTATACAAAACTTGTCCAAATAGCGTTGCTTAGCTTTAATATTATATAATGATATTGAGAGAACATAAATACAAAAGAAAATGTAAGAGCAAAGAAAAATATAAATATATAACACAATAGAAATTTTAAAATAAAATTAAAATATAGAAATAAATAAATAAAAATTAATATTTAAAGATAAAATATAAGTAGAACATATAATTAATTGAAGGAACATGTGATAACTGTGTGGAACATTCTATGTAATTCTACGGGTATTTCACAGATTAATAAATATCTAGCGTTTAAGTCATAAATCTTTGAAAATTAAGAAATTCCTTCGTTCGTTTGTTTTTTATACATAACCAGACGGTTTGACTAAATGAACTGAATTTGATTCTAATCTGCATTCACAGTATCGGGATACTTTAGAGGCGTATGAAGATAATCAACTTTAATGATCATGTACCAGATAATTCTCAGCCAAAAAACAAACCATTTTTTTACCTGCCTCATAGGGTACTTTATAATTCTGGAAAATTAAAAATTTTACTTATCCCGTCATATAACAGACTATAACAATTTTTTCTAGCATTATAACGTCATTCTTTTAACCATCTCATTTAATTATTCCTTATTTTAAATTATTTAAATATAGTCTGCATTATTTTCATGTGTTTTATCAATGAACTTAGATATTACGTAAATAATTGTCTTTTATAATTATCTTAAATAATAGATTAGGTTCATATGTCATAATTTTAAGTTTATTCATCTATTATTTTGAGTTGTAATGAACATTTTATCACCGTTATTAACAACAAACTATTTCATAAAAGTCTAGGAGTCTATTTCACAGACTAATAAATATCTAGCTTTTAAGTTATATATCTTTGAAAATTAAGAATTTTATTCATTTGTGTGTTTGTTTTTTATATATAACCACACGGTTTGACTAAAGGAATTCAAGGTGATTCTAAACTTCATTCACAGTATCGGAAGACTTTAGAGGAGTAGGAAGATAAAAAAATTATTGAGCGTGTACCAGATAATTCTCAGTCAAAAAACAAACCATTTTTTAACCTGCCTCATAGAGTACTTTACAATTCTGAAAAATTAAAAATTTTATTGATCCCGTCATATGACGGGCTATATACTAGTCATAAATAGTAAACTACTCCCTCCGACAAAAGTAATATAGAAAAAGCATCTATACAAAACTTGTCCAAATAGCGTTGCCTAGTGTTAATGTTATACAGAGACGTTGTGAGAACATAAATACAGAAAAAAATGTAAGAGCAAAGAAAAATATAAATATATAATGCAATAGAAATTTTAAAATGACATTAAAATATAGAAATAAATAAATAAAAATAAATATTTAAGGATAAAAAGATAAGTAGAGCATATAATTAATTAAAGGAACAAGTGATAACTGTGCGGAACATTCTATGTAATTCTACGGGTATTTCACAGACTAATAAATATCTAGCATTTAAGTCATATGTCTTTGAAAATTAAGAAGTTTGTTCGTTTGTGTGTTTGTTTTTTATACGTAACCACACTGTTTGACTAAATGAATTCAATATGATTCTAAACTGCATTCTCAGTATCGGAAGACTTTAGAGGAGTATGAAGATAAACAAATTATTGAGCGTGTACCAGATAAATCTCAGCCAAAAGTGAAACCATTTTTTTACCTGCCTCATAGGGTATTTTACTATTATAGAAAATTAAAAATTTTACTTACTCCGTCATGTGACATTCTATAACAATTTTTTCTACGATCATTCTACATGTATTTCATATTAATTCTACATGTATTTCACAAACTAATAAATATCCAGCTTTTAAGTTATATAATTTTTGAAAATTACGAAGTTTATTTATTTTTTTATACATAACCTCACGGTTTGACTAAATGAATTCAATGTGATTCTAAACTACATTAACAGTATCTTGAAACTTTAGAGGAGTATAAAGATAAACAAATTTATTAAGCATGAACCAGATAAATCTTAGCCAAAAAACAAACCATTTTTTACCTGCCTCATGGGGTACTTTACAATTCTGGAAAATTAAAAATATTACTGATCCCGTCATATGACAGACTATATGCTAGTTAGATAACTATAATTATACTTTCGAGAAATAAAAAATATGTTATTGTATTCTAAAATTTTGCTGTAACAAATCTTAAAGCTACTGAGAGTCAAGAACAGTGTTTTTCTTCCCTGCAAAATTGCTCCATTTTGTTAGTCTTCAAAACATTTTGTAATCACGTTTCCGAAATGGATAATTGAAGGGTAATAAAAAATCTTTCATTAAAAGTATATCATTCCGTTGCTGATACGCTGTGTCATTTCACTTGACAGGTTATACGATCGTTTCCCACGAAATTGTGAATATACTTTTATATTAGCTTAATCAATCATGTATGTCATCACTGCTTTCGTGCGAGGAGTTCTTCTATTCAAAATGCTCCTTTTTAATGCATATATAATAAGAATATTTTTTATGTGAGTGATTCAATCACTATCGCATTACTTAATATAAGGACTTTACGTTGACATCTCTTTCAAGTTTGTGTTGGTCAAATTATATTGCTTTATAAGAAAGGAGATGACGATAGAAAGTTTCGATATTTTTCTGACCTCATGAACAGAAGTACATTAACTATTAAGCAAAATAAGCACGTGCTTTGGGCATCAAAGAAAGAGGGAATCACTGAGATATCACAAAGCTGAATTTTCTATGAGAAATTTGATGAAATACAGCTGAAAGAAGATCTGAAGAGTAGCCACTAATTAGATTTAAACATTACAAACAAATATATACAATAATTGAAACACTACTGAGAGAATGCAGATCTCTACTAATTATCATGAAATTAAAGCAATAAATTTCTTACACATAGCTGAAAGCAGGAGAGAGGTTTATACAAGCTCTAAAAATCTAGTACAGCTGAAAGAAGATCTGCAAAGGAGTCACTAATTAGCTTTACACATTATACGCAAATATATACAATAATAATAACACTAATGAGAGAAAGTAGATCTTTTCTAATTATGATGAAATTAAAGTAAAAAAATTCTTACACATGAATGACAGCAGAGGAGAGGTTTATACAAGATCTAAAAATCTAGTACAGTTGAAAGAAGATCTGCAAAGGAGTCAATAATTAGCTTTAAACGTTACTCACAAATATATACAATAATAGCAACACTACTGAGCGAAAGTAGATCTTTTCTAATTATCATGAAATTAAAGTAAAAAAATTCTTACACATGGCTGAAAGCAGGGGAGAGGTTTATACAAGATCTAAAAATCTAGTACAGTTGAAAGAAGATCTGCAAATCAGTCAATAATTAGTTTTAAACGTTACTCACAAATATATATTAAATAATAGCAACACTACTGAGCGAATGGAGATTCTTTGATGATTATCATGAAATTAAAACAAAACAATCTTACACATGGCTGAAAGCAGGGGAGAGGTTTATACAAACTCTAAAATTCTAGTACAGCTGAAAGAAGATCTGCAAAGGAGTCTCTAATTAGTTTTAAACATTACACGCAAATGTATACAATAATAAATACACTTCTGAGAGAATGCAGATCTTTGCTAATTATCATGAAATTAAAGCAAAAAAATTCTTACACATAGCTGAAAGCAGGGGAGAGGTTTATACAAGCTTTAAAAATCTAGTACAGCTGAAAAAAGATCTGCAAAGGAGTCCCTAATTAAGTTTAAATATTACACGCAAATATATACAATAATAGCAACACTACTGAGAGAGCGCAGATCTTTGCTAATTATCATGAAATTAAAGCAAAAAATTTCTTACACATAGCTGAAAGCAGTGGAGAGGTTTATACAAGCTCTAAAATTCTAGTACATCTGAAAGAAGATCTGCAAAGGAGTCACTAATTAGTTTTAAACATTACACACAAATATATATAATAATAGCAACTCTGCTGAAAAAATACAAACCTTTGCTAATTACCATGAAATTAAAGTAAAAAATTTCTTATACATAGCTGAAAGCAGGAGAAATGTTTATACAAGAAGTAAAAATTTCGAAACAAAATTCAAATATGTTGAACATTATAAAATAATGGTAGAAATCAATTTTGATTGTTCGTTTTCTAATGCAGACATTAGCTTTCGCATATTTTTAGTACTTATAACCCGAAGTTCCTCAACTAAACGTTCATTTTTGTTGGTAATATATATGGCAGAGAAAAGACAGGTTAGATGTCTTGTTTTATTAAACCTAAAAAAAAGTTGTTATAAAAGATTTTTGATCTAAATACAAGTACAATTCGATCTAAATAGTATTACTATCTAAATACAAATTTTGCAATTCAAAAGGTAGTAGAGAATTTTTTCAAATGTAAATAAAGCAGAAGTATAAAAATATAAACATATTTACCACTTTATTCAATACGATAAATTCATCAGTTTTCAATGCATAAGCTTTGGTCAATATGATGAATAAAGTTTTATTTTTTAGATTTATTTTATTTAATATATATATATATATATATATATATATATATATATATATATATATGTATATATATATATATATATATATATATATATATATATATATACATTCATATGAACATACAAATATGAACATGGGCATGAAACGTTTCCATTTTAATACACTTCACAAGCCGAAAGATGAGTTTCATAATGCTCTCATTAAAAAAGTCTCCCGTCACCTCTTTGGTGTATTTTTTAAAAGGAACTCTGGATCTCATCGTATCTTGAACAAATTTTTCAACAGATAAACGACGTTAGACAGGTTAAAAGATTAAAAACATTTTAAGGTACTAAATCAAATGTATAAGGTTAGTGGTTGAGAAACTTCCAACGAGTCTATGACTTGTTTTGAGACATAGTTTGCGAATGGCCTTTGAAAGGATTAAGGAAATTAGAATTCGTATGAATGGAAAAAACTGACTTGTCAAAACGAACAAATGGAATAATTGAATGAAATAACCTTATACATCAAGATCTCATACTATATAAATAACAGTCAAGCCCTATTATAGCGCCACCAAGCCTTCCGATAACACTTTTGGTGAAATATCGAATTAGCATCTGATTCCTATATCGATAACATTACAATAAATCATCTTCTTCTTGATAAAGGTTGTGGATAATCAATTGTTTATATCATTTCAACAAATCATGTATTAGGATTTTAACACAATTTTAATTTAATATAATTATTGTCTTTGGGAAAAGTATATAGTAAAATGGTAGTTTTCATAATTTTTTGAAATTTTAATGGAGAACCAAAACACTGTTAATCATTGTCTTATCATTGGTATCTTATTATTATTATTATTATTATTATTATTATTATTATTATTAGAGCTATTTGTGAGATACATACTACAGCCACGTATCGTTGGTATCTTTTCCAGCATTCGCCCTAGTGTGCTACTGAACACATTCGATTCATCTAGTTCAGTAGGACAAAAACTCATAATTAGTAAAATTATTGTCTCAGTTATTGTACTCAATTTGTGAGAGTCGATTAGTTTCCAATTAGAAAATCCTCCCATTGCAAATGTTATCTCCAAGGTTTTACTGCAATACACTGGGATAAATGGCATCGACTGCTGGATGGGGCTTTGATACTTCTGAAATCAAACTAATACTCCAACATATTTACGTTCATCAGCATAAGAAAATACCTAATCCCCAGAGAAAAAGTTTAGAAATATGAATCTTTCTGTACTTTCTACATGTTATGATGGTTTGGATCTTATGAGTTTAATTATCATCTCTACCGTTGATGGTATCCTTCTTTAAGATATATTTCTTTAATTTCCTGTTAATTTGTAGCAAGGCACAACTTTTGAACGCCAAAGAGCCAATCAGGTACATTGTATTTTATGCAATTTTAACTCGGTTAAATACTTAAAAACTTTTTAAAAATATTTAAAAGAATTCGAGGGAGAAAAACAAGAATGGTTCACCAAGAAAACATGAACAAAGAAAATAATTCCCACAAATTATTTTACCTGACGCGAAAATATTTATTGTCGTTGTTTAACTATACTTTAACGGATTTTTTTAACATTGTAAGTGCTTTTTGGAAGATTTGTTCACCCAACCATGGGAAAATAATGAAGTTGGCGGTATATCAGGTGGCTCTAAATCAAGGTTTGACTGTATAAACGAAACATACAAACATACAATATTTTTTTTGAATGAATATAATTTACAATTATATTTTTAACTGAACATAATCAAGAGATATTTTTTTGGACATTCCAGTTGAGCTGAAACTTCCGGTTTGTAGTTAATTTCCAAAAGATTTGAACATTCATATAAGCAGTAGTGCTTAAACACAAATACTTCGATTCGAAATTTCAGCAGCTTTGTTACTTAGCTGTCATCCGGCTTAATGCATATTATGTATGTTCTTAATGTAGATGTATTTATTATATATGTAGATAAACATTAAGCCAATATATGACATGGGATAGCTAAATGTACATATAACAAAATAATTTGATTTTTCTGAATGCCATTTTATTTATTTAATTTTTCTTGGCTACATAGAAATTTAAGAGAACAAAAACATTATACAACAGGAGGGATTGAGTTACCACATGAGTTTTCCTCAACTACATGTGCCATTCTAGCCACTCGTTACGCTTAGTACACGTGATAGATAAACAGGAATCACTGAGCCTGATCCATTTTTATGAAAATGTATGCATGGTTTTCTTAATTTTGTTATTTATGAGCCTATTCCTAAAGTATTGTATAACATTGGGAACCAACACTTACTACGTCTTTAAATGATTATTTTGTTTATCAGATATACAGTGTGTTACAAAATTGTAAGACCACTCAAAATTTCACCATTTTCTCAGTCAATAAAGCATTTATGTGTATTTTAAAGATTATATGTGAAATAAAATAGTTTTTTAGAGTAGATTCAATTCAGAAAATAAAAATGGAATAAATATATTTGTATGGAATCATAATAAGGATTTTAAGGAATTATAGAGTAACGAAAATATAAGATTCCAGTTGTTTTTACAATAATTCAGTTATTTTTGTGTATAGCGCATTACGCATTACTGTAAATTAATCAATCAGGAAAAGTTATTTAGAAGTGGAAAATGATAGTTTTATAAATAAAATATCACTTCTCTTTCACATAATACACACATATATAGAGAGAGAGGGAGACAGAAAGAAAAAGAGAAAAGAGAGTGAGAAAAAGAGAGAAGGGGAAAGTTACAAAGAGAGCTAAAGAGAGAGGGATGCATACATGTATGCATACACATATGTTTATTTATATATGTTCGTATATCCATATATATATAAATATATATATATATATATATATATATATATATATATATATATATATGTATATATATATATATATATATATATATATATATATATATATATATATATATATATATATATATATATATATATATATATATATACATATATATATATATATATATATATATATATATATATATATATATATATATATATATATATATATATATATATATATATATATATATGTATATATATATATATATAAATATATATATATATATATATATATATATCGTGATCCAGTGTTAAGGCGAATGAAAAACAGTCTATCTTGATAGTAACAAGTTTATTAAATCATCTTTTCATTTAAAGAAAAACTAGCTCCATTTTCATTTATTCGCCGAAGACACGCGTAGAGTATGTTCACATTTCCATGTCCACGCGCCAACTGATCTTATCTGTTTGCAAACTCATCAAATTCTTCCAAAATGCTTCCTGACCAGATTATCCTAAAAGCTTACTCGAGAGTGGGTATTTTTCATTTATTTTATTATTATAAAAGAGTTCCCTTTTTAAAATCGCTTTTAACTTCCTTAATTTCCCACTAACCCTTTTTTAGACCTGGCATATATACAGGCATATATATTTATTCATATATAAATGTGTGTGTCTGTTGAGAGACAGAAAACCTGTCTATAGCAATACTGTCCTGACCTGGAAAATATACTATTATAGACTGGTTACTATTATATGCTATTTTATCATTTGAGCCTCCATTGTTTATATACACAATTTGCATACACTATCTTGAGTTATGTATAAATTTAACTTTATAAATACGTTTAACTATAAAATGTAAATGCTTGTGTTTACAAACCTCTTCAAGATTTTATATTTACGTATATGATAAAGTCAGAGGGACCAAAAAATATATATTTATATATAGGCTTATCCTTACAGACATTATCATTATATATAGGTGTATATATAAATATAAATATATACATATATATATATATATATATATATATATATATATATATATATATATATATATATATATATATATATATGTGTGTGTGTGTGTGTGTGTGTGTGTGTGTGTGTCTTCGTATCGTTCATGTGATTTTTTAAAAAATATAATCTTGTTTCAATGTATGTATATAAATGGAATCTTTGCTTTATGTTGAACGATTGTTATTACACTACAGGATATAGCTATAAAAGGATAAGCGCAAAATAACTAAAAAGTAAAACAATGTTTCTTTTCTAGAAAGAAACATCTAATAAATAAAAGAGGCCCCAAACGAAATCTCTCTCCGCTCTTTGAGGGACAAGTAAATTGTTTTACAGATATCTTGTGTATAGTCTCACCATGAATTCTCTATACCCGTCTCAATGTATTTGAAAGCGACAGCGAGAAACGCCACATTATAACGCAATCGCTCACGCAGAAGTCACAAATTGATGAAGTGGCGAAGATTAATTGAGTTTTTCCATCCCGACGCTTGCTTTTCTTCTTTCCAACACCTTACCTTTTTTTTCTTCTTCTTTCTTCAGAGAACCGTGAGAGTGTATTTTTCCTGGTTGACTTCAACTACACTCTTCAATCATTCATTCGCTGACTCAACAATGAGGAAATTACGCTGGAATAGATTTGATACGCGAAGTGACACGGTCTGGATGGAAGAGAGAGAGAAAAAAAAATCCTCCAATTGACACGTAAAAGAAAAGAAAAAATCTCTGGGATAGCACACTTTTAAATACTAAGAAGGGATCGGTTCGTGGAATGGATTCCAGTAATGTTATAAAAAGCGATGAAAACACCTTTGATTGGTGTTTATTAAGTAGTCTAATGTGTGATGCGCAGTGAAGGAATTAATTCAAGGTAACTTCTTTGGTTTCTCGTGATCAATCATTCATAATTCTTTAGGTGATTCGTCGAAATATGGGGTATTTAAAGGAACCTCATTGTTCGCCTCTTGATTAAATTCTTGGGCTTGGCAACGTTACCTCCTCTCTTTCTATTTTATTTTAATTTATTTGTCTAAATACTGTTTCTTACTTCGAACTTGTATCTACGGGCATTTGCATTCCTTTAATTATTTGCCAATCAGCGTATTCACAAGTAATCCAACAATAACATACATTCAATTGATGTCTCACAACCTGAGCATTTTAATGGTGTATTCCATCGATTGAATGCTTTTGAAATTCAAAAGGAAAATATATCTAAACTTGAAAACCCAGTATTGATTTCTCTACTGCATAAATATAATTTTTGAAATGTCTAAAATCTAACATTCATAATTCTTTAGGTGACTCGTCGAAATATGGGGTTATTTAAAAGGAACATCATTGTTCGTCTGTTTATTAAATTCTTGGGCTTGGCAACGTTACCACGTCTTTTTTCTATTTTATTTTAATTTTTCGTAAATCTAAATACTGTTTCTTCCATCGAACTAGCATCCACCTGCATTTACATTCTTTTACTTATTTATCAATCAGCGTATACACAAATCAAAAAATAACATACATTCAATTGATTTCTTACATGAGAATTTTTATGGTGTAGGACATTCATTTAATGTTCTTGAAAATTCAAAAGGAAAATCTATCAAAACTTAATATTTCAGTACGAATATTTCTACTGCAGCAATATAATTTTTGAAATACCTAAAATCTAACATTCATGATTCTTTAGGTGACTCGTTGAATAATGGATGTATTTAAACGTTTTCTCATTGTTCATCTCTTGATTAAATTCTTGGACTTTGCAATGTTACCTCCTGTCTTTCTATTTTATTTTCATTTATTGGAAAGTATAAATGATGTATCTTGTATCTATGGGCATTTACATCCCTTTTATTACTCACAAGTACTCTCACAATAGCATACTTTTAATTGATGTCTTACAACATGAGCATTTTAATGGAGTAGGTCATCGATTAAATGTTTTTGAAGATTCAACTGAAAAATCTATCTAAACTTGATAAATCAGCATGAATATCTCTACTGCAGCAATATAATTTTTGAAATGTCTAAAATCTATCATTCATAATTCTTTAGGTGATTCGTCGAAATATGGGGGTATTTAAAAGGAACCTCATTGTTCGCCTCTTGATTAAATTCTTGGGCTTGGCAACGTTACCTCCTCTCTTTCTATTTTATTTTAATTTATTTGTCTAAATACTGTTTCTCACTTCAAACTTGTATCAACGGGCATTTGCATTCCTTTAATTATTTGCCAGTCAGCGTATTCACAAGTAATCCAACAATAACATACATTCAATTTATGTCTCACAACATGAGCATTTTAATGGTGTAGGCCATCGATTAAATGTTATTGAAGATTCAACTGAAAAATCTATCTAAACTAGATAAACCTGCATGAATATCTTTTCTGCAACGAAATAATTTTTGAAATGTCTAAAATCTATCATTCATAATTCTTTAGGTGATTCGTCGAAATATGAGGGTATTTAAAAGGAGCCTCATTGATGGTCTCTTGATTAAATTCTGGACTTGGCAATGTTACCTCCTCTTTTTTCTATTTTATTTTAATTTTTTGTGAGTCTAAATACTGTTTCTTCTATCGAACTAGCATCTAACTGCATTTAAATTCTTTTACTTATTTACCAATCAGCGTATTCACAAGAAATCAAAAAATAACATACATTCAATTGATGTCTTACAACATGGAAATTTTTATGGTGTAGTACATGGATTAAATGTTTTTGAAAATTCAAATGGAAAATCTATCAAATCTTAATAATTCATCATGAATATTTCTACTGCAGCAATATAATTTTTTAAATATCTAAAATCTGACATTCATGATTCTTTAGGTGATTCGTTGAATAATGAATGTATTTAAAAGTATTTTTATTGTTCATCTCTGGATTAGATGCTTGGACCTTGCAATGTTACCTCCTCTCTTTCTATTATATTTTAATTTATTTTTGAGTCTAACTACTGTGTCTTCCATAGAACATGTATCTATGTCCCTTTACATCCCTTTAATTATTTACCAATCTACACATTCACAAGCACTCTGACAAAAGCATACCAATAGATGTTTTACAACAGGAGAATTTTTATAGTGAAAGCCATCGATTGAATATCTTTGAAAATTCAATCGATGATCTTTGAAAATCTATCGAATCTTAATGATCCAGCATGAATATTTCTACTACATTAATATAATTTTTGAAATGTCTAAAATCTATCATATATAATTCTTTAGGTGATTCGTCGAAATATTGGGGTATTTAAAGGAATCTTATTATTCCTTTCTTGATTAAAAAATTGAAGCAATTAGCATAACCACAAGTACGTCACAAAAGTATACTTTCAATTGGTGTCTTTCAGTATGAGAGTGATCCGCGGTAGCTTAGTCGGTAAAGGCAACGATTTCATAACTGAAAGGTTGCGGGTTCGGAACATAAGCCGGCCTAAGATCCGCCGTGTTTGTTAAAGGTGACTGGAACACGTAAAGTGCGTTCGTGGTCCCAATGTTCTCCAAGTTCTCAATTAATACCTCTGGGGGTGGCAGGCCAAGTCTATGGGTCTTCTACTTGGTCCCTGCTTCAAAATTACGAGGACTCACTTGAGCTAAGACGTATTTTTCCGCGTGTGGTGCTTGTTATAAATGAAAGGTGCATATCTTTTTCTTAACGAGCAGCCTCCAGCTCAATCATGCTCGGTTACACCAAGTGGCATAAGTCAACAACAACAGCATGAGAAGTTTGGTTTGGAGTGCTACGATCTACTTTTTGCAACACGAGGGCTAATGAGACCGGGACCTACTGCTTAAAGCCGATTCCGAAAGGCTACATGAACATCCATGCCTTAGTGGGATTAGAACCCATGAACTCCGGTTCCGAAGGCCAGCACCCTAACCAATCAGCCATCGTTCGGCTGAGAAGAACACAATGAGAGCTTTTGTAGTGTAAGTCATCGATTAGATGTTTATGAATACTCAACTGAAAAATATATCAATTTTAATCACTCAGCATGAATATTGCAAATGCTACCTAGAGTAGTTATAAATAAACATAATTGTTTAACATCCAAAATACAATTTAGAATATTTGGATCAGTGCAAGTTGAGTAATTGACAATCAGTATATACAGTATACAATACAGCATATACAGTAATACAGTAGTGACACACACTTCATCAATTACAGTACTACTCATAGTACAGTACAGTAATACAGTAGTAGTAGTGTAGTAATACAGTATATACAGTCAGTATATTCGCAAGTTTATGTACTCAATAATATTTTACGGGCAAATTAATAGCATACTTTCAATTAGTGTATTACAACATAAGAATTTATATGATATAAGACCTCAATGCAATGTTTCTGTAAATTCAATTAAAAAACATATCAACATCTAATTACTCAACATGAATATTTCAGTTGCTTTCTAGAAGACTTATTCATATTTATGCATATATAAATGAAATAAAAAATTTCTTTTTCTTTTACTTAAATCCATAATTTTTGAATTTGGCTAATTTAGATTTTAAGGAACCTAAATCATTACTGTTTACATAAATAGTTTTTAAAGATTCTTAAGCTCATTTCAAGGACTCTTGTTTTACTGAACTGGAAGTTCTTTTTTTAATTGTAAACTAGCATATAGCCCGTCATATGACTGGATCAGTAAAATTTTTAACATTCCAGAATTGTAAAGAACCCTATGAAGCATGAAAAAAAATGGTTCGTCTTTTGGCCGAGAATTATCTTGCAACAAAAAATAATCAATGATTAAATTTAAAATTATCACATATGTACCTAACCTATTATTTAAGCCATCTAGAGAAGAAAATTATATACGTAATATCTAAGTTCAGTGATAAAACGTATGAAAATAATGCAGACGATATTTATATAATTTAAAACAAGAAATGATTAAATGAGATGGTTAAAGGAATGCGATAATAATTCTAGAATAAAATGTTATTTTTACCTATTTATTAAGTGATAAATTAATAAATTTAATCTCCTGCTCTTAAAATTAGGCTTGATATAATCGCATTAAAAGCTCGAAAGTAAGGGGTGGATTTCGAACGTTTAAAAGAAGGCAGTATTTTTTGCTATGATATGAAGCATATCTATTCCAATTTATTTTAGAACCAGATCAATAGTTTAAGAGAAGATAAATTTACTCGCTTTGAATTTTGTTAACCCTAACTCACCAACAATCCTGTATGGATGTGTCTATCCATTCTAGGTCCAACCACTTCAAAAATTAGAGGACAGACGGACAGATAACTTAGGCTATTATTATATAGGGGATATAGGGAAAATAGTCAAATGTTAAAAGCAAACATCTTTTAAGCTGATATTTCAAGCGATATTTCTAGATTTAGTCAGAGGCAATATATTTCCTGATGTTAATTTATGAAATCATAATTTAACTGAAAATAACAATCTTCAGTATTTATTCTATACTACTTAAGTATGGTCTGCATCTTTTTTACATAAATAAGATATCTTGAAAGTAATTATATATTGTATCAAATGGGAATAGTTTAAATATTTTACAGATAATTTAAACTAAATTTAACCTTTAAATGCTCTGCATTGCCTTTTGGCAACATACCCAATTTAGTGTTCTAAAATACAATTAAAATAATATCGAAGCTTTAATGCCTAACGTTGCAAATAAAATAAATACTGAAGATATTATTAAACTACTGTCAATATGTAGAGGGGACCTCTACTGCTTTTAAGAATACAGATAAATTTATTCGTTCATTTGTTTGTTACACATGATCTTTTATTATTATTATTATTATTGGGCATTTAAAGGTTAAATTGAATCTAAATTTTATAGCTTAAAATAGGTAAAAATGTAAATACTCTTTCTTTTATAAAATGAATCATGATAGTACATTTCGGTTTCTTTTTCACTTAACATGTTAAACTGCTTCACTCTTTGGAAAAAGTTTCAATAAAATTATTTATAGCTATTTTGTTACTTTCTTATATTTTTTTAATTAAAGATGTTTATAGCTGATTTTGTCATAAATTAGTATTTTTTACATGTAAAAATGATTGTTCGTTTTTATGCATCTAAAATAAAATTATAATAATATATAAAATAATATAATATATAAAATATAGTATAATATATAAAATAATATAATATATAAAATATAATATAAAATATATAAAATAATATAATATATAATATATAATATATAATATATAATATATAATATATAATATATAATATATAAAATATAATATAAAATATATAAAATTATATAATATATAAAATAATATAATATATAAAATATAATATATAAAATATAATATATAATATATAAAACAAAATAACAATTTTGTTCGTGCACACAGGAAAACTAAAAATGCTGTGGGAAAGAAAGCGATAAGTTAAATTTTGAAATGTAGCTTAACTTTAATAAGTCATCATGTATTGTAATGCATTTAGATATCTGGACAACTTGAGGTCACTCATATAGCTTGGAAAAAAATACAATTGATAACCAAAAAAAAACAAAATAGTTTAACAAAAATCATTAAAAATCAACATAGCCTGTGTATTTTACAATTATTTAGATTCCTATGACTGAATATTGAAATTTAATCGTTAAGATAATCTATTTTTATCTATTTTATTTCTATAGTTAAAATGCGTCTTTTCTGTTATTTTCAAAAAATCCTTTCCTAAATTTAAACAGTATCTTGACTATTTTTTGCCAGATTGTATCAAACATATAAACATTAAGGAAAAAATATTTTACTAAAGTTTTAAAATAATCCCATGAAATAACTGTGAAAACTTTCACTTTATATCATTTCATCTCATATTTCATCATTAATTTATTTTTCACATGCTTCATATTCAAAAGGTTCACCTATAACATTTATTAACAAATTTCATTGAAAACAAAAATGTTTCTATGGGTGCCCCTCAAAGGAATAAAAGCATGAGAATATATTTTTTCTTACAGTCCTAGTGTCATACCTTACTAAAGGGGAATAAACTTCTATAATAAAACTGGGACAATAACTCTTACGCAGGAGTAAAAAAAAAAAGACCGAAGCATAAAATGAAAAATAAAGTAAGGGAAGATTCCTCCTTATTTTATTTGTGCATTTTATACCTTGATTTTCTTTGCTTTTTCTATAAATGCTTCTACTAGTTTATTTTACAACAGTTACTATGGGAATGTTGGATTGGGAAACTTAAATGGGTCTATACCGGCTATATTGGATTTCTCCGCTTAAGGTTAAACTATGAAAAAAAAATAAAATTTCATCTGACTGGCTAATATCTTAAGATTTTTTAAAAAACATTATACCACTTGATAAAACGACCAATTCTATCTTTACCTATTTTACACAAATAAAATAAGGGAAGATTCCTTCTTATTTTGTTTGTGCATTTTCTTTTGTTTGTTTATTTTTTCTATAGCTGCTTCTACTAGTTTATTTTACAACCGTTACTATGTGAATGTTGGATTGGGAATCTTAAGTGGGCCATATTGAATTTCTTTCGCTCAATGTTAAACTATGAGAAAATTAAAATTCCCATTGTCCGAATTACATTTTGAGAATTCTTAAAAATATTGTACCACTTGATAAAACGACAAATTCTATCTTTACCTATTTTACACAGATAAAATAAGGGAATATTCCTCTTTATTTTATTTGTGCATTTTATACCTTGCTTTTCCTTACTTTTTCTAGAGATGTTTCTACTAGTTTATATTACAACCATTACTATGCGAATGTTGAAATGGAAAATTAAGTGGGTCTGTACTGGCCATATTGGATTTCTCTCGCTCAATGCTAAACTATCAGAAAATTAAAATTCCCTCTGGCCGGCTTACATTTTAAGAATTCTTTAAAAATATTATATCACTTGATAAAACTACAAATTCTATCTTTATCTATTTTACACATAAATTCCTCCTTATTTTATTTGGGTATTTTCTTGCTTTTCTTTACTTTTTCTAGAGATGCTTCTACTAGTTTATTTTACAACTGTTACTATGTGAATGTTGGATTGTGAAACTTAAGTGGGCCATATTGAATTTTTCTCACTCAATGTTAAACTATGAGAAAAATCCCTCTGGCCGGCTTATATTTCAAGAATTCTTTAAAAACATCATACTACTCGATAAAACTACAAATTCTATCTTTATCTATTTTACACAAATAAAATAAGGGAAAGTTCCTCCTTATTCTGTTTGTGCATTTTCTTTTGTTTGTTTATTTTTTCTATAGCTGCTTCTACTAGTTTATTTTACAACCGTTACTATGTGAATGTTGGATTGGGAATCTTAAGTGGGCCATATTGAATTTCTTTCGCTCAGTGTTAAACTATGAGAAAATTAAAATTCCCATTGTCCGAATTACATTTTGAGAATTCTTTAAAAATATTATACCACTTGATAAAACGACAAATTCTATCTTTACCTATTTTACACAGATAAAATAAGGGAATATTCCTCTTTATTTTATTTGTGCATTTTATACCTTGCTTTTCCTTACTTTTTCTAGACATGCTTCTACTAGTTTATATTACAACCATTACTATGCGAATGTTGAAATGGAAAATTAAGTGGGTCTGTACCGGCCATATTGGATTTCTCTCGCTCAATGCTAAACTATCAGAAAATTAAAATTCCCTCTGGCCGGCTTACATTTTAAGAATGCTTTAAAAATATTATATCACTTGATAAAACTACAAATTCTATCTTTATCTATTTTACACAGAAATTCCTCCTTATTTTATTTCTGCATTTTCTTGCTTTTCTTTACCTTTTCTAGAGATTCTTCTACTAGTTTATTTTACAACCGTTACTATGTGAATGTTGGATTGAGAAACTTAAGTGGGTTTGTACCGGCCATATTGAATTTCTCTCACTCAATATTAAACTATGATAAATATAAAATTCCCTCTGGCCGGCTTACAGAATTCTTTAAAACATTATACCACTTGATAAAACGACATATTCTATCTTTACCTATTTTTCACAAATATAATAAGGGAAAATTCCTCCTTATTTTATTTGTGCATTCTATACCTTGCTTTTCTTTACTTTTTATAGAGACGCTTCTACTAGTTTATTTTACAACCGTTACTATGTGAATGTTGGATTCGGAAACTTATGTGAGTCATATTGGATTTCTCTCACTCAATGTTAAACTATGAGAAAAATAAAATTCCCTCTGGCCGGCTTACAGAATTCTTTAAAACATTATACCACTTGATAAAACGACGAATTTTATCTTTACATATTTTACACAAATAAAATAAGGGAAGGTTCCTCCTTATTTTAATTGTGCATTTTCTTGCTTTTCTTTACTTTTTCTAGAGATGTTTCTACTAGTTTATTTTACAACCGTTACTATGTGAATGTTGAATTTCGAAACTTAAGTGGGTCTAAACCGTCCATATTGGATTTCTCTTTTTCAATGTCAAACTATGGGAAAAATAAAATTCCCTCTGGCCAGCTTACATTTTAAGAACTCTTTGAAAACATTATACCACTTGATAAACGACAAATGCTATCTTTACCTATTTTACCCAAATAAAATAAGGCAAGATTCCTCCTTATTTTATTGTACATTTTCTTGCTTTTCTTCACTTTTTCTTAACTTTTTATCACTTTTCTATAAAGAATATAATATTTCAAACATATATGCTTTGTGAATCAATTATAAGACCTTAATACGAATTTTTGCAAAAAATAAAGAATTCCGTTTTTTCTTTACTAAATATGCTATTACGAGTGTGACAGTTATGTCACTCTCATTTTTTGACAGTTATATCACTCGTATTCTTTATTGATACATTACGTCCATACATTATATCCACACATTACGTCTGTACGGATATTTTTGCAAACCTCTCATTCATAAGTGGCAATTTTTTACACAATTCAGACTCTATTCATACTTTATTAATTGATTTAAAAAGCAAAAATAAAATAAAAAGCAAAAATAATTCATTTCTTTCAATAAATAAGGTAAGTATTCAGATATGTAAAAGTCCTTGAATGCATTTTTTTTCCTTCAAATTTTTTTATATTTTAACAATGTTTAATAATTTAATATTTTTTTTTTAAATATCATTGTATCATAAGCTTATCAAAACAACCATAACTGAAGTAATTTAGATTGAAATTATATCACCCGTGAATATAACGGTATACCTCTCTATAACGAATCGCTTAAGTTGTTATTATATCGAAGTTATACTGTGGTTAAAATAATGAACACCAAATTTTGAAGAATTAATTTTAATTAAGATTTACTGGCATGCAACGGATTAATTGTGCTAGATTTTATTAAAAGTTCCTCTTTTCACTAATAATTCCTTCTCTTTTTCCATGAAAGCAAACAAAAATCCTATAAATAGTGCTCCCATTAGATATATTGACGGCCCCCTCCGTCACGGTGAAATATCTCTCTCATTTCGCCTTTACCTTGGCGCTGACATTCAATCTATTAAGTCCGGTTTCAAAAGTTTTGTCCAATTATTCAGTGAAACCCGAGCTATATTCTTCTCAATGGACTATTCACTTACCATTTCATATTTCGAGCTCCACAGACATCATGAGAACGGAATATATGCGCTGCTCTGCTAGTTTCGCTATCCTTGAAAAGCCTTAATGATTCTATCTCGTTACAAACTCATTGTTTTAGTGACGAATATCTACTTGGCTTCTTTCATATTCTTTTCTTCTCTCATATTCTGAATATTCAAGTTACATTTGATGCTGTTTGAAGTTTTAGCTTCATGTTTCGCTTTCACAAACAAAATTTTTAAGAGTTTTTAATAAATGTAATTCTGTTAATTATATACAACTTAAGATCTTAAGGGAACATAGTATTTTTAGAACTGAAAATTCCTTATTATAAGAGGAAATTTTTGATCCAGTGTGAAATAATCATTTTTAAGTTCTGTTCTGTCCAGATTTTCCAAGATCATTAAAAGGATCATTTCAAGGGTAAAAGTTTATAAAATTTCCCTAGAATCAAAGTTTATGAAATTTCCCTAGAATTTTCCTTAGATCATCAAAAAGATCATTACAAGGGTCAAAGTTTATGAAATTTCACTAGATTATTAGAAGTATTATTACAAGGGACAAAGTTTATGAAACTTCCCTAGAATTTTCCTTAGATGATCAAAGAGATCATTACAAGGGTCAAAGTTTATAGCTTTCTCTAGAATTTTCCCTAGATTATTAAAAATATTATTACATGGATCAAAGTTTATAAAATATCCCCAGAATTTTCCTTAGGTCATTAAAATGATCATTATAAGGGTCAAAGTTTATGAAATTGCTTTAGAAATTTCCCTATTTCATTAAAACGATCATTATAACAGTCAAAGTTTATGAAATAATTAATTTTTTTATTTTTATTAAATAGAAGCTAGTTATTTTTTTTATTCTGTAAAAAATTCCATTATATTAATATATAATATATGCATGAAGGGGGAATATCGTAGAAGTCCACTAACCCACAAAATAACTTTTAGAATATGTAAATTAATTTTTTTATTTATTTTAAATAGAAACTAGTTATCTGTATTTTTATTCTGTGAAACTCCATGAAATTAATACGATAAATATATTTATTTTCTGGCATGATATGACATGATAAAGGATAATACTTTAGTGCCGAATATCTACTTGGCTTTTCCAGATTTTCCAAGATCTTAAGGGAATATAGAACCTTTAGAACTAAAAAAAATCCTTCATTATCATAGAAGATTTCTGATCTAGTGTGAAATAGTCATTTTCAATTTCTGTTCTATCCACAATAAAATTTTCCCTATATCATTCAAAAAAACCATTTCAAGGGCCAAAGTTTGTCAAATTTCCCTAGAATCAAAAAGCATGAAATTTCTTCTCTAGAATTTTCACTAGATCATTAAAAAGATTCACTAGATCATTAAAAAGATCATACAAGGATCAAAGTTTATGAAATTTACCTAGAATTTTCCCTAGATCATTAAAAAAATCCTTACAAGAGTCAAAGTTTATGAAATTTACCTAGAAAGTTTCCTAAATAGTTATTAGGATCATTACAAGGGACAAAGTTTATGAAATTTAATTACTTTTGTTATTTGAAAAAAACATTTTTAAAAAACGTAATGTACGCATTAAGGGAAATAATCGCAGAAATCCACTTACACACAAAATAACTTTTGGAACATATAACTTAAGAAGTTTTTATCTATAATATATAGAAACTAGCTATATTTTTCACTTTGTGAAACTCTATTATATTAATACGATCGATATATTTTATTTTCTGGCATGATATAGCATAATAAAGATAATAATATTTTATTGTGAATAATTTAGTTTCTCATATTTTACAAAACCACTTAGTGGATAGGTAAATGTCAGTTCATTTATTTTAAAAGTTATAAAATGTCACATTCTTTTAATTCAAAGAATAAAAACTATATTTATTGTGAATGGGATACAAAGATTTAGTTTCTAATACATATTTTACAAAACCACTCTGGCGGATAGGTAAATTTCCTTCTTTTCATTTTGTTTGTATTTTATGTTATTTCAATAAAAAACATACTACTTGAAAATAAAAACTAAATAGTATTTTTAAAATAAGAGCTTTTTTTTAGAACTTGTAAAAGAGGCATTGTAAAAGAAGCAGAAAATTTTATTTTTTTAACAATCAAAAAAGGACATTTAATGTGAAGATTTAAGTCTTTAAAGGTACTGTGGCCCCTTAACTTTATTATCAATAAAATGAAAAGTTTAGGATAATTTAACTCAGTTTTATCAGAGATTACAAAACAGGTATGCTTTCGACAAAACAATTTGTAGAAATTTAAATAATTGTTTATAACATAAACATAAACATAGCATAAACTTTTTTCGTAGCTTCATGTCAGCACAATTTTTTTACAACTGAGCTAATCAGCTTAATGCCTTTGATTTTTTAAGCTTCATATTGAAAATTCAATTTTTAAAACCTTCCCATATCTCAGTTCCCTCAAAAATACTGATAATTGAAACTGAAATTAATTTATTTGACATGGTTGCTTTTGGTGTTTTCTCCAGTTAATATTTTATGAATTAAATTTTTATTTGTGCTCACTTATGTAAAATGTTCTACACAGTTATCACCTGTTCCTTCCCTTAATTACATGCTCTTTTATCTTTAAATATTTATTTTTATTTATTTCTATATTTTAATGTCATTTTAAAATTTCAATTGTGCTATAAATTTATGTTCATTCTTTGCTCTTACATTTTTTTTATGTTTATGTTCTCACAAAGCCTGTATATAACATAACGCTAAGCAACGCTAATTAGATAAGTTTTTTATAGATGCTATTTCTATATTACCTTTTTAAACTATAAAAGGAAAAAACAATCTTTCAATTCATCTTATCAATTTTAATTCTTGCTACATCTGAGGGACTAGTTTACTGTTTATGATTTTGATGCATGAATGTAATACTTGATTTACACTGTTAAACCCTTAAACATGAGTATTCCTGCTACGAAACAAAAGTTAATTACCAAATGGAAACTGTTATAGTTAGAGAAAACAGAAACTATATTGTTTGTAGATTTTAACAATGTACATTTTAACATTATTGCTAAACAGTTTTAATTTTAAAAAAATCTATTTACCGTTTTAAATAAACAAGGTTTAAGGAGTATTTCATTTGATAAATTGATTCTAAAGAAAATTATTTTAATATTATGAATTCAGATCAATAGATTTATTTCGAATTTTTATTTTACATAACTTTCCTTATATTTTTTAAAACTTTATATATATGTTTATTTTCCATTATGTATATCTATAATACATATGTGCATAAAATGTGTGCATTTATATACGGAACATACAGTTAAATGGTTCGGGTTTTAGATTGGAGATCTGTGATCTGCTATTTTGATACACAAATCTAATGAGACCACGGCCTACTGCTTAAGGCCAAACAATTACAACCATTCAAAGCAACAGTGGGATTAAAACCAATGAAATCCGGTACGAAATAACAGCATCATACCCATTCGTTCATTGTTCGAATAAATTGATAAAACGTATAAAGGAAGAAAAAAAAGTCGCATTAATAAAATAGGAAAAGTATCTATACTTTTAATTTTACGTTCTTGAAATAGGTCAACATAAAAATAATAAAAAATCATTATTATACAGATATTAATGTTATTAACTTTACTCATTTGAATGACTTAAAAGACATCGCTTAACTTTTCTTTTATAGATTTCTATTTAATTATTCCCCTTGGGTTCTCAGAATTAAACGGCGATCTACGCCTAAGTTACTCACAAGATGATTCATTCAGTAATCTGCACCCACTATTTATTCTAAGAAGTATACTCGTAGGCGCTGCTTGCAAAAATGAAACCTTGAAATCAAAATCCGACAGTTATGTAATCAATATGGAAGATCACTTTCTCGAATGAAAATCTTCTATTTCTCTACAAGTATTAAATTAGAAAAAATGCATTTCAGTGTAAACAATTTAAGGAAGTTTTTTTTTCTTAAGAAAACATTTATCCATTTAATCTTTATATTCACTTCAATTACATTACTTAAACCTTTGAGGTTTCGTATTCTAGTAATAATACATCAAATTTGATATCGCTCTCTTCAAAAAAGTTTTAACCCTTCTTTATATGCTGATGGAAATTTTCATCATAGCATTTAGTATATTACATATTAACACTAGATTTTTTAAACATCTTTCCTTTAATGTAGAACAGGAATTTTGTCATTCTTATTTATATCACAAAAAAAGAAAAAAAATTAATGCAAAGAAGGGTTAAAAAGTATTCCCCGAGATTCTCTTATTCTATTAAAATACCTCGGTTTAAATACAAGTTTTTTTAAGTTACATAATGTGTTTGTAATATATATATATATATATATATATATATATATATATATGTGTGTGTGTGTGTGTGTGTGTGTGTGTGTGTGTGTGTGTGTGTGTGTGTGTGTAAGGAAAATTCTCAGGGGTTTTCAAGTCTGAAGTCAAGGGCTAAAAATTCCCGCGTCCTTTTGCATTCCCCTTTTTAACCCTTAACCTAAATTAACCCCTAGGGCTACAGTTTACGCCCTCAGAGAAGGGGTCTGACCAATTATAACACTAAATTGCCCTAGCAGACAATTTAGAAATTTTCCAAACAAAAAGGAGAAGCACTCTGTCGGAGTCAGATTTTTCTAGAGATTTTTCTATAGGTGTTGACCAGGTGTTAAGGGCCTTTTTACATATAACTTCATGCTAGCTCAGTTTCTTCTGTCACTAAGATGAAGTGGGAACCCATCCTCCAAAGTTATCTTAATAAAGGTCTTTAGCTAAAACGGGGTAATTTTTATGGGCCATGACTGCAACCACCCATCGTGAAATCCGTTTTATTACATGTATTTATTAATGTATTTAAAACTGTATTTAATAATTTATGTAATACATAAATATTTAATAATATGTATAACTTTTCTAAAAGACGGCTGTACATGCCTGAAAATATGGATTCCTCTCTCATGTAAGTTTCCAAATAGGACTTGTAGTACCAATGAACCGTTTTACTTGTTTACCAATAAATTGTAAAATATACCGGTGAGTACTTACAGGTAAAAGGAAAATAATTTATTAGTAATTCACAAATAAAATTTTTGTATTTTAATTATTTGTGTACAATAGCGTAAGGTATGAGACCTTTAGATCAATGAGTAATGAACCCAAGAAAATATTTTCAGCAACCTCATTCTTTAACGCTTTATTTATTGTATTAGGTCTTCATTGATTCATAAATCTTTGAATAAATTCAACTTTTTATGAATATACTTTAAAAATGGTAATCTAAAAAAATTATCTATGACGTCAGTATTACCTTTGCATATTTACATTTTCATTATACTGTTTTTTAATATTTCATTAGATTTTATAAACTAATTAGCAGATAAATTAATTTTACTTTTCAATATTTTGTCGAGATTTAAATAATAGCAATTTATACTAATTACATTAAAATACTGTTCAAGATTTTGTCTTTGAAATAAAAGTGTACAGATTAAAAATCACCATTAACACTTGTTATATGTAACACTTTGTTATTACCTGGGGAAAAATCACCAGTATACCAGTATATAGACTTTCATTTACCGAATTACTAACAAATTATTTCTGCAAGATAGTGTAAATTCTATAAATTCATCTAGAGAATGAAAAGTGACTTAAATTTATTAAAAATGGGTACATAACAAGCTATGTTTTAGCAATATATAAGATGAAAAAATTTAAATCTAATACATGACTCGTCAAATCTAATAAATTTAAATGTAATGCTTTTGATTCGTTAAAGTCAACAGTAGGACATGAAAGGGATGGCAATTCCAACTCGTCATTGTATGTCATGAGGTTAAAGCCAATATCAAACGGTTAGGAGAATTCATGAAAAAGTCATAAAAAATTCTCAGCAGGAGATTTTGAATTCAGTGCCGAAGAGTAGAGCTCTATCTATTGGCAACAATTGATAAAGGTTTTGAATTATATGCTTTTTTCACAACTGCAGAAAATTTTCCAATGAAAAAATTCAGTGCATAATTGAGAAACAGCTTTGTTATATCCAATTTTTAATGATTTTGAAGACTCGCTATGAAAAGATAAATAAAAATAAAGTGTATCGTGATTTGTGGTAGATAAACCATGGTTTATACAAGTTGAAAAGTTGAAATTTAACATCTGTGGTGTATCTAAAGGAGTTTTATTATTACTGTAACTAGCAAAAAGAAATTTAAATTAATCATATTCAAGTGCCTCCGTTATACGATTTATTCAGAATTTTTCTCGTTCTGAGCTGTGTAACAGTATCAACTCGGTGAAGTCTGCCTTACCGTATCAGTGAATGTTATTCCTATACAAATGCTCTAGAGCCAACAGAGAGAATAGTGTATAGAAGTAAAGAGATTTTATTCAAGAAAGAACTCATTTTGATTGGCATGGTTTCTATGCCTGGCTAATTTTAAATTTTAGGTTAATAGACAAAAAAAAATTCCAAAACCACTACAAAAAAAAAAAAAAACATAAAAAACATAAAACAAAAAAAAAAAAAAAAACAAAAATAAAAAAAACAAAAAAAAAAAAAAAAAAAAAAAAAAACACAAAAAAAAAAAAAAAAAAAAAAAAAACAAAAAAAAACCAAAACAAAAAAAAAAAAAAAAAAAACAAAAAAAAAAAAAAACAAAACAAAAAAAACACAAAACAAAAAAAAAACAAAAAAAAACAAAAAGATAAATAAGAATAAAATTTATCGTCATTTGAGTTAGATAAACAATGACTTATAGATGTTTAAAAGTTGAAATTTAACGTCCGTGTTGTATCTAAAGGAATTTTATTATCATTGTAACTAGCAAAAAATATTTTTATTAACCATATTCAAGTGCCTCTGTTATACGATTTATTTGGAATTTTTCTCGTTCTGTGCTGTACAACAGTATCAACTCGGTGTAGCGTGCCTTACAGTATCAGCGAGTGATATTCCTATACAAATGTGCCAAAGCTGAAATAGAGGATAGTGTTTAGAGGCCAAGAGATCACTTATTTTGATTGGCATGGTTTCTATGCCTGGCCTATTTTGGAAGACTAGTTAGAAAAATAGACAACAGAGCAAGAGAAAAGTGTCGTTATCAGTTTCAGTAGTTAAAATTCACCTTCAAGCAAAAGTTTTTGCTAAAAAATGGGAATTCAAAACTTTGTTTTAGATCCAATGAACCTCTATCTCCTTTTAGGAATTATCATGTGTACAGCGTCACAAAGTACGTCACACAGGAGTACTTTATTCTGACCCTCTTTGGCCTGCCCTCTCTATATCAGAATTACTGAAGAAGCATGAGTAATGAGAATAACTGATATTAAACACGAAAATGAGAACTTTGAAAATACTAGAAAAGTTAGGACAAGATAATTAAACTATAAGTAAAATGGATCCACGAGTGCAGTGAATGGGAGAAGTACACAATAAAATTCAAAAGGATTAAAGAATGTGTTCAGCGTAAGCGCTAGGGTGGTATATAAACCCGAAACTACGGTAACATGAAAACGATGGGCTCCAAATACATAGTCTTTATATAAAGTAATTTTATAGCGGATGAGAATAACTGATATTAAATACGAAAATGAGAACTTTGAAAATACTAGAATAGTTAGGACAAGATAATTAAATTATAAGTAAAATGTATCACGAGTACAGTGAAAGGGAGAAGTACACAATAAAATACAAAAGGATTAAAGAATGTATGCAGCGTATAAGCTAGGGTGGCATATATACCTGAAACTACGGTAACAGGAAAACAATGGGCTCCAAATAAACGGCCTTTATATAAAGTAGTTATATAGCGGGTTTGGTAAAATTATTATCGACTATATTAAATGCTTTTTAAACGAAGTTCCATGTAAACATCAAGCAATATGGTTTCGCATCAAAAATTATAAATAAAAAATTACCACAAAATTCTATTATTATAACCTCAACATTCTAAAACTGATTGGTAAGCTTGAAATATATGGTACCTCGTTATGTGTCAGGTGCGCTGTAACGGGTTTCTACTACATTAAATACTTTCCAAACGGACAGCCATTTTATCATTAGCGGTATGTTTGTGTTTCCCAAATTACATATAATACATGGCTGAAAATTTTGATTATAGTGTCTGTAATTGTCGTGTCCTTCTCTGTCAGGGTTTAAGACGAGTGTTTGAAAAAGCGAACTGTCGTGCATTGTAAAACGCCAAACAATTGGAAACGGCATTATTGTTCTAGTAATGGTCTTCTTGACACCCGAATTATTATTTTAAAGTCCTAACTTTGGATGACAAGTTTAAAATATCCTGAAGTTCGTTATGTATCGGATTCGCTATAACAGGATACGGTTGCTTTAGATACGTAGCCTTGTGTAATCATTAGGCATAAAAGTCGTGCTTCATAACTTTGAAATAACACATGAACACAAAATTTGATTATTATAACTTTTATTTTAACATCCTAAAATTGGATGACAAGCTTGAAACTCGATGCTTTACATAGAAACTAAGATAGATCATTTATATACATAATAACAGAGATCAAGACATATACAATTCAATATTTTATAATTCATTTAACCTTTGAAGTCAACGACTGACATCTTGCACACCTAAAGTTACACCTGGAAGATACCTTAGTAGTCAAAATTTGTGCTTAATTTTCATTTCCTTCTACTATAACAAAAAAAAACATTAAAAAGTAAAAGAAATGTGAAAAGCATAAATACAAATTCTTTTCTTCGCACTGATAAAGTGCATATTTCGATGTGAAATAATAACTTGTAAAGAAAGATTTTTCTTGTTCTAAGCAATTATAAAACATTGGAAATTAAACGTATATTTAAATTTAGAACATACAGAAAATTATTTAGCTTATGTCTTATACATATTATGGTATAGTTCGTTGTTGAAAATATTTTCCTGTTAATTTTATACTGTAAATTTAGAACATTAATTAAAAATACTATATATCTGATACGAAATATTAGTAAATAATACATCTTGTAACAATCATAATGGAAATTTATGCTGCTAATTTTATTCGGAATAATTGGATTTAACAAAACCTAAATATTGACTAATTAACTTTAATATTGACTAATTTTAGATCAGCATCTGAAATATAATGCGAAGAATCTGTATTCAATTATTATACTAGAGTATTTCTTGCACTATTTATGATAATATATTTGAAGTTTTGACTACTAAAGTTCAACATTAAGTATGAGATACTCTGGATGAATAAAACAAAATAATATTTTGTTCTCTCCAATAAACTGTTCTCGTAGGATACAGTTAAACATTATTACAGTTATTTTACCTTGATGATCACAGACTTTTACCTTGAACATTTGTCCAGTTAGATAATTTCATTTACAGGTAACGAAAGAAAAAATTTCACTTTGAACATTTCAGTGATTGGGGCGTGTATTAAAATTTATTAAATTATCCAAATAAGCAGTTTGGCTTTTCAATAAAAATTCGATTACTGCATATAAAATTAATATTTTGCTAGGCAAATGTTATTCATTTATGCTATTTATAAAAGAACAAACTGTTTTATAGATAAATAAACAAAATTGAATTAATCTTAAATACTATAAAATATCTAAATAAAAAATAATATTTAATATCTTTTTGTGACTAACAATAATAAATTTTGAATTATCACTATTTAATTATTTTACTGCAAGAAGTAAAATTATTTGATATGTACAAATTTGTCAAGTAACTAATATTTTGAAAATAAATTTTAATTAAACTCCAATGAAATTTTTATTTACTTGTAATTATAACTTAAAACAAAATAAAAGATTCATATTTAAAATTTTTGGTATTGATTACAAAAAGTAAATATAAATGTTTCTATTTCTTCAACAACAAAAAAGTCATAAATTCTTTGCAAACTAAATATTAATATAATTTATATACATTTTTATTTTTAACAATTTGAAATAATATAAATATAATACAAATTCTATGGAAAGTAATTTTATACAAACAACTTAAGGACTTTCCCCTTCACGTTTTTAATTGTTCCTTGAATACAGATTCAAGCCATTTTTAATTATTTCTCGTTGATAATCATTCCAGGGTAAACCAACAAACAGGCATACTTTACCCAATATCAAAGACTTAGGTAGAAATAAACATTTAACGCTTGCTACTAAACAAATATATTCATGGAATTAAATACCTTTATACCATAGTGTAACACAATAATGTTTCGAATATTCATCTCAACACGAAACAATATTAAAATTATCTTGCATTCAACCAATCATTCAGTCCATTTGCTTAGTTACCTCTTACGGGATGCGACAGCACCAACTTGCTATATACAAGCATTTTCTTAACAAGTGCACACTTCAAGCACTTGCTTTTTAACACCCGTTACGGAACAAATTCACATGAAATGTGACATTGATTTAATAGTTGCAAACCCACACACTATAACATCATGGGTTAAAGAAAAGGTTGATTCACCCACAAAAATAAAATTTAAACTTAAATATCCGTATAAACCGCTATATTTATTTTCTTTCTAACTTTTTTGTTATAAAATATTACGTATTTAAATTTTAATTTTACTTAACTTCGAAATCCATTACACATTAAGGGAGCACAGGGTCTTTAAGACTTTCAAAAATATTATTCAATACTAAATATTAAACCTTTCTGAATATTAAACAAGAAACCACTTTAAATATCAGAACTAATGATTTATAACTTTTTATATGACTATGTGTATATTTCCTTGATACTTACTCTTTAAATTGCATTTTCTCAGCATCGTAAGTTAAGAATTTTCACATACTGTAGCAAAAAAAAAAAACTAAATGTGTTAAATTTCTAAAATTTTTATAAAATATTATTCTATAAACCAAAAGTATAAAACTTTTTATGTAGACTGCTTTTTTTACTTCTGAAAAATGTGACGACAAATTTAATACATTGATGAGGTATTCAAATTTTGTGACTCTGAATTTTATAATTGCGAAATCATTTCATTTTAAGAACTTAAAACTTAAAATTTTTTTACCCTTCATTTTCAAACCTTACATTCGGTTTTTATATGATTCGTAAAAGACAACAGCAAACGACTACAAATTGTTTTATACTCTAGTTTGAATTTGTTAATAATATATTTAATCTTTCTATTTAATATCGATAGTAATGAAAATGTACAGTAAAAATTGAGAATTGAACCAAAAAGTTGAGAAAATTGAGATTATGAGCCATATGCTATAAAATTACTTGGCCATGGATTCTCTCTTTTTTTTGTCATTTTATATTTTCTGTTTTATTTCTATTTTGTTTTAAAAGAATATTTACTAAATATTTTCTGAATTAAGTTATATTTTTCTGAATTTATGTTTCTACTTTTAGAGATATTTCAAGACGATTTTAATAAACTTAGTAATTTTCCATAATTTTTTTCGAAACAGTAATTTATTTGATTTAGTATCATTAATTTGGTTATATTAAACACAAAAATATGGTAAGTTACTTATTCATCCGACCCAGCAAACGCCATACGGGAATAACAAAAATATGGTAAAGCGTTTAAATACTTAGACTTGGTCTTTTATCATGGTCTTTTATCTTAAATTGTTAGTTTAAATATGGAAATAAATTAATAAATCACTCTTATGAACAATAAATAATTTCTATTAGATGGACAATTATATACACAGATCTAAAATGTAAAAAAAATTCCTTGATTTTGAAAATAGAAAGTTTCCGTAGACAAATCTAGGTTTAAATTATTTAATGACATATTTTGGCCAGTGAATCAACCTTATCTGTTTTATTTTTGTTTAATGTAAGCACAAAGGTATTGCATAAATCTACACCCACAGAATGATTGCACAATTACTGGACAAATAATTTTTTGGCTGAAGTTAAGCACTACCCTCTGCTATAGAAATTTTTCACTCACTTGTATACTCCATTCCTTACAAATGCAGAATTAAACTTCTAATGAAATATTTGATTAGAAACTGATTCGTCTTGAAACTACAAAAACTAAATTGCATTCTAAAAATATCTTAAATGGAAAAAATCTGATTAATATTTTTAAAGTTTCAGCTTATTCAGGGCCGTAACTAGGACTTTTAGTGCAAAAAACTGGCAAAAAACTGGTCTGTGCCCCTACCACCATATATAGGGAGAAAACATGTAAACATAATTTTTTTATCATATATTCAAAATAAACTCTCAAAATATTTTGTTAATTCTTAAAACGTTCCTAGTACATTAATTTTTTTAAATTTTTCTTCTATTTTTACCTTATTAATATTAAATATATTTTAAACTTTTTGTAAGTATTAATTTGCTAATAAACTGAAGAGTTTTTTTAGGAGAATATTTTTTATTTAAACGCTGAATTTTCATAGAAAATTGGTGAATTTCTAAATTTAAATTTTGTTTTAATAACTTTAAAATTTAAAACGAATGCCTGGATTTGTATTAACCCTTTAAAGGACAGTGGTTTCGTAGTGAAACCACCTATTAATATATTTTTTCTCTTCTTTTTAAAGATATAATAATGATTTTTTCGGATGTTTTTGATACTTCAAACTATTAACCCTTTCCGGTAAAATGACGAGTCTAGCTCGTCATTAGTTTTTCATTTCATACCGCACAATGACGAGCTACACTCGTCATGCGATTAAAGTTACTGTTAAACATGATAATTAATTTAGTTTAAAATTTCTAGTGTACTGAATTTGGCAACACTTTTATCACTTGTGAAAATCACAAGTCACTATTGTATATTGTTTACTTAGAATTTCTTGGTACAAGTCATTGCCAAATTAATGAGTCAGAATAAAAGAAAACATACTAAGAAATGCCGTGTGTGTTACAAGAATCAAACTAAAAGTGAGACTACTTGGCGTTGAAACAATTAAGAATTCCTTTGCACTTTGTTTTGAAAAGTACCACTAGCTTGAAGACTATTATCTGTATACCTTATTAATGTTTTGCTTTGATATTTTCTTAATTTTACTGTTTCTGATATTATTTAACACTATGTAAAAAGTGGATTTTAATTAAGAATATGTAAGAATTGTAAAATGAAACAACTTTTTTAAATAAAAATTAAATGGATATTTCATGCACAGTTTTTCATTATTAAATCATACCGGAAGGGGTTAATGAATGGTAGCATTACACACAATCTATTTTTCTCTTTAAACTTATACTGGGAAAAATATCAGGTATTTGATTTTGCCCGTCATGACCTCAAATAATTATATCTACCCAAAACATTATTTATAAATAGTTTAGCTATTTATCTGTTACATCACTTTAATGATAATTATGCAGTGTTTCTTAAATATTATTTACATTTGAAGTGTATTATTTTCGAGCTGTACAAGGGGGTAAATAGTTTCCCAGTTTAAACCCACCACCTTACTACAAATAAATTTTAATATTTTTCACACATTTCATATATGTAATATTCATAGATAACATTTATAGCCCAATCCCCTTAAATCCCAAAGAATTTTCAGTAGTGATCTTTAAAGGGTTAAGGCATATTAGGAGTGCTTGGTAAGCATTTTGTAAGAATATATAAACAAGTTTAGTCTCTAGAAGCATTTTAAAAAATAAGAAAATTCATTTATAAACATATTGGATTTTATAGTAAAAAAAAAAGTATTTTTCAACTTTTTCTTATTTCTACTCGGAGCGACTAGTTCTCTTTCGGATCACATTTTCTTCATGTGAGGCGCCCCTAAGACTGATGTGGCAGATGCCACATTTGCCAAGCCCTAGTCATGGCCCTGGTGCTTTACCTGTTAGGTCACCGTTCAATTAAGGACAAGGCCATATGAAGAGTGGAGAGGGAAAAGGGTACAAGCGTCTTCTTATTTTAATATATATCAATTTCCTACAATATAAGGCTTATTTAAATTGGCATGTGTGTAGAAAACTAGTTGATCTCTTACATTTTCAATTGTATGGTATCGTTGCTGATACACAAATGAAAATCTAGGCTCTAGTTACGGCCCTGAGTTTATTAATCAATAAAATTGATTTAAAAATTTAATCTAGCTAATCTTTTTAAAATTAGACAATTTTACTTTACGAAATATCTATTTTAAAATTAAGTTACACTAATTAATTTAATATTACTATTTTTAAAACCTGTAATATTGGTTTAGTTATAAACCTTATGCAAAAAAATTAAAATAATCCATATTAATACATTGAAGGTTGATAATTTTTTCCAATTATTTTTTCATTCAAGATGCGTTAGGATTTCATCGGTGTATATTGAGCTGAATTACTTCCAGCATTAATGAGTTTAAATTGACTAAGTCTCTCCCCAAACGGTAAAATGTCCTTTAATTGCTGCTTTTTGCATGTCGTCTAGCTGTAGAAAGCGAGGGTAATGCTGACCTTCAGCCAAATTTTTATAATCATCTACTGCTTTTAAGCCCTTGCATGTCTGTCCCTATGGAGGATGGAGGCCAGTGGGTCCTGCCTGTGGCTGAGATTCAGGGTCTGTTCCTGATGGTGGGGGAGGCTATTGCTGTGGTTGCTGTGATGATTGCTGTGGTGGACACCGTGGTGCCCCGGAGACGGCGTCCTGCTCGACTCGGATGTGGTGGAGACCGGTGCCGGACTCAAGCACCTCGGAGAGCCCGGAGAACTGAAGGACCCAAAGGAGCCGTTTGTGTTTTCATCCGTGGTCTCTCCAGGTCCCCTGTGGTGGTCAGATGAGGAAGAGGAGAGTCTGTGGTGGAGAGAAACCCCCTGGGGTTCTCCGTGGGAGGTGGGTCCCCCTCGCTGAGATGTTGAAGACGGGTGCTGATGGTGGGACAGCTGCTGCTGTTGCATTTGTTGCTGGAGCAACCTGGAGGGAATGAAACAGAAATAAGCTATTGGTGACATAAAAGGACAAAATCATCTTTACATCAATACTTTTTATTCTCACACAAAAATAGGTACAACTGAGGTTTTATTGAGTGAAATGGATTATTCTAATTCGATTAAGGCAAGTAACCTTAAAATAACTAGCAAGCTTACATGTTACAAAAATTATTTCTAGATCACAGATCTTCATTCTGTCCCAAAAATTAGTTACACATTTAACAAAATAAAAATATCAATAAATTTCAAAGTATGGTTTGATTTTCCTTTAATTCATTAACTAGTTAATATAAATTATATAGTGAGAGAACTTTCTCTAACAAAAGAGCTCATGATGTTAGTAAAAATGAAATGAAATGGAAAAGTAACCTGAAGGACTCCAAACTGAATAAAAATAAACTCCCACCGAAATTTTACAAAAGTACTTAGGAGTATTCAGGTAAAAATATGTAACAAATAATAACGTACTTTAGTTGTCTATTTCTGATTTAGAAAGTGGCAATGCGATACTTTTAAAATAACAAGAGAATAGAAAATGACAAAATTCTTTCATATTATTGAAACATATAGCTCATGTTTTAAATGATATTAGAAGAAAAAATATATTAGGAGTAAATTAAATCCATCATTTTCATTGTACTAGAATATTTAAGGAAATGGGTTATTGAAATCTCATCCATGTTTATATTAATATTACGTGTAAGAGCTTTTATGCGAATTATAAGTAGAAACACATAAATTAGATGTTAATGAAAAATTTAAATAGCAATAAAAATAATACACAATAATAAATTTATTTTTGACTTCAATATTAATCTTTGAACTGTACACTTAGTTCATGATTTTATGCTTGACACAGAAAGCGCAATTTACAATATCTTAAATTATACTTTGTACTAATTAACACTTTTAAAAAATAGTTTATGAGAAAATAAATCTTTAGATTTCATAGTGTTAACATGTTCAGTAATTAACGATGTTGAAACCTCAATGGCGTGTATATTATCATTAAGCATATATAAATTCTTATTTGAGTATTAATAATAAAAACACATTAATTGGATGACTAATAAAAAATTTAAATCGTAATAAAATTTTCTCAGACATTGCTAATCCATTTCTTGTTGTTTTCAGTATTAATCTTTTGACAGAGTATATCACTCGTGATTTTGTTTCTGGTTGGCACAGAAATCATATTATACAATAATGCTGAAATACAGTACTAAAAGTAGTTTAGGACAAAATAAATCTTTAGATTTCATACTGTTAACATACTTAGTATTGACGATGTTGAAACCTCAATAGCGTTTATATTATCATTAAGTATATATAAATTCTTATTTTAGTATTAATAATAAAAAAGCATTAACTGGATGTCTGTTAAAAAATTTAAATCGCAATAAAAATTTCTCAGACAATGCTAATTAGTTTCTTGTTGTTTTAACAGTGCACATCGTTCGGGATTTTGTTTCTAGTTGGTACAGAAATCTTATTATACAATAATGCTTAGATACAGTACTAAAAATAGTTTAGGGGAAAATAAGTCTTTAGATTTCATGATGTTAACATATTTAGTAATTGACGATATTGAAACCTCAATGGCGTTTACATTAGCATTAAGTATATATAAATTCTTATTTGAACATTAATAATAAAAAAAAAAAACATTGGTTGGTCTAATAAAAACATTACATGCACAACAAAAATTTCTCAGACATTGCTAATCCAATTTTTTTGTTGTTTTCAGTATTATTCTTTTAACAGTGCACATCGTTCGGGATTTTGTTTCTAGTTGGTACAGAAATCTTATTATACAATAATGCTTAGATACAGTACTAAAAATAGTTTAGGGGAAAATAAGTCTTTAGATTTCATGATGTTAACATATTTAGTAATTGACGATATTGAAACCTCAATGGCGTTTACATTAGCATTAAGTATATATAAATTCTTATTTGAACATTAATAATAAAAACACATCAATTGGTTGTCTAATAAAAAATTTAAATCACAACAAAAATTTCTCTGACAAGATTAATCAATTTTTTTGTTGTTTTCAGTATTATTCTTTTAACAGTGCACATTGTTCGTGATTTTGTTTCTGGTTCGCACAGAAATCATATTATACAATGATGCTTAAATACAGCACAAAAAAATAGTTTAGGAAAAAATAAAAATTTAGATTTCATACTACTAAAATATTTAAGAATGCACGATAGTGAAATCTTAATGGCGTTATTAAATAAGTATTATATCTAATATATTTTATCAATGTAACGTATAACATTAAGAATGAAAATATATCCGTCAGTCGTATAATAAAAATTTAAATCATAATAAAAAATTCCCAGACAATACTAATCGAAAACTTTTATTTTCAGTATCATACTTTCACTACGCATTTAGCTTGCAATTTTTTTCAGTTGACAAAGGGAGTAGAATCAATGCACCCTCGTGATATATGAAGAATCTACAAATGAGGCTAAAAAGTCATAAACTGTTAGCATACACCTATTACCGATTTATCACTTTAGAGTGAATAGCAAAATAACGCAGTCTAATACTTGACTGTCACGGAAACAGCATTTATTCAAAGAAATAACACAATAGCTCACATTTCATGAATGTCAGCTTTGTAAGCATTCTTCTATACGATAAGTTTATTCCCAATAAATGCATCTATTGTGAACAAGTTTAACCTGCAAAGAATTGCGTGTTCGACTTATAAATGCAAAAGAAATTCTTTATACCTATAAATCAGACTGCGAAAATTGTCGAGTGCAACATATGGTAAAATTAATGAACAAAACTAACAATATCGTGATAGGATAGATTGATTTCTTTTCTTTTTCAGCGAAACAATTCTTATTGCTATGATTTAGTTGCGATCAGTATATATAAACCTTCATGTATTTTATGTTCAGCTTTTGTATTCGGATTAAATATTTAAAAAGTAATATTTTGAAATACAACATTTCTTTTCAGAATTAACAATCGCATTCCTTGAAAACTAAATTACAGTACAGAATGATAAACAGCATAATTTAGATTTTTTAGCCTATTTTTACATAAGTATCAAGGTTATTTTAGCTACAGTTGAACATTAGAAAATCATAAAATCACTATAAGTTACGACCGTGGAAATTTTAAAATTTTAAGATAATGCTTTGATACCCTTATATTTTAAAAAGAAATCATTATTTTATGCATATTAATATTAACTATATGATAATTTTTTTTTCGCTATGAAACTCCTTTACGTATGTAACTCATAACCCAAACCGAAATGTAACCTTCATATGTACATTGACATGTGTGTTCATTTCAATATTAATAATCGTATTCCTAGAAAATTAAATCACAGTACAGAATGATAAACAACATGGTTTCAATGTTTTAGCCTATTTTTACATAAGTATCTGGGTTATTTTAGCTACATTTGAACCTTAGAAAAACATATCACTATAAGCTACTTTACGACCATGAAAATATTAAAATTTCTAGATAACATTTTTTATCCTCCAGTTTTAAAATGAAATCATAATTATATATATATATATATATATATATATATATATATATATATATATATATATATATATATATATATATATATATATATATATATATATATATATAATTATAATTTAATATATTATAGTTATAATTTTTTTTTGGCTACAAAGCTGTTATACGTATGTAACTCATAGCCCAAACTAAAAGGAAACTTTCATGTGTGCATACATATGCAAATACAAAATGTGTGTTTACACACACCTATACATTGTATAACATTAAAATTTCTAAATAACATTTTTATATATCCCAGTTTTAAAATGAAATCATAATTTCACACTTATTAACGTTAATTGTGTTATGTTTTCGATACAAAGCTGTTATACGTATGTAACTCATAACCCAAACTAAAAGGAAACTTTCATGTATGCATACATATACATATACAAAACTATGTGTGTTTACACACACCTTTACATTGTATGCATAAAAGATATTTTATGTATGTGTTCGTTATTTTATTTAAACATCTATACTATTATCAAGTATCCCTTCCGGTATGATTTAATGATGAAAAACTGTGCATGAAATAACCATTTAATTTTTATTTAAAAAACTTGTTTCATTTTACAATTCTTACATATTCTTAATTAAAATCCACTTTTTACATAGTGTTAAATAATATCAGAAACAGTAAAATTAAGAAAATATCAAAGCAAAACATTAATAAGGTATACAGATAATAGTCTTCAAGCTAGTGGTACTTTTCTAAACAAAGTGCAAAGAAATTCTTATTTGTTTACACCGCCAAGTAGTCTCACTTTTAATTTGATTCTTGTAACACACACGGCATTTCTTAGTAGGTTTTCTTTTATTCTGACTCATTAATTTGGCAATGACTTGTACCAAGAAATTCTAAGTAAACAATATGCAATAGTGACTTGTGATTTTCACAAGTGATAAAAGTGTTGCCAAATTCAGTACACTAGAAATTTTAAACTAAATTAATTATCATATTTAACAGTAACTTTAATCGCATGACGAGTGTAGCTCGTCATTGTGCGGTATGGAATGAAAAACTAATGACGAGCTAGACTCGTCATTTTACCGGAAGGGGTTAAGAAGTAACATACCTTTCCAGACACTAACAGCTTTTTTTCGATTTATCTTAAAATAAGATGTACTGCTCTTTTTTATAAATTTCAATAACATATTCTTTAATAATAGTGTTGTAATGTATTTACAACCTTAACACCAGTGTTCGTTTACAAAGGGGAAACACAGTAAAAATATGATACCTTATATTTGATTAATCAAGATAATGTAAACTCAGTTACTTATGCGAGGCATATATCCTCGATTGTTAACATTTAAAGAAACAGATTTTAGTCAACTTAATTTATATAAGATATTGTGTGTACACTTTTTTTTATCTGTGGCATATAAGGCAGAAATTCTTAAATGCTTCTCTGTGTTAAAAGAGATTTCAGTCAACCTAGTTTCTGTTATAAGATATTGGATGTGTTGCTTTTGTATGTGAAGTATATAACACAAAAATTCTAGTCCGACTCTTTAAAGAGCAAGTTTCAGTCAACCTAATTTGTGTAAAAAGATAGTATAATAGTAGTTTTTATGTGAGATCTATAGCACAAAAAATTCTGAAGTGCAACTTTGTAAAGAAACCGATATCGGTTAACGTAATTTTTGTAGGAGGGTACTGTATACACAACTTTTTTATGTGAGCCATATATCACAGAAATTCTCTCATGTTACTCTGTAAAGAAACAGATTTCAGTGAACCTAATTTTGGGCAATTTTTACATGAGGTGTATATCACAAAAATTACAATTTTGAAAACAAACAGATATAGGTTAATTTTTGTACAGGATACTATATGCGCAGCTTTTTCATGTGAGCCATATATCTCAGAAGTTCTTACATGTTACTCTGTAAAGAAACATATTTCTATCAACCTAATTTAGGCAGTTTTTATGTGAGGTCTATATCACAAAAATTCTAAAGTGCAGTTCTGAAAAGAAACAGATATAGGTTATTTTTTGTCGGATAATTCTATATGCGCAGCTTTTTCATGTGAGTTAAATATCACAGAATTTCTCAGATATTACTCTGTAAAGAAACAGATTTCAGTCAACCTAATTTGGAGTCATAATCGTTGTTTACTCCCACCCCAATATATCAAAATATGTAAACCGAAAACTCAAGACTCTCGTATCTTCCCAACGTAATACATATTAATCATTTATTCCTCTTATGTTTCCAAGATTTCTCGTTAGATGTTATCAAGAACACCCCGATGAGAAAACTTTTCTAAAAAGTACTTATACTTTCTTAATTACTAATAGCTCGCTCTATTCGGAATTACCTATCGATTGTCTTAACGATGTGGAGCTTGGATAGAATCAGTCTGTATCAACATCAATGACGTCACGTACCTCTTTGATTAGCGGCTCGAATTAAGGATTTTGCAGGCTGAGCTTACGTTAATCAGCCATTTTGTTTCTGATTCGAGATTTCATTTCTGATATTAAATATTAGAAAGATGAAACAGATTTTAAATGTTAGAAAATTTTTATATAATTATTTAAAGTATTTAAAAGGACATAACCATTTTCCAGTTGAAAAGACTTCCTTAAAGCTTATGCTATATTCAATAGATATAAAAAAAATTCTTCTGATCTATTTGAAGAAAGTATTTACTATAGTCTAATTGAGGATAAATCTATAAAAAAAATATATTACAAGTAAAATATTTTTTAAATAGAAAAAACAATAATTTGTCTTTGAGCTAAAATAATATTAACACGAGAAATATGTTTCATTTTATAGCATGATAAATGCTAATTCTTTTAAATATTATCTATTTCTTCACAGTTTTTTTTTTAATTTGAAAATTTAATATGCTTATAAAATAACTTTTGAAATATTTTCGTATTCCAAAATATTTTTTTTTTGTTAAACAAAAAATAATTAATTGTTTTCTTAATTAAAATTGCTTTAACACGAGGAATACGTTTCATTTTATAGCATGATAAAAGCTAATTCTTTTAAATATTATCTATTTCTTCACAATTTTTAATTTTTTTTACCTGAAAATAGGATATACTTTAAGATATCAGATATCTGATGCTATTTTATTTCATTTTGATATAAAAATTTAGCTTCTAATATACAAATTTAAAAATTTATCTACAGGGTAAATAAATTTCAGTTGCTTTTCATTTGGCTTATATTTCCTATGTACTTTTTAAAAATATAACAATTTTAAATAGCAAAACCAAATATTTTTTAAAATTATAATGTTATTAAAGAACTTGTAAAAAAACTTCTTTTAGAAAAAACAAAGCTTTTTTTCTAAGGATTAATCAAAAAAAAGAAAAGACTTGCTACATTAAGCTTTACTTTTACAAGCTGAAATGTAAAGCTTCAAGCTTAATATACATGTATTTAAAAGCTTAAATTTAATTTTTAAGCTTTTAACTATTATCTGTTTCTTCACATATTTTAACTTTTTTCATAATTTGAAAATATGGTATACGTTAAAATGTCAGATATTTCGTGTTATTTTTATTTCATTTTGATATAAAAATTTAGCTTCTAATATGAAAATTTAAAAATTTATCTACAGGGTAAGTGAATTTCAATTGTTTTTCATTTGACTTTTTTATGTACTTTTAAAAATATACTATTTTAAATGGCAAAACTCAATATTTTTTAAGTTAGAATGTTATTAAAGAACTTGTAAAAAACTCCTTCTAGAAAGAGCAATTTTTTTTTCAATGATTAATCAAAAATAGGCTTGCTAGATTTACAAGCTTAAATGTAAAGCTTCAAGTTTAATATACATAGCTTTAAAAGCTTAAATTTAGTTTTTATGCTTTTAACATTATCTGTTTCTTCACAGTTTTTAACTTTTTTATAATTTGAAAATATGATGTACTTTAAAATGTCAGATATTTCGTGTTATTTTATTTCATTTTGATATAAAAATTTAGCTTCTAATATACAAATTTAAAATTTTATTTATAGTGTAAGTAAATTTCAATTGTCTTTCATTTGGCTTTTTATGTACTTTTTAAAAATATACTATTTTAGATGGCAAAACTAAATACTTTTTTAAGTTAGAATGTTATTAAAGAACTTGTAAAAACTTCTTCTAGAAAGAACAAAACTTTTTTTAACGATTAATCAAAAAAGGCTTGCTATGTAGGCTTGTTCCATGATTCTCTTTATGAAACCCCATAAATAGTATAACTTTTGAACAATAAAAAAAAGCTTCAGGTCATAACCAAACAAGAAACAAAATGGAGAATAACTAGTAGACCGGATCTCGAAGCAAGGAACTCGTGCTCGAATTAATTCTGTGTAACGTATACGTGATTGAAGGCGGAAAATTTGAAATGCTTAACTGCATTTGGGAAGATGTAATTATTCGCGATCGAGAATTTTCTCGAATACTGGCGCTACGGGAAGAATATGAATTCTCAGTTATGGCTTTAGCCCGGGGTGATCGAAATGGTAATTGCGGTGTATTGTGTGAGGGGATTTAATGCTACGCCGTTGTTTCGGTATGAGAAAGATTGATCTCTGACAGCGAGATAGGGAACAAGGAGGCAATTTAAGCGAATTAGCTCATACTTGCCGAGCAAATAAAATGACACGTGTTGTGTGGGAGGCTCTTAATTAATTACATACCAAGAATTTTTGGTGCGTTTGCTTGAGAAGTGGGAATCTGAAGTTGCGGTTGAAAATAAAATTTCACTCGGCGGAATACAAAATATCGGGCTTAATGATGATTTGACGATGGAAATGCATATCCTGATTATAAGATAAGAATTCGTATTGAAGGCTGCACACAAAGATGCGCTTTAAGAATAGTATTCGTACTTTAATATTTGACGGCTTTCTTGGTTTTCTGCAATGATAAAAATTAATGCAAAGTTGCGTTGAAAATAACATTTCACTCTGCGGAAAACTAATTGTATGGGTCTTAAAAATGATTAGAGGATAAAAATGCATATGATGATTATCAGATAAGAATCTGCACTGAAAGCTACTCGAAAATATACTTGTTAATAGTAATAATCTTACTTTAATATATGGCATCAATTTTGGATTTCTCGATTGATAAAAATTAATGCAAAGTTGCGTTGAAAATAACATTTCACTTGGAGTAAAATTAATTATAGGGGGCTCAAAAATGATTAGATGATAAAAATGCATAGGATGATTATCAGATAAGAATTTGCACTGAAAGCTATACTTGTTAATAGTAATAATCTTTAATATTTGGCAGCAATTTTGGATTTCTCGATTGATAAAGATTAATGCAAAGTTGCGTTGAAAATAACATTTCACTCTGCGGGAAACTAATTGTAGGGGGATTAAAAATGATTAGATGATAAAAATGCATATGATGATTATCAGATAAGATTTTCGTTTGAAAGCTACTCGAAAATATGCTTTTTAATAGTAGTAATGTTACTTTAATATTTGGCAGCAATTTGGGATTTCTCAGTTGATAAAAATTAATACAAAGTTGCAGTTGAAAATAAAATTTCATTCTGCGGAATACAAAATAGCCGGCTTAATAACGATTTGACGATGGAAATGCATATCCTGATTATCAGATAAGAGTTCGCATTGAGGGCTGCACACAAAGATGCACTTTAAGAATAGTATTTGTACTTTAATGTGTGACGGCTTTTTTTGTGTTCTTGAATGATAAAAGTTAATGCAAAGTTGTGTTGAAAATAACATTTCACTCTGAGGAAAACTAATTGTAGGGGGCTTAAAAATGATTAGATAATAAAAATGCATATGATGATTATCAGATAAGAATTTGCACTGAAAGCTACTCGAAAATATATTTGTTAATAGTGATAATCCTACTTTAATATTTAGCAACAATTTCGGATTTCTCTATTGATAAAAATTAATGCAAAGTTGAGTTGAAAATAACATGTCACTCTGAGGAAAATTAATTGTAGGGGGCTTAAAATGATTACATGATAAAAATGCATATTAGGATTATCAGATAAGAATTTGCAATGAAAGCTGCTTGAAAATATACTTGTTAGTAGTAATAATTTTGCTTTAATATTTGGCAGCAATTTTAGATTTCTTGATTGATAAAAATTAATTCAAAGTTGCCTTGAAGATAAAATTTCACAAGCTGGAATGCAAAATGCATGGAGATATTTTTTGAAGATAAAAATTAATATCCTGATTATATAATAAAAATTTGTATTGAAGGCTACACCAAAAGATACTCGTCAATCAATACTAGTATTCTTATCTTAACATTTGACAGCTATTTGGGATTTCTCGACTGATAAAAATTAATACAAAGTTGTGCTGATAATACAATTTCAGTCTCAGGAATACAGTTATATGAATTTAATAATTATTTGAAGATATGAATGCATATCATGATTATCAAACAATAATTTGTATTGAAGACTGTACCAAACATATAAAGTTGTGCTGATAACAAAATTTCAGTCACAGGAATACAGTTATATGAATTAATAATTATGTGAAGATGTAAATGCATATCATGATTATCAAATAATAATTTGCATTGAAGACTGTACCAAACAAGAGATACTCGCCAAGACTAGCAAAATTTCAAAATGAGATATATAAGAATGAAGTTAAAAAGAGGGGACTAAGTATCTTGGAACTTGAATTAATTCTTAGATAGAAAAAAAAATATTAAAAGGTTTCTTAAAAGCAATCTTTGAAATTTGCATTTCAAATAAGAAACTATTAACAACATACATCTTTTTCCCATTTACAACCAAATAGTCAAAGAAGTAATAAAAAACGGGAAGGTATAGTTCGTTACTTGACCCTCAGTTCTAATTCAACTTTTCATTTTGTGAAAAAAATCAAGACATTTTCTGCAGGTTTAGATAAGGAATTTCATTGTTATATAACTGTTTTCATCATTGTCTCACTTGTAGTCTATGAAGTTTAACCATAGACATTTTCCATCTGTATTAATTGACCTTTTCAGTAAAGGTCAAAATAAATTGCAGATAATAATGCATTTTCAGTCACATATGAGTTTTTTATTTGATGAATATGTTTAAAAAATATAACGCATATATTGAGAACAAGACCAAAACAAATACATAAACTGTTCCAACAAGAACTATTTTTTTTCCTTTTGTGCTATTTTGATGTTATTCTTTTGGGAAATCTTGTGCTGTATCCTTTTGAAAAATAAAAAATTATAATGCTCAATGTTTCAAATCAAAATATTTGTTTTTTGAAATATGAGTTTTATAAAACGATAGATCTATCCGTAGATAAACAAATTTAAATTCAAAGGCTTCTATCTGTGGAGACTATGTCAGTTATTTCCCATCTCACTCAAAATGTGTTATATTTTGCTGCGAAAGTACAAAACATACGTAATCCAATCTCTGACCTATGTTTCTATTTTTATATTGTTATTTTGGGGTCAATGTTTAAAAAAAAAATATTGGTCGTATACAAAATTCAATACTGATGAATCTAATTTATTTCTGTTACGTAACTATGTCAGTTATTTCCCATCTCACTCAAGATGTGTTATATTTTGCTGTTAAAGAACAAAACATACACAGTCTAAGCTCTGACCTATGTTTTTTATTTTTATTATTATTTTGGGGTCAATGTTTAAAAAAAATATTGGTCATACACAAAATTCAATACTGATGAATCTAATTTATTTCTGAACAAAAAAGGTTTTTCTTTTTTTTTTTAAGAGAAACTGTGTATAAAAACAATTTCATTTTTAAAGCCTTTTACACGTGATAACTTGTACAGGTTGAAAAAGCAACGAAATCGGCATACGATTTATTTTTTCTATGTAAAATCGTATTTCTCATGTGGAAGTGAAAAATTTTCCATTGACGTATTTTCGTTCAATTTGACGTATGATGATGCCGTTAATCCGTTCCATAATTTGAGTATTACATGAGGAATTACATGATTAACCGAAACAAGGAATTGTAAGGTAAATCCGTTGTTTTTTGAATGCGTACAGGTTGACGAGTGATAAGGTCTATATAAACGGGCAAGGAACTGCAAACCTCAGATTGAAAAAATTATCAACTTTAAAGTACATTCTGCTAATAAGTCTAAATAATGTTATTACACAAAGCATATAAAAATTTATTAGAAAATAACCTTAGCTAATTTTAGACTAAAATGCAGACATCCCTCAAAGCTCATAATTTATTGATTCTGTAGTGAGATTCAACTTTGCATTAGGTAAAGTTGTGATACATGCGACGTAGATAGAACTAACTATTACGTTATTAATGCATGTTACAGACATTTGTTCCTGAAAGCCAAAGATCTGCATATATAGAAATTTACGAGTTAATTTTCAACAACAATATTCACGATTTCACGTTTTCAGAATTTCCTGTAGCCAAACGATTGCCGAATGGTAGATCGTGGCTCTTCGGTATCAGACTCCGTGGGTTCGAATTCCACTGGATGTTCGTAGCCGTTCGGAATTACCTTTGAGTAGTAGGTCCCGGTTTCATTAAACGTCGTGAGCAAAACAGTAGACCGAAGCGCTCCAAACAATCTAACTAGCCGAATTTCCTCTTATTCGAGAATTGTCGGAATTTTTAACTGTATGACTCAGTTCAAGTACCATGCTGTTTGAGGGATACTTTTACAGGATTTAAAAACTGATTAGTACAACAACATTCATTTAAAAAGTTTTTATTGTACTGCATATTAGCTAATTGCTTTCAATTTCTCACTACATGTTTGGCCTTACTATAAAGAAGATACTCGGTATTTTACTTTCACTTACGTTAAATTAAATTTATGTAAAATAATTACATTAAAGCATTCAGAGAACTAGAAATTATTTTGGTTGTTTTACTGTGCAAAACTCTCTATAAATCGACAAAATATAATGCTCTGGAAACATTTTTAAGTTTATAATTTTGAAACAAAAATGTTAAACAGTGAAATATGATTTCTAAGTTTTAAAAATAAGACAGTTTTAAAAAATTATATTAATTATATGACTTAATATTCAATTATATGAGTTAAATAATGCGGATATTAATAAAAATTATACTGTTGCAATGTTAGATTTTAGTAACTTTATAAGTCTATTTTATTATTGCTATTTCAACATTTCTATTTTCCATTTTATGTAATACATTTATTTTTAAACACTTCGATTTTATTATTTTTGTTTCAGATGCATTTGGATATGTAGTTGCTTATTTAAAAATATTTAAAGATTAATGGTAAAAAAATAATTAAAATTATATAAATATATTACACAAAATATATTATATGGCAAGACTCTTTGTTAGATATTAAATAATGAACTTAATATATTTTTTATACTTTTTCTATCAAAAAAATTATAAAGTTATGCAAAAATATAATTTTAAAAAATGGATAAAATAAATTTTTTTTTTACTTTATCCATCTATTGGAATATTAACTTATGCAGCATCTTTTAATAATTGCCTAATTTAAATTTAAAATTAATCCTAAAAAGATTCCATTCTTTGCGTTAGAGTATGAATCCTGTATTAGATTATTTACTGTGCAGTACTACGTCTAGAGCAACAGGATTCTGTACAGTATTTGGCCAATCAATATTTTTCTACTGATGCGACTGATATACGGGCAATCTGAACCCATTCGACCCTTGTGCAATCAATAATCGTTCCGTTCCAGGGGAAAGTGGACAACTGTTCAGCTCTAATTACGGAGACCACGGGGGGTGCGTAAACGGCTGCTAACAAAAGACCACTCAGCGGAATCGATAGATTGAAGACGATGAAAAGGGTCCGTAAAATTCGCTACGAAAATGCCCCGCACGTCAACGATCGAGTCTTAGAGGACACAAAGTAAAATTAAACTATTTGGGTATTTTGATATAAAGCTGTCCAAATGGATTTTGATTGAAATTTTATTTATTTTTCTTTTTTTTTTACACTTTCAACCATTTATACAGAAACCAAATAAAAACCATTTAATAGATTGTTTTATTTATGGTAACACATAAACTTTAAAATTTATTTTATCTGATAGCAATATTGTTGCTCTATCTCATATACATACTGCATAAAATTATTCCTAAAACCCGAATCATAACAAATATATGATCTATATGCAAAAAACTTTTTTAATCGTTTTTATTTAACAAGAAAAACGATAAAAAAAACTCTTAAAAGCAAAATTTTGTTTGAGTTTTTAGTTATACTTCTTGCAAATAGATGGCGACACCAGTTTAAAATATCTACAATTGGGATTCCAGTTACCCTGAACAGCTTTTTGCATTTACTAAATGATTTTATTTTATTTTTCTCCAATCTAATTTTTATGATTGAATATTGTATTATCACCAGAATTGAACCTATGTGCAAAATTTTATATGTCTAGGTAGTCAGGATAAAAATTTTATATGTCAATGTGCAAAAGTTTATATGTCTAGATCAGGGATGGGCAAACTACGCCCATGGGCCAACTAGGAAGGTTTTATCGGGACCGCGGATAGAATTTTAAGTTGCCGGTCCGAGACAAATTAAAAAAAATATACATTTACACGTTATATAGCCATCTCCTATTCTATTTTGCTTAGATATTATATCCCAAATTTATTATCTAACGCCCAGAAGATGAGCGGTATATTTGCTTCTTATATGTGAACAAGTGTTGTCAACTTTGAACCTTAGAAAGAATAATTTCAGAAGTAGACTGACAGCGGAGCATTTAGCATCGTTCCTTAAAATCAGTGCATCTCACTTCGAACATCAGTATAAGGAACTTTTAAAAATGAAATCGTAATTTCATTCATCTCATTAACGTATTTAAACCGTTAGGTACTTGTATATTATTTTTAAAATTTTAGAAAAATTTATCTTGGCCCACCAAATTTATTTTTATTTTCTTTCGATTTTGGGCCCACAGCCGAAAAATTTATCCATCCCTGTTCAAGATAGTTAAAAATTGATTTCAAAATATCAACTGACACACAAAGTAAAGTTAAGTAAAATACATTAAAAAATGTACGGATTTCAGAGGCATTCCGAGATTAAGACTTGGAGTCAATAATATCATTCAAACTATTTAAGAAGTTTTTTATCCACTACCAACATTTTACCTCTCTTATAAACAAACAATCTTCCGCTCACTTGTATATGTTATCTGAGCCACATCTAGTCATTATGGAAATTTCATTTAAATATAAACAAATCTCCAATTTATTAACTGCACAAAAATAGCAAAACGTTTCCCGAGGCTGAACCTGCTAGTTTCTCTCACTGTTACCCCGTTAGTCTTCCACGTTTATTAAATATTTGTAAAGAAAAGTTTCTTTTCTAATTCATATTTTAACCATGACCGAATTATCTTTTTTTTTTCTTCTTGTTCATTCCACAATGGTAAGACATAGTGGACACTTTTTTTACCTTGAGAATAGTTGCTGATTCAAAACTATGTACCATTGTTTATGTATTCTTATTTTATAAATTAAATTACCTTTAAATAACACGTATTATTAAAGCTTTTATATTCCTTATACCTTCGGGAAATACATATAAAGTGTATATTGTCATCAAAAGAAATCATTGGGCATGTAGATTTGTATGTTTATATTTAGTTTATGAAACGCTAATTAGTTCAATCCCTTACCGTTTAAAGGATTTTTCATTTTGAAGTGTCTATTTGTAAAGCGTCTATTTTAAGCTATCACTTTGATACTAATGAGATATCAATTTTAGTATAATATAATATACACACACTTATATATGACTTTTAAAGTTCTGAAGAATATTAAACTTAGCAATTTATTTAATATAAAAAAAAACTTTATAAATTTATAAAAATTATTTATTGAAACATTTGTAATATTTTAATGCATTATATTCTAAAAACAATTTTAAAGATATTTAAAGTAATATAACAATAAAAGTATGAAGAATCCAAATAGAGCTACTGAGATATCTACAGGTAATAATTCAAAATAAAATTTGTCTAAAACAATCACATTGATCTTTTATAATTTCAGTATAACAACATTAGCAAATAAAAGAAAACGCATTCATGTGCATTCTGTAGTTGCTTATTTAACAATGTTTGAAGTCAAACATTTGATTTACACATTAATTATAATTATAAAAATATATTACTCAACTATGTTACGTTGCACAACTTTATGTAAAATAATAAATTATTGACTTAATATTTTTTTTTAGTTTTTCTATCATGCAATAAATTTATAAAACAATGCAAAAATATATAATTTTTTAAAAAAGTGGATAAAATAAAAAATTAAAATAATCTTTTTATTTTATCCATTTATTGGAATAATAACTTATGCAGCATCCTTTAATAATTGCCTAAGTTAAAATTTAAATTGTGCTAATTAATAATAAATATATGAAGGAATACACTTAATGATTAAATATCATCATTAATAGTTTTACAAGAATAGATTGAAACTTGATATCTTCGTCTTTTCCAAATTAAATAGTCCTTTCTAAAACAATTCCTACTAAAACATGATAATTAATTTTTTAATTATTTTAGAAAAACGTAAAAAGTATTCTTTTAAACATCTGCAGTATAAAGTTATTATCAAAACTACTATGTTTGAAATATACTATTAAAGTTCTTAAAATTTATATATAACGATAAAAAATATGATGGCATATTCAAATACAGAATAACTGAAATGATATTTGCAGATAGTATGTTTGGAGCACTTTTTTGCAACACGAGGGTTACTGAGACCGGGACCTACTGCTTAAAACCGATACCGAACGGCTACAAACATCCATCCCACAGTGGAATTCAAAGCCACGGAATCCGGTATAGACGTTCAGTGCCCTAACAGTTCGACCATCGTTCGGCACATAGTATGTTTAATTCAGAACAAGTTTTCTTTAACACAATACGATCTGTTATGACTTAAGTATAATGGCATTAACAAATACGTGTAAAAGTATTCATATATATTGCAGAATATACATTGTAATAAAGATATGAAGGAATATATTTAACGATTGAATTTTATCATTAATAAGTATATAAGAGTAGATGAAACATTGATTTTACATCTTTTTTGAATTGAATATTCCTTTCTAAAATATAACAATTATTTTTTAAACTAACCTACTAAAACATAATTATTTTTAAAACTAATTACAAAAATATAAAAAAGTAGTCTTTCAAACATCTGAAATGTACCCAAAATTATTATAAAAATTAGTATGACTGAAATGTACTATTAAGGTTATTAACATATGGTCCATCATATTACGGGATCAGTAAAACTTTTAATTTTACAATATTGTAAAGTACCCTATGAGGCAGGTAAAAATATGGTTTGTTTTTTGGCTGAGAATTATCTGGTACATGCTCAATAATTTGTTTATCTTAATACTCCTCTAAAGTCTCCCGATACTGTGAATGCAGTTTAGAAACTAGTTGAATTCATTTAGAAAGATAATTCAAAGTTTTCTTAGCTACGTCGAACTTATTGTTAAGTTCTTCACATTTTTTTTTTTTTTTTTTTTTTTGTAAAGGAATGAAACTTTCATTTACACTACACCCTGGGTGTAGATAGAATTTGTTGTTAATACCGGTGATAACATTTTCATTGCAAAAAAATAATAGACGATTAAATTTTAAATTATCACATATATACCTAATCTATTATTTAAGTGAAATATAAACTTAATTTTTACTTTAATTTTTGTGATTTCGTGAAAATATTGTTTTTTTTATTAAATAATCATACAGTATGTATTAAAGTGTAAAATAAAAAAAAGTTTCATTCATAAAAACAAAGTAGTGTTCGATTTACTGCGATTTTTCTGAATAACTAAACTTTCGCGCGATTCACGAAAAAACGCCCACTGCACGCGTAAGTTGGCGATGAAGCATTTCCGCATGCCAAGTGTTAATGTTATTAAAATTTATATAGAGAGATAAAAATATGATGGTAAATTCAAATACTGAGCAAATGAAATGATATCTACAGATAGTATATTTAAATCATAACATGTTTTATCTAATACAATCGTATCGAGCTGATATGACTTCAGTATAATAACAGTAACAAATACATGAAAGCGTATTCATATATATTGAAGAACATAAATTGCGTTAAGGATATGACGGAATACGCTAAATGATTAAATTTTATCATTAATATTTATATAAAGGTAGATTGAAACTCCGACTGCTATTTACGTCCCTTCGAAATTGAATGCTCCCTGCTAAAACAATCAATAGCCGCTCTCATGGGAAAAGTGGACAACAGTTTAACGCAAATTATGACGACCACGGGCGTTGTGTGTATAAAGAGTGGGCCTAACAATGGACTACTTCGCGAAATCGATAATTTGGAAACGCTCACACAAATTCATGCTTTTGTATTTCTCGAGTATTTACCACCCGAGAAATTTTGCACGATATTGTCATAATGACAAAGCAAGCCTGGGTATATATTCGGTGTGGAATACGGGGTGTAATTTATAACTAGGGAAGCTTACAGGTGGCCAGATATTTCAAAGCGGATAAGAGAATATAAAGAGAGAAACTGTTGCTAGAGATGAGAGTTTGGAAATCTGTTTATTAAATAGCTGCTGAAAAGATAAAAAGCGGGTGATATTCAGCAATATTTTAACGTTTGTTGTTTGAGTAGCAAAGGAATGTTATTAACATTACTAGCATATAGCCCGTCATATGACGGTATCAGTAAAATATTTAATTTTCCATGATATATCATATGAAGCAGATAAAAAAATGGTTGTTTTTTTGGCTGAGAATTATCTGGTACACGCTCAATAATTTGTTTATCTTTACTGACCGTATGTTAGTTTCCAATTTTAATTTATCTTGTTGTATTACGTAATAGGATGGACAGCAGAGGTTTAAATACTGACAGTGATTATTTGGCAGATAAAAAAAAATGGTTGGTTTTTTTGGCTGAGAGTTATCTGGTAAACACTCAATAATTTGTTTTTCTTTACTGACCGTATGTTAGTTGCCAACTTTAATTTATCTTGTCATATTAAGTAATAGGATGGACAGCAGAGGTTTAAATATTGACAGTGATTATTTGGCAGATAAAAAAATTGTTGGTTTTTTGGCTGATAATTATCTGGTACACTATCAGTAATTTGTTTATCTTTGCTGACCGTATGTTAGTTTCCAACTTTAATTTATCTTGTTATATTACGTAATAGGATGGACAGCAGAGGTTTAAGTATTGACAGTGATTATTTGGTAGATAAAAAAATGGTTGTTTTTTTGGCTGAGAATTATCTGGTACACGCTCAATAATTTGTTTATCTTTACTGACCGTATGTTAATTTCCAACTTTAATTTATCTTGTTATATTACGTAATAGAATGAACAGCAGATGTTTAAATATTGACAGTGATTATTTGGCAGATAAAAAAAATGATTGGTTTTTTGGCTGAGAATTATCTGGTACATGCTCAATAATTTGTTTATCTTTACTGGCCGTATATTAGTTTCCAACTTTAATTTGTCTTGTTATATTACGTAATAGGATGGACAGCAGAGGTTTAAATATTGACAGTGATTATTTGGCAGATAAAAAATGGTTGGTTTTTTGGCTGAGAATTATCTGGTACACGCTCAATAATTTGTTTATCTTTACTGACCGTATGTTAGTTTCCAACTTTAATTTATCTTGTTATATTACGTAATAAAATGGACAGCAGAGGTTTAAATATTGACAGTGATTATTTGGCAGATAAAAAATGGTTGGTTTTTTGGCTGAGAATTATCTGGTACACGCTCAATAACTTGTTTATCTTTACTGACCGCATGTTAGTTTATAACGTTAATTTATCTTGTTATATTACGTTATAGGATAGACAGCAGAGGTTTAAATATTGACAGTGATTATTTGGCAAATAAAAAAATGGTTGGTTTTTTTCGCTGAGAATTATCTGGTACACTCTTAGTAATTTTTTTATCTTTGCTGACCGCATGTTAGTTGCCAACTTTAATTTATTTTGCCATATTATGTGATAAGGTGAACAGCATAGATTTTAATATTGACAGTGATTATATGGCGGTATATATGAATGACGTCCAAAATTTGGCGATTCGATTGCAAACCATGTGGTTATGTATAAAAAACAAACACATAAACGAACAAACTTCTTGATTTTCAAAGACATATAACTTAAACGCAATTTATTTATTAGTCAGTGAAACAGACACCTAGAGTTTTATGACAATAATTTGCTGTTAATACTGGTGATAAAATTTTCATTGCAACAAAAAATAATCGATGATTCAATTTAAAATTATCACATATGTACCTAATCTATTATTTAAGCCAAATATAAAAGAAAATTATTCACGTCATATCTAAGTTCAGCTATAAAACGTATGAAAATAACGCAGACGATATTTAAATAATTGAAAATAAGAAATGATTAAATGAGATGGTTAAAGGAATAACGTCATAATGCTAGATAGAAAATTTTATTTTTACTTATTTATTATGTGATAAATTGATAAATTTATTCGCCTGTTCTTAACCGGGGAAAATAGGGATTGAAATAATGGCATTAAACGATCGAAAAGAGGGGAAGGGGTGCATTTCGAACGTTTTTGAACTCTCTTTGAATTTTTCTAACCCTAACTCATAAGAATCCAATATGGATACCTTATTCATTTCAGGCCCATCCGCTTCATAAATTCGAGGACAGACGGACAGATAACTTAGGCTATTATTATATAGCTTAGTTATCTGTATGTTCTTAGGCTTAGTATGTCCTTACGCTATTATTATATAGGGGATTATTCTCTAGTTAAGGAAAAGGTTGCTTTTATACCATTTTCTGTACATATAAAAAAGTGAGCAAGATTAAGGTGAACAGAACTAAATACTACCCTTCGAGATGCCGAACGTTGGCCGATTGGTTAGGGCGTTGGTCGTCGGTACCGAAGTTCGTGGGTTCGAATCCCCCTATGGCATGGGTGTTCGTAGTCGTTTGGAATCGGCTTTAAGCAGTAGGTCCAGCTCTCCCTCGTGTGCAAAACAGTAGATCGTACAACTCCAAACCAAACCAAACCAACCCAAAACCCTTCAAGACATGCTTAGTTGAGCTGTGATATATTGGTATAAACTTTGGGATATCCTAAATTCGATTCAGCCTAACCAATTTTGAAACCGATAATCTAGAAAACTTTAAGTTAAATATTCAAAGCAGAATTATTTTTTCCGTCTTTTTTGTCAAATAAGCCAATATATTTAAAGATAAGTGTATTGCTGGACAAATTTTATGTCTGTATAAATGCTTAAAGCCTAGTTTACAGCTATGAGAATGGATACATGATTACGGAAATGATGGTGAAAATTTATATCTTTTTGAAACTGCATAAAAAGGTAACTGTAAATAATGTGCATCTATGTAAATAACCAATTATTTATAATTTAATGCATGACCTGAAATTCTGTTTTAACCGAAGCAACAGACAAGATGATAGTTGAATGATTCATCACATATCAGCATAAAAGTCGGTTTGAATCGCTATTAAACAGTTATCTAGATAGACAAAAAGCACCAATCCGTTACAAATCAAGATACAAGAGGAATAAATCACTTAACGAAGAAAAAAATTAAAATAAAAAGCGGTGAAAAGCGTTACAAGCCATGCTAAACTGATTGATCGATCGAATATTATCCAATGCAAAATATTCACATATACTGATGAACGAGCGCGCTTAATACAATTGGAGAGTCCTTCTGGATAAGGAAGTAAAAGCTGAAATGTCAAAACTGAGTTATTGAGAGTACAAAGCTTTTATGAAAGTGTGTAATAAGGTGAAGAAATCGCACTGTGAGGTCCATTGTTATCACCACAGGTGAAAGGTCAGAAATGCTGCTCTTAAAACATATCTTAGCGAACTATTATCACCAGTAAGCAACATATGCATTAAGGAAGAACATAGGAAGAAACTGAGGTAGCCATGATGTTTGATGGGCATCTTAGTAGGAAGTAAACACTATTATTTTGCATCCGATAATTTTCCATAGCGTGACCTTCAAATGGAAGAAAAACCCAAAATGAAAACATGAAAATCTGTATTTTGCCAATAAAAACTACTAGCAGGACCGTTCCTGGCGAGTATGCAACGGATGTCCCGCAAGCAGACAGTAAAATTTAGGGGCACCAGATTTGATATGTGTCCTGTCAAGCGGTAGTTACATGTTCAACGATAAATAACAGTTAGTTATTCATACATTTTTTGGTTAATAGTTGAAAGATGACATACTGAAGAATTTGGATAGCATATTTTGTCTTCCTGTCCTTTTTGGGCCTTTGGATGACAATTAACCCCGGGAATATGAGATACGTGAGTGTTCAACGGGAATTATATTATGCAATGTTTTTGTCTAATATAGCAAATACAGTAAATTAGCATACTATTAACATTATTATCGCTTTTATAATAATAGTTTCCCCATAAATTTCGTTTTAATGAATATTATTACAATTTATTCCCACAATATTACAGAATTTATTTTATTTTTATTATTTTGGATAGCAGATTATGTCTTCCTGTCCTTTTTTACCTTTGGGTGACAGTTAACTCCGGGAATGTGCGGTGTGCATGTTTTCAACGGGAAATGCATTATGCAATGTTTTTGTCAAATATAGCAAACACAATAGACTAGCATACTATTAACATTATTATAGCTTTTATAATAATAATTTCCCCATAAATTTCATTTTGATGAATATTATTACATTCTATTCCTGCATTATTACCGAATTTATTTTACTTTCATTTAATTTGGATAGCATATTTTGTCTCCCTGGCCTTTGGATGATAGTTAACCCCGGGAGTGTGCAGTGTGCGTGTTTTCAACGGGAAATGCATTATGCAATGTTTTTGTCCAATATAGCAAACACAATAGACTCGCATACTATTAACATTATTATCGCTTTTATCATAATAGCTTCCCCATAAAATTCGTTTTAATAAATATTATTACAATCTATTCCACAATATTACAGAATTTATTTTATTTTCATTATTTTGGATAGCAGAATTTGTCTCTCTAGCCTTTTTGGCCTTTAGGTAACTCCGGGAATGTGCGGTGTGCGTGTTTTCAGTGGGAAATGCATTATGCAATGTTTTTGTCCAATATAGCAAACACAATAGACTAGAATACTATTAACATTATTATCGCTTTTATAATAATAATTTCCCCATAAATTTCGTTTTAATCAATATTATTCCATTCTAATCCTACATTCTTACCGAATTTATTTTATTTTCATTGGATAAAGGATTTTGTTGACAGTTAACCCCGGGAATGCGTGATGTGTGCTTGTTCAACGGGAAATATTTTATACAATGTTTTTGGCCAATATAGCAAACTGTTAACATTATTATCAATTTTATTATAATAATTTCCCCATAAATTTCGTTTTAATAAATATTATTACATTCCATTCCTGCATTATTACCGGATTTATTTTATTTTCATTAATTGAGATAGCAGATTTTGTCTCCCTGGCCTTTTCGGCCTTTGGATGACAGTCTATCCCAGCAATGTGTAATTTGTGCATGTTAAACGGGAAATATATTATGCAATGCTTTTGTCCAATGTTGCAAACACAATAGACTAGCATACTATTAACATTATTATCGCTTTTATAATAATAATTTTCCCATAAATTTTGTTGTAATGAATATTATTACATTCTATTTTTGCATTATTACCGAATTTATTTTATTTTCATTAATTTATTCAATTATTTATTGTGTATTACAAATACATTGTCAAGCTCTTTAATTTACTGGTGAAGGGTTTTGTTGACATCTAACACCATAGGAAACCATGTAATCGAATGCCTCAAAGTTCTTCCTCGGTGAATTAAAGAATTCGGCCTATCCCATCTTGTTTGTTTTGTGTGACTCGTGAAAGTACTTATTTTTACTAAGTTAGAGTTTTTGTTTATATCATTCGGTTTGTTACATTGGTTATTTGTTCTGATTTACATCAAAAACTAAATTAAAAATATTATATTTCATTGTTTTAAAAGTGTATAGAAGAGAAAAAAACCCTCCCGCAGGAACTTGTCTTCTTAAGAACAGCATTGGCTATAACAAAGCAAATTTATCAGTCATTTAAATAGAGGAGCAAAATATGTATTTAACCTACAGTAAATACTTTGTTCACCATAAACAATGACATATGTAAGTACTTTAATTATGACTTTTTCTCTGTACAGGTGATAGTTTAATGTAACCTTCTTACTGTCTTTTCGATTTGGGATTTTTCTAACACGAGTGTATTTTCAAAATTTTTTCACCATCGTCACAAATATGAATTGCAAAAAGTCCTACTTTCTCAAACCTGTTTTAACCACTGCATCATAGTTTCAGGATGTTTGGGCCAGCGTATATTTCCAATTTTCAGCATACTTTTACTGATTTCTACTGTTATCTTATTTTTGGGGGCGGAGGGGGAGGACTGTACCACTTTTTTCTGTTCATTTTTTCTTATGTAAACAATTTCTATGACTTTCTTTATCAAATCTATGAAACTATTTTTATTTGAAGTAACTGATAGACAGTGATGATATCTTTAGATGTAAATAAATTACCTTACGTGAAATATTTTGCAATAATTCATCTTTTTGAGGGGTTTTCTTCTAAAATTAAAAAAAAAATTATGATTCAAAATTTAGCTAATCTAATAGTTAATTATTTGCTCTATGTAATGCTATATACTGCACAAAATTAAGAAAAAAAAAACAAATTTTAATAAATAAAAAGTATATGAAAGTTAATAGCATTCCACTATTAAAAAACGATTTGAAATTAATATTACTTAAAACATAGTTTTCGCAACTTACGAGCATGATAGCTAAACATATATTAAACACAACACTTATTCTATCTGTAATAAAATTATAAAATTATTCCTGAATGATAAGTTACAATAAAAAGTTTAAAACAATAATAAAACACTATGCCATATCACTATCCGTAATATTTAAAATATTTTACCCCATAGATAAGACTAATTTTATTCTATGCTTATATATTTGTATTGTGTGTAAATTGAGTTAATATAATTCAGTTAATTAAAGAGATGTGTTATTTTAACTATTAATTAGTTATCATCTCTATCTACTTCTAGATTTTTTACGAGTTTGAACTTTTTATAAGAAAAAATTCTATATTAGTTATTCATTTTATAGAATGCAGTTTTCAGATCACTGTAATTGATGGTGTAAGTCAATATTTATATTCTACATAAAGTTATAAAGCGAACCATAATATAACATTTATATTTTTTTTTCAAAATTTTAATGTATAAATTGTTTTTATTTTATCTACAATAAATTAAGATGAATTATTTCATGATTTTATAAGATTTGAAACCGGTTTCAAATGTTTCACAAATTTATGTATAATTTTACAAAATATTTAAAGACTTATAGTCTATCAAATCACGCATGTTTTCAGCATGCACCAAGATATTTTATGATACCCCTTAAGAAAAGTGTTAGTTCCTATTTTGTACATTTGGGTACAATAACTTTTAAATCACTTGATCTTGAAGTAGATGTTCTAATTTTCCTTACGATACGTTAAGAAGAATTATTTCATGATTTTATAAGAGTTGAAACAGGTTTCAAATGTTTTGCAAATTCATGTGTAATTTTACAAAATATTTAAAGACTTATAGTCTATCAAATCACGCATGTTTTCAGCATGCACCAAGATATTTTATGATACCCCTTAAGAAAAGTGTTAGTTCCTATTTTGTACATTTGGGTACAATAACTTTTAAATCACTTGATCTTGAAGTAGATGTTCTAATTTTCCTTACGATACGTTAAGAAGAATTATTTCATGATTTTATAAGAGTTGAAACAGGTTTCAAATGTTTTGCAAATTCATGTGTAATTTTACAAAATATTTAAAGACTTATAGTCTATCAAATCACGCATGTTTTCAGCATGCACAAAGATATTTTATGATACCCCTTAAGAAAAGTGTTAGTTCCTATTTTGTACCTTTGGGTACAATAACTTTTAAATCACATGATCTTGAAGTAGATGTTCTAATTTTCTTTACGATACATTAAGAAGAATTATTTCATGATTTTATAAGAGTTGAAACAGGTTTCAAATGTTTTGCAAATTCATGTGTAATTTTACAAAATATTTAAAGATTTATAGTCTATCAAAGTATGCATACTTTCAGCATGCGCCAATATATTTTATGATACTCCTTAATAGCAGTTTTGGTTCCTATTTCGTACCTTTGGGTATAAACATTTAAATCACATAGTTTTGAAGTAGATGTGTTGATTTTCGTTACGATATATTAAGACGAATTGTTTCATGATAAGAGTTGAAACAGGTTTCAAATGTTTTGCAAATTCATGTGTAATTTTACAAAATATTTAAAGATTTATAGTCTATCAAAGTATGCATACTTTCAGCATGCGCCAATATATTTTATGATACTCCTTAATAGCAGTTTTGGTTCCTATTTCGTACCTTTGGGTATAAACAATTAAATCTCATAGTTTTGAAGTAGATGTGTTGATTTTCCTTACG
>CM063511.1:92881529-92931529 GCA_032207245.1 Pardosa pseudoannulata | reverse complement strand
ACACTTTTCCTTAAAAAACAAATGAGACCGTAAATTTTTTACCTCTAAAAATTATCATGAAAAGTACTTTTTGGACTGTTCCTTGATGAAATACAAATATCTTTTTTATTGTAACAAAATGCAAAAGTAATTATACAGTTTTGACAAAGTATAATTTGGAAAAATTCGTTTAACAAACATCTAACTTCGTTTTTTAAAATCAAAAAGGAATTACTTGTTTACAACAAAGGACAATCTAGATATTCATCAATCTATGATTACTTTACCTGTCCAATAATAATTTACTATCAATGATATTATCAAATGTATTGAATTCTACCCACAAAAAAAGAAAAAAAAGAAAGGAAAAAATTTATATATCAGCATAATTAATACATCTATATATCAAATGTATACACTTGTATAACGTATGAATGATTGATTGATCTAAATATATATTTCTTCACATAATTTAATATTTAAAAACTAAATGTATAGTAATAGGGGAAGATTCATATCTTTTGATTCGTTCAATTCTACTGTGGGCATGTTTGTTTATTCATTTACCCTAGACTATTATCTCATAAGCTCTCTAATTGCAAAAACAGAAGACTCTAGCTCTCTAAACCAAACTAAACCTTGTTATGTATAGTTCGAAAAATTTAGAAGATCTTTTCACTGTACTTAAGAAAACATTTCATATTATAAATAATATATTAAACAGTTTAGAAAACAAAATTAACGGTAACTAATCAAAATTCATTTATTAAATTAATTGCCTGAATCAAATAAATATTGTAAACTTTTAAATCAACTTTGTAAAGTCTTAGACAGTATATAAAATAAAATAAAATTTTGGACTGTTTCCTTGATGAATCTCAATTCCGTATGCGTCTGTATTCATCGTAACACAAATGCACAAAGCTCAAGTGGAAAGCTCTACAGTTTATGACGAATTAAGTATGAATTTCCTTTAAATAACCTGAAAGAAGTCTCGGTATATAAAAATAAAATATGATTTTGGACTGTTTGCTTGATAAATTTCATTTCCGTAAGCCTCTGTATTCATCCTAACACAAATGCTGAAAGCTTAAGTGGTAAACTGTACAGTTTATGATGAATTAAGTATGAATTTTCTTTAAATAACCTGAAAACAGTCTCAGATAGTATATAAAAATAAAATAGGATTTTGGACTGTTTGCTTGATGAATCTCACTTCCGTAAACCTCTGTATTCATTGTAACACAAATATAGAAAGCGAAAGTGGAAAACTATACAGTTTTTGATGAATTAAGTATGAATTTCCATTTAATAACCTGAAAAAGTATCAGTATATAAAAATAAAATATGATTTTGAACTGTTTGCTTGATGAATCTCATTTCCGTAAGCCTCTGTATTCATCGTGACACAAATATAGAAAGCGAAAGTGAAAACTGTATAGCTTGTGACAAATTAAGTATGAATTTCCTTTAAATAACTGAAAAAATTCAATATAAAAATAAAAATTTGATTTTGAATGTTTGCTTGATGAATCTCTTTTCCGTGCCTCTGTATTCTGTATTCATTGTAACACAAATATAGAAAGCGAAAGTGGAAAACTATACAGTTTTTGATGAATTAAGTATGAATTTCCATTTAATAACCTGAAAAAGTATCAGTATATAAAAATAAAATATGATTTTGAACTGTTTGCTTGATGAATCTCATTTCCGTAAGCCTCTGTATTCATCGTGACACAAATATAGAAAGCGAAAGTGAAAACTGTATAGCTTGTGACAAATTAAGTATAAATTTCCTTTAAATAACCTGCAAAACTAAATTTCAACAAATCCATTTTTTTCTCTGTTCCAAAAACAGGATGTACCTCTCTGTAATATTCCTGTATTTACAACAACGGAACCAAACTGGATAAAACGTCCTCCTGCTGATACTGATTATTGTACCTCCCAAAAAACTGGACCGGTGGTAACATTCGTTTGACAAACAATTGTCGGACAGCAGCGTCCCTTCAAATTGGATTTAATCCCGTATCTCCACCAGTTTCCTTTTGTGTACCAGTAGTCACTCGGGAGCTACAAGGCCTTCAGACCCCCAATTGGATTTAAACTCAATAATCACACGGTCCCGTTCACTGTTTAGAGTTTCATTTATCCCGGAGGAAGTTCTGGGTTCTTTTTTTTTTTCCCCTTTTCGTATGAAAATTGCTTAACAAGCATTTTCTGTGCGTAACTGTGACTGTTTTTGTGACGTCATTTACAAATTAATGAGAAAGGAAATTGCTCTCGGGTGTTAATAAGTTATTCTCGTTTTTAGGGATGCGTTGTCTTCCGTGATTCTTTGACTCGTTCGTCTTGTGTCTTCTTAATTACAAGAAACGAAATGTACAGTTAAATCAGATGGAAGAAAAAGAATCGGTCGTCGATTAAAAAATTTTGACTTTTAATTAAAATCTATTTCATCGGGAATCTCTAGCAGGAAATTCTTAAAATTTGTGTAGAATATTAATTTGCTTTTGTCTTTAAACTAATTTAAGGGGAAAATATCCATTATTCTGAGGAAATAGTAAACATTTTTAAAATGGCAAAGAAAACAATACATTGATAGTAGCCTAAATATTGGAAAAGGTTTAATGTATTGTAGCACTTGTTGTTTCTCATGCTACTTGGACAAAACAAGCACGATTGAGCCATATACTACTCGTATTAAGGCAAAGAGGTGTGCCTTTCGTTTTAATGAGCATCGTTAAGGTGAAAGAACGACTTTGCTCAAGTGGGTCCTCGTAATTTTGAAGCAGGGGCCAAGAAGAAGACCCATAGACTTGGCCTGACACCCCCAGAGGTATTGATTGAGAGAAAATGGAGGACATTGTGACCACGAACATATTTTAAGTGACCCAGTCACCTTTAACGAACACGGCAGATCTTAGGTCGGCTCGGGTTTCGAACCCACAACCTCTCAGTTACGAGATCGTTGTTTTTGTCGACTGAGCTACCGCGGATCCCTGTAGCACTTTCCATGTGTATATTCTAAGCCTAGTTTAAATATCAAATAAGAATTTTAACTAACACATATATACACACATACACACACAAATTGGTATACAAGTGTCATACCGAAAGATGGGTTAGAAGTTGCTTTTCAGTATCAGAGTTCACAGGTTTGAATCTCATGGATGAATTTCACACTTCCCCATTTGAATTTGGCTTTAAGCAGTAAATGCTAATCTTATAATTCCTTTTGTAGAAAAAACAGTAGATCGTAGAGCTTTAAATCAAACCAAATAGAACATACATGGATACTTATATACCATCTATCTATACGTATGTTGTTTTAGATACGTATGTATCATTGCGTAAAATGAATCTGGGGAAATAAAGTGTCCTGAAATATATTTGCCTAATAAATATTTGCATAATAAAAAAAAATCCGATTTTTACCTTTAAATGCGTTTTGTACAAATCAATGCCTTAATTTACATGCTATTCTTTTCTATAGTATTTTATTGTGATATCATTTCTATTCAAAATTCCTATTAATAATATTTAGTTTTAAAACTACGCATATTCAAGCTCAAAATCATTAAGTTAAAATCCATAAAGTGTTACAGTTGCCAAAAAAAAATTTTTTTGAAAACATTTTTGAACATATTCAAGATCAAAATCATTAAGTTGAAATCTATAAAGTGTTACAGTTGCCAAAAAATATTTTTTGAAAACATTTTTTATAAAATTCTCCAGACCATATACCCATAACCATGCCTCACTAACGCTGTTATTAAAATAAATTTTCAAAATCAAGCGATTTTTTTAAATTTATTTTTCTGCTTCATCCCAATAAATTCTAAAATGTTTTCATGAAGTGGAATATAAAATGTCCCTTTCAAGAAACTAAGCGAATGGTGTGTCATTCATTATCACCCTCTAAAAAGCGAATGATTTCTGGACATTTTTTCATTAGCTGGGTTAATCACAATAAAAACGTTTCAAAATATGCTAACCTTCTTTTTTTACATCGAGGCTATTGTGTTGCTGTCTGAATAGACCCGTCTCCCGTCCCATAAATTCCCTCATAAAGGATTCAAAAGGCAAAAAAGCTTTGCACCCAAATCGCAAAAACACTAGTCTACCGTGGTGACTGACATGTGCTTGAGGGGAACCAATAACACAGGAAATGAAGAGTAGATGAAGTGGGCTTGACTCAATGAGAATTTAAATGGTTTGCCCGGGGACGCTGTTCCCACTTTCCCCCTTTGACCCCTAGAGATTTCCCTCCCCCATCGGGGAAATTCAACCGCAAAGGCCCACAACACATCATCTGGTTCAATTAATACCGGTAACTGCCTCTCTGATTTCCCAATGGGTGCGTAATCTGGTTCTGAAGGGACGAACCATTTTCTGCTCACTTGAGCTTTTTAGAGACTAGAGACTATGTTAGTGTTGAATTACTTTGAGAATTTTTTTGTTGCCGGTTGTACTCTACCGAACCAGTTTCAATACATTCAAGTAAGTTTCTAGTGTTTTTTAGATGAAGAAACTCATCTCTCTGCTACTAAAGATACAGAAGCAGATATGTAACCCTATACTAAACAACAATACATGCATAAATCAATTAAGTTTCACCCTATACTATATCTACGAAAAAAAGAAATCGCATTTATTTTACATTGGTTTGTATAACAATCAATCTTTTATCCATTTCATTCTGATTTCTTCTTTTGATAGGAAAATTTGAGCAGTATATCTTTGAGAACAAACTTTATTTGCGTGTTGCACACGTTCATCTTTTTGATATATTTGCATTATAATTCGTGCTTGCATTTTTTAATGCTTGAACCAAGACATTTTTTTCTTAGGTAAAAAATATTTTATTTTAATTTGAATCAGTCTTTTTCATACAATTATTAAGGGTAAGTTTTAATGTTTGAACCAAGGCATTTTTTCCTCAGGTAAAAAATATTTTAATTTATTTTGAATCAATCTTTTTCATACAATTATCAAGGGTATTTTTTAATGCTTACACCAAGGCATAAAATAAAATATAAATAAAATAAAATATTCTTTACCTAAGGAAAAATCCTTAGGTAAAAATATTTTATTTTAATTTGATTCAATCTTTTTCATACAATTATCAAGGGTATTTTTTCAATGCTTAGACCAAGGCCTTTTTTTCTTCAGGTAAAAATTATTTTATTTTTAATTTGAATCAATCTTTTTCATACAATTATCAAGGGTATTTTTTAATGCTTACACCAAGGCATTTTTTTATTCAGGTAAAAATATTTTATTTTAATTTGATTCAATCTTTTTCATACAATTATCAAGGGTATTTTTTCAATGCTTAGACCAAGGCCTTTTTTTCCTTAGGTAAAAAATATTTTATTTTAATTTGATTCAATCTTTTTCATACAATTATCAATGGTATTTTTTAATGCTTAAACCAAGGCCTTTTTTTTCTTCAGGTAAAAAATACTTAAATTTAATTTGATAAAATCATATTAATACAATTATACAAATCAGGGACATTCATACAGTTATCAAGGGTAAATTTTAATGTTTGAACCAAGGCATTTTTCCTCGGGTAAAAAATATTTCATTTTAATTTGAATCAATCGTTTTCATACATTTATCAAAGGTATTTATAGCTGATGTTAAATTCATATATGTATCAAACACAATTTTTCGTTAAAAACAGTAAAAATAATCCAAAAGAATTTTTTAAGTATTTTCAAAACAATGAGTCCAAATATGTTAGTGAAAAAATATAGCTATAAAAGAAAAAATTGTGCAGTTTTGGGTTAAAGACAGTTATTTTTAAATATTTAATATGAAGAATGCATACGCATTTCCGAAAGAGTTATCAAACAGTTCTTTTAATAGCGTGCAGATAGTCATCAAAGACGCATAATGCGTTTTTGTTTTGAATAATTTGGAAATATATTCAACTGCGTATTAATAACATTTATCTTTGAAATCTATTATTATTTATTATCTATATTATATTTGATATTGTTTAGAAATTTTATATATTATTTAGAATATTTAGATAGAATGAGAAATTAAATGCCAAAAGGGAAAAACAAACCTCAAAATATTCCTTAATACACAATTTTCGATTTGAATCTGAAAAGTTTCTTTTATTCTTGAAATTGAATAAATAGTTTTGAGTACAGCTACCTCGATGGATATCAGAAATTATGTTCTACTGCTCTATATGGGTAACATTGGAATTTAATTTACATCTATGAATAAATAAATTGACTTTATTTAACTTTAATTTTTTTATTTACTTAACTACCCTTTTATTATTTTCTTGAATTTTTCGGTAAAATTTGGAACATAATTAATAAAATTTCTAGAATTCTAAACATTAGTGAGTCTTATGTCTTAACATGTAACAGATCGACTTTATTATTAGCATACAGAAATAAATTTAAAGCAATAGTATAATACTGAATGAAGAGATAAAAAACAATTGATTGATAACATTTAATGAATTTGATTTACAAAAAAAAGTAATAATAGTAATAATTAAAAAAATAAATTTTATTTTCGTAACCATAACAGGGACGTAATCTTTTAATATTATTTGACATATAGATGCGCTTACTCAATAATATACCCAAATTTTTCGTCCACTTTGAAAAAATATTTCATAATAATAAAGCTTTTAAAAGCAATGTATTTTCTTTTGAATTATTAAATCATGTACAAAAATCATTTATTTAAAATGAGACAACTTAAAAGTCATTTATTGGAAAACGTCGATTTTATTATTGCATCAAACAAATACACCATTTTTTCAAATAATGTTAAAATACCTTAAACAATATGAAATAACTTCGCAGATTTGAGTGAAATCTAAATCGACGAATTTAATTCAATTTTGATGAAACAATATTTTTTAAGCCCCGAATTTCTATTCAGTTTTTATATCTCCCCTAATATGGGTTTGCATTAAATTAAAATTTGGATCTGCACAAAAACATTAATTTTTTTTTAAAGTGGATATCTTTCAAAGGATTATATATTAAACCCTTTATTAGAGTATCATTTATTATATACAGTTCAAAATAAATTACTTACATTGGTTTTTAACTACTATACCATATTTTATTATTATCAGTTTAGGATAATATAGTAACAATTTCAAGAAATATATCTCTTTCTACTTCTTTAACATTGGTATCCAAAGACGAAATGCAGTATCATCTTAATAATTATATTTTAACCATCTGATTCATGTTTCTAAAAATGTTATAAAGTATTCATAAAAATCTTCTACATTTAGAACCTTTTTTTAATAATTGAGGTAAAACTTAAGATGTAAAAAAAATTAGTTAGCTATTAAGTTAAGCATATGAATAAGACATCACTTATATGAATAAAGAAGCAGAAATAAAACATGTATATTACATGTATATTTTTATAGTACATGTATATTTTTATAGCGTATTTTTTAAAGATATTTATTCTTAATGATTTAAAAACTAATGTGTTAAAACAATGCCTTTACACGCTATCCCAGTATTAGATATATTAAATTATAGATGAAATTATTTAATTTAAGCAATCAATGTTCGAATTAGAATGTAAATTCTTATAGTCATTCCAATTTTATTTTCGCTACTTTTCCATTTTTATAAAAATGTACAGATACAACTATATACATACGAAATGCATACATTTTGGACTTATTTTGTAATAAAGAAGTATGTTTTTTATTAAGGTTTTAATGATAAAAATTTTCATGCACGTCACTAAAAAGTAAGTTTTTTTTTTGTTTTCTCTATAAATTTTTTGAGTGTATTATTGGTTTTTTATAGTACATGGATATTTTTAGACAGTATTTTTTAAAGATATTTATTCTTAATGATTTAGAAACTAATGTGTTAAAACAATGCCTTTACACGCTAATCCCAGTATTAGATATTTTAATTATGGATGAAATTATTTAATATGCAATCATGGGTTCGAATTAGAATGTAAATTCTCATAGTAATACCAATTTTATTTTTCCTACATTTCCATTTTTATCAAAAATGTACAGATACAACTATATGTATAAAAAATGCATACATTTCGGACTACATTTAGAACCTTTTTTAATAATTGAGGTAAAACTTAAGATGTAAAAAAAATTAGTTAGCTATTAAGTTAAGCATATGAATAAGACATCACTTATATGAATAAAACCATTAATAAATCTTCCTTTATATTGTCACGAAGATTCGAATGAACACACCGTTTAGCTTAACAGACGAATTTATTGAAGCAAAGTAGCAACTCGCAACTTTACAAGATCGAGAAGTTGCCTACAACTAGTGGGTATCAGCTTTTATACCCGAACAGAATATTCGAGAAATAACTAATTTACATATTAAAGAAAGATCTAGAATGTTCGAGAACATAAGGCAACAATAAATAACATTTTAAAATTAAAAATCCATACTTTGGATCAACCGCCATGGCGAGCATCGAACCCACAAACTTCGGGTCTGGATTTCGTGCTTTGACCATTCGGCCACTGAGCTCGTTTCGATACAATGCTTTATGTGGCAATATAAATCACCCAGAACGAACTAGTATTAACGAGTACAAAGAAATAAAATGGACAAAAAAAAGATGTGTGCTGTTTAATTACTAAAAAATATTAATCTTTTTATTAACTTTTTACGAACAGATAGGGTATTCCATATAAGTATAAAATGTTAATTTTTATTTAATTAAAAAATTTTAAGCTTATTATATTACACTGATTTTCTATCTATTCAGTATATATAGATATGATGACACATCAATAAAAAGCACATTTATTACGCAATACTGAGTCTAACCATTTGTCTTCTTTATCTTGATCACAATGAGATCAGATTGATACAGCAATATATCATTCAACTGCCAACACTATATCGTGTATCAAATTTTAAATTTGGAAGTAATTCTCCTCATTGTCTGTTTAACATCTTCAGACAGACAATAAATCTAAAACTCTTTTAACTTGAATAAACATCACTCACTCGTGCTCTGATATTCAGATATTTCATCAATCATTTAAATAAAACACTCAGCTAACTTTTATTTCTCGTTTTTTTTATTTCCTTCTTCAAGCACTATTTGAATACCACTCGAGGTGTATAGAACTGTCGTTCACTCGCAGAAAAACTCCACGATGAAGTTCTTTGCTTTATTATTAATGAAGGAGATGGTTGTTTTTCCTCTTTTTGAAAGACGAAATGTCATCGTATATTTGTGTGAAGCTCCCAGGTATAATATAGTTAAGGAAATCTTAGTTTTAGTAATATGAGGTAGATAGGATTTCAGTTTCGATTCCTTGAAATGACATTGTAGTTATTTATTAACAGAAATTCGACAGTAATTTTAACTCTTGTTCTTTCTTTTTCTTCTTTTAATTTGTCCTGGGACACTTTTTGAATATCACTCAAGGTGTACAGAACTGTCGTTCACTCGCAGGAAAACTCCACGATGAAGTTCTTCGCTTTCTTATTAATGAAGGAGATGTTTTTTTTTTCCTCTTTTTGAAAGACGAAATGTCATCGTATATTTGTGTGAAGCTCCCAGGTATAATATAGTTAAGGAAATCTTAGTTTTAGTATTATGAGGTAGATAGGATTTCAGTTTCGATTCCTTGAAATGACATTATAGTCATTTCGCAGTCAGACAGAAACTCGACAGCAATTTTAACAGAAACAGAAACTCGACAATAATTTTAACTCTTGTTCTTTCTTTTTCTTTTTTTAAATTTTTCATCGGGCACTTTTTTGAATAGCACTTTTCATACACTTAAGGTGTATAGAACTGTCGTTCACTCGCAGAAAAACTCCACGATGAAGTTCTTCGCTTTATTATTAATGAAGGAGATGGTTGTTTTTCCTCTTTTTGAAAGACGAAATGTCATCGTATATTTGTGTGAAGCTCCCAGGTATAATATAGTTAAGGAAATCTTAGTTTTAGTAATATGAGGTAGATAGGATTTCAGTTTCGATTCCTTGAAATGACATTGTAGTCATTTATTAACAGAAATTCGACAGTAATTTTAACTCTTGTTCTTTCTTTTTCTTTTTTTAATTTGTCCTCGGGCACTTTTTGAATAATACTTACGGTGTATAGAACTGTCGTTCACTCGCAGAAAAACTCCACGATGAAGTTCTTTGCTTTATCATTAATGAAGGAGATGGTTGTTTTTCCTCTTTTTAAAAGACGAAATGTCATCGTATTTTTGTGTGAAGCTCCCAGGTATAATATATTTTCGGAAATCTTAGTTTTAGAAATTTGAGGTAGATTGGATTTCAGTTTCGATTCCTTGAAATGGCATTATAGTCATTCCACAGTCATTTATTAACAGAAACTCGACAGTAATTTTAACTCTTGTTCTTTCTTTTTCTTTTTTTAATTTGTCCTAGTGCACTTTTTGAATACCACTCAAGGTGTATAGAACTGTCGTTCACTCGCAGAAAAACTCTACGATAAAGTTCTTCGCTTTATTATTAATGAAGGAGATGGTTGTTTTTCCTCTTTTTGAAAGACGAAATGCCATCGTATATTTGTGTCAGTTTTTCAGACATAATATATTTTAGTAAAATCTAGTTTTAGTAATATGAGATGAATAAGAATTCAGTTCGGTTTCCTAGAAATGGCATTATAGTCAATTATTATCTGAAACTCGGTAGCAATTTTAACTTTTATCCTTTTCAATCTTTTTTTTTAATTTTTCGTGGAACACTATTTGAATATCACTCATGATGTATAAGATCTGTCAATCACTAACAGAAAAAAAACATGATGAAGTTCTTAGATTTATTATTAATGAAGGAGATAGTTGTATTTCCTGTTTTTGAAAGACTAAATGCCATTGTATGTTTGTGATAAGCTCACAGGTATAATATATATTATGAAATCTTAGTTTTAGTAATATGAAGTAGATGAGATTTCAGTTTAGATTCTTAGAAAATTCATTACGGTCATTTTGTAGTCATTCATTAGCTAAATCTCGGCAGTACTTTCAGCTCTTGTTATTAAAAAAATATTATCGGACACTATTTGTATACTAATCTTAGTGTATAAAACTGTCGCTCACTAGCAGAAAAATTCCACGACAATGTTCTTCGCTTTATTATTTATTACCTCCCTCCCCCCAATAGAAAATTTTCTTGCTGCGACTCTGTCTTCGTTTTATTATTAATGATGGAAGTGGCTGTTTTCTCTATTACATAAGAAGTGTTACCATGTATTTAAGTTCTTAGGTATAATATGTGTTATGTAATTTCAGTTTTAGAAATATGAAATGGATACGGTTTTACGACCGATAACTTGAAATTATATTATAGTAATTTTGTAGTTCTTTAGTGATAATCAGAAATGTCTTATTTCCGATATCCTCTTTTGTTAATTGATTTGGTTTCATTTGGAGCGCAACAGTCTAATTTTTTGCTCACGAGGGCTAATCAGACCAAGACCTACTGCTTAAAGCCTATTCAGAAAGGCTACGAACAACCATGCCAGCAGTGGGATTCGAACATACGAACTCTGGTATCGAAGATCAGCTTTCTAACCATTTGGCTATCTTTCGGCGATATAACATTTTGAACACATTTGGATGAAGAGTAACCCATTTTGGATACATAAATGGGCATGACGCGATATTTTTTATATCAACCTAAAGATAATTAGTGGTACTTGGACAGCTGTTTTAGCTCAAGTTAACTAACTTAAATTCGGGTAGATAAACAGCGGCTTACTTGTGTTTAAAAATTGAACTTTAACGTTTTCGGTGTATCTTCCTGGGCAGCATATCTAAAGGAATTTTATTTTTTCTGTTACAAGACTCAAAAGATCATGATTATTAAAGTGAATTATTATTATTATTATTATTATTATTATAGCTCCTAATAAAAAAAAATATATACACCATATTTTAAACTTTCAAAATTGAAGTCAGTGATAAGAATTGGAAAAGGACAGCGACAACATAATTGAATGTTGAAGACGGTTTCATATGAAGGTGGAAATTATTCGCAGTATGACAACTAATGGCACCTGGTCCTACCAGCGGCTCTGATCATTTATGATAGCTGCGGGACTCGAAGTCCAAATTTCAGTACCTGACGTAGCAGGGCTTTAAGAAGAATCAGAAAAATTGCCTATTTATAAATGATTTTATCGGCCTAGTATCATAGCTTAAACTGTTTTGGAAGACAATTTAAAGAAATAAAAATTAAAATTGTGAAAAAAAGGGATCATCAGTGTCAACAGTTACAATTAGCCATCAAGCAGTATTAATTGATAAGCAAATGAGTATTATAAACTTTGGAGAATCAATGATCCGATGAAGTTTCATTTCCTTTTTGTCGATTGTGCACAGAGTATATGATAGAATGTCTTATCCAAATAACTTTCGTTTTCCAGAAGTCCTTTATTACATTTGCAGCGTATACGCGTTTCTTATCAAAATTACGGTAGTTCTAATACCATGAAATATTAAGTGTTTGTGCAAGACTGTAGAGAGAAACTTTCCATTGGTGTATATGTGTAGGGGGGGGGTTCTTCCACTTCAACTCCTACCTCAAAATTAATACAGCAATCCTTCTTATTTATACATATAATGTGTGTGTTAGGCATATACTTGGGGGATTGATGAAGTCAGAATAATTTCTTCTTTAAACATTATTTATTCACATCTCAATAAAACATGGCGAGTCAGTCAGTTAGTGGACATAAACTAAACAAAGGAGCCCTAATTAGCGAGGGTTCATGCAGTAATCCTTTCTCAGGACGCTCTCTCTCAATACTTACGCGGCAAGTAGGTTATTAAACATTCGTGCGCCTGCATTATAAGAATGTGCTACGTTTTTTGCTCTAAAACCCTTAAATTATTAATTTTACGTTTTCAAATCCGACATATATATATATATATATATATATATATATATATATATATATATATATATATATATATATATATATATATATATATGTATATAGGATATGTATAAAACAATGGAGGTCCTTATGGGGGTTTACAGCCCCTATGTTCCCTCTCGCTAACCCTTTGTGTTTGTGTTATTCAGATAAAATTCGATGCCAAAAAAAATTAAAGAAAAAAGAAACTATTTTTTTAAATATTAAATTTTATCTGCATTCTTAAAATGAACATAAACTATCCAAAATATTCTTCGTAACTACATGTATTATATACTGCATACTAAATGCAAATCTATGACTGCTAAAAATATTAAAACAGACTATGAAGTGTTGGAAAATAGTGTAGGTATTGGTTGAATTCTGATATATTGAAGGTCTCTTGCTCTCTATACAATCATTAAAAAACTTATCTTCATAAACGTACAAAATCATTATATATTTTAATTTCAATTATATTTCACTTAACTTTTTAAAGAATGCTGATGAAACGCATTGCACTTTAACACACACAAAAAAAGTTAAATTGTTTATTATTTGATAATAATTATTAATTTGATAATTATTATTTATTATTCATTTATTTTATAAATTGTAAGAAAATAAAATATTTTACTAACTCTTGAATTAAATACAATTTTTTTTTTCAAAAAAGTAAAGAAATCATAGCAAACAATAGAATGTTTCTATTTAATTACAAAGAAAGGTTTTTGTTTAATTTTGTATTTCGAGAAACTAGTAAATTTCAAAATTAATAGCTATAAAATAGATTTTAAATGTAAAAGGTTTAATTTCAAAGTCATTACATTTTGTTTAGACCTTATTAACTGTTGTAACCTTAATTTATAATCCGGCTAAAAATATTATGAACTAGACGCTGATATTAATTCAAAATTTAATAAATACCTATTTGGCAATGATGGATTAATGGTGAAGTGTTCTGTGTATAACATTTCCTGTTCCCCAATTAGTAAAAGGTCAAATTGTTTCTAAGTTGTTTTCTTAAGATTTGATATTCGTTTTCCTGTTGACTTATCTTAAAAAGTATCTTTTGCTCCGTATTTTGTTAAATTACCAGGCCAGTTAGATTGTTAAATATTTTCACATAGACAGTTATAAATCTAAGAAATGTTCATTTTTTTTATATTTACGGTTCATATCTTTTCTATGGAGAATCTATATTTAATTTCGAAGTACGTGATTATGTTGGTTCTTAAAACAAATATGGTTACAGTCAATGCACTATTATACTAAAACTATGCATAAAAATAATCTCGCATACATTTACTATAGTTTTTCAAGACCCTTTGGTAAGCACAGAAACATAGATCTAAAAATCGTAGTTTAGCTCATTTATATTGCAAAAGAATAACTTTTTTTAACAGAATCAAAAGAAAGTTGCACTCTAATCCTGATTACTCTGTTACTAGATAGATAATATGGATATAATATGTTGCACAAAACGGGCTTGGAAAGATAAAATTTATTTAAAATTGAAGTTAAATTGTAACAGAAAGTAGGTAAAATTCATAAATTCAGGGTGGAAGAATAAAAACAACATTAAAAACAATTTTAAAATATTTATAGTACAGGTTAAGATTAAAAGATAAGATGGGAAAATTCAAAATTACACAAACATATGATAAATAAAAAGTTTGTACTAGTAAAAAAACTTTTAAAAGTTTTTCTTTATAGTATGTTTCTTTAGAAAATTGTTAGGTAAATAAGGGAAACTTATAAAATTCACAAAATAAATCAGAGTTGATGTTATTATTTATTTTATTTCTACGAGTAATATGTTTGTTTATTTTATTTACTATTTCGGCATAAATTTTTCTGGTTTAATGTATACGTACTAGTTACTCTAGTAGTTTTTATAAATGTACTGGACTTCTGAATATACGAATTGAGACCTTTCTCATTATAATACATTGCCAGTTCAATTCCGAAATAGAAAGAAATGTCTCTCCATAACTTTACTGTAAAGATCACAATTACTGATTAATAAACCTCTTAACCATTTAACTTCTTGCTGATTCATACGTTGCGTAAATGGAGAATAAATAAAATTAGGTAAAAAAAGAATTCTCAAGAACGAAAAAAATATCGTTAGGTTGTATTTTCGTTGACAGACATTATCGTCTGTGATCTTTAATAACACAATCACAGATTAATACAGTAATGGGCCATTTTACCTCTTGGTGATTCATACATTGCGTAAATGGAGAATACATTAGGTATAAAAAAGTATTCTAAGAAACCAAAGAAAATATCGTTAGGCAATATTTTCGTTACAAACAGTATCGTTAATCACAAGTTTCAGTTTAGTCGATTTTGAGGAAATAATTTTTGAGTAAATATGAGGTGAATAATAAGAACTTTAGCTACTAACAAATCAGTTCTCTTGCGAAAAAAAGGTGTAAACCCTGTTTATTACTTTTTATAAAGACCAAACTTATTTCTTTTATACAAAACCTTTACAAAAGTGTTTTAAAATGCCTTAATTGGCTAAATTAAACGACTGTAACAGTGTGACAACTTCAACAAATCAATTTTTGTAGTAAAGGATGGTACCATTCATTGTACCAAAACATGTTCTTTAGTAAAAAATAAATGAAAGCCACTTATATTTATAAAAACACATTTTTGTTTAATTTATTAGGTATTTTGGATAGTTTATATTACTAATTAAATGATTAAAAAACAAAAACTTTATGTATTATATTTTTTCGCGCACATTTTTTAATAATTTTCCGTTTATTTTGAGGTGTGACTAATTCTTGCTTGTGAAAATTGATGTCTGTACAAAGAAAGATACTTTTTTAACCAAGGTAGTTAAAATTGTTCTTATGCGTAAGTTCTCAAGATAAAAATAAAATGTTTGTATACTTTTGTGTAAGTAAACACCGTTTAAGTATAAAATACTCATATAGTCGTTTTACTTTTAAATTAAAATTGCTCAAAATCTTTGTTAAATTAAAGGCTGTTTTGTCTTGTTTATTAACATCAAAGTCATTTGAATACATTTGAAAATACTTAAAAAAATACTTAATTTCCTGCTTCACTTTTAGTAATTTAAGGAATTACTTCACTTAAATTTTTATTCATTTTTTTGTAATTTATAAATTGTAAGTCGGATACCACAGGGAAAATAACAAAATCGATGTAATCTAATGCTTAGCATAATATTAACTAGTATATATCATTAAATATTACTTTAAAAAGTCCTTAATTTACTGTTTCACAATTAGTAATTTAAAGAATTGCTTCACTTAAATTTTTATTCATTATGTTGTAATTTATAAATTTTAAGTTGGATACCACAGTAAAAATAATAAAATCGATGTAATGTAGTGCTTAGCATAATATTAACTAGTATATATCACTAAATATATGACGTCAAGACATTATGTTGCTTCAAAGAATATACATACCAAATATTGAAATAAGAATGAAATACTCCACATAAGTGTGCACACAGTCTTCGCACATACAAGCAAACACAAACACATGCATACATGTATATCAACAGTCTATAATCTAGACGTTAGTTGGTTTCATTCTGTCTAAATTGTATTATTCCGCAACACAATGCAAAAATTAACCCTATTCTACCAAAGAATAATTTTTTCATTGCGATTCAATTCTTAATTTCTTTAACCTCTCTCAACAACAATGTTAAGTTCTTAGATTCTAAATAAAAATGTCATTTATTTATGCTCTCGAACATAAAATATCATTTTATTCAGAAAAAAGTTATCTAAATTAATACAATATGAGAACACGAGTTATGCTAGTAGTTATGTTTTTAAATTATGTGCATTGTTAAAAACTGTAATAGATTTTTGTAATTTAGAAAATATGAAATTCAAATAATAATACTGTCTTTTTAAATTATAATTATAATTATCTGTAGTTTTACAGAAAGTTGAGAATTTTTTCTTCTACTTCTTTTACACAGTTTTCTATTTATTGTGTTTTCTTTCTTTGATATAATAAAGATTCCGTTAAAATTCATTTTATGATTAGTTTTAATGGAACTGATATTAATTAAGAACTTGTTTTCGTTTAATATTAAGTAAGAAAACTTAATAAATAGTATCCAAATATTTGCTGCATTCTAACAGCATTTATTATAGGTTTTTATTCAATACCTCACATATAAATTGCTGATTGCGCAAGCATGCTTATTTTTAAAAGCCATGCATTTGAAAAATAAATTGTATTAAAAATATTTTGTTACTTCAAATTTAGGTTTAAAATATATTGAATGATATCTGTTTAAAACAATAAGTTTTAAAAAGAAAATGAAAAATGTAATTTTGTATGGAAGCTATGTCCCAGTTTCTACTTGTCCAAAGAACTTGCTTTCACTTTCCGTTCAAAAATAAGAATAAGGAACTTCCTCTGTTTATTTTATTTTAATTTGTTTTTAAAGTTAAAATTTCATTCATCGGTAGTCAAAATTCGTGGTCATTAAACTTTGTAAAAATACATTTGTAACATTGAAAAATATTTGTACTCTCAAATTAATAATGTGACCAAAACCTTAATATAAAAATAACATCTTACATCATTTAAAATAATACATAGTAGGTATTGATTAACAGTATTGAGCATATTTTAATTTTTTCTGAACATAATTAAAATTTATTTAGTAAATGTATTTAGGTAACAATTTTCAAAATTTATTTTTATTATAAAAAGAGTGCACTCTTTTATAAGATACAATCACGTAATTAGTTTTTAAAGTTTAGTTGTAAATGCCATATGTAAATAAAGAATTTTGACTGTTTTATTAGCCTTTGAAATTTAGTTTAGATTACTCATTTTGTACCTGTTAACTTGATTTTATATTTTATTTTAATAGTCCCTTGAAATCAAATCGGAAATCTATGTTATACGAATATATTATTCAGAAATTTTTAAAACTTATGACTGTTAAATTAACAAATTTTGTAATTTTTAATTCTAATTTTTATTAAACAATATTTTGTCGTATATAACTAGTTACTATTTAAACTTATAAATAACAAACTTTAAAAATATATTAACTTTTATTATACATTTATATAATATGTTGTAAGTTCGAACTTGTTATTAAACTTTGATTACGATATATCTAATTCACGTAGTGAATCTTACTAAAGTAAAGTCATTAAAACGATTGGAAGTCATCTTACCTGTTCTTAGCTGCAGCCGCTCTGTCTCTTTGCCGTCTGTTCTTGAACCAGTTTCCAACCTGTGTTGGCGTAAGACCTGTAGCTTGCGCAAGTTCCCTCTTTTTTGTAGGATTCGGATAAGGATCTTGGAGATACCACTCCCTCAGTAGTGACCTGGTCCTCTCTTTGAAGCAATGTGTTTTCTGTTCGCCGTCCCAAATTGTCCTGGGTAACGGGTACTTCTTCCTTACCCTGTACTTGTCGACTGGGCCCAAAGGTCTTCCTCTCAGTTTCTCTGCTTCTTGGTAATGTGCCTCGAGCCACATTGCCTGCAATTTCGAGTGAGAAACTTTTGTAAATCTGTGGCTTTCCAAAATACCGTAAAGTTCTCTGAAGTTTCCGGTATGGAAAGCCACCAGGGCACGGGCTCGAAGGACTGATTCATTTTTGTTAAGTTCAGCACAGTTTGGGTGAGCGACAGGCAGTGACCACAAAAACCTTCCGAGGCGTTCAATGTCCCCACTGTCTTCTAGTGTTTCACAAACTGCAGCAACTTGGTTGATGGTGAAATTCAACGTGGGGAGGAAGACCATGGGATTATAACCAGGGATGGGAGTTGGTTGACTGAGTCCCAGAGCCATTGGTTCCCGGTATTTCATGAGAATGTCAAAGAAGATGCTTTATACAAACTAAATTCGAGGGGAAAGATCAATCTCAAGTCCATACACGGCGAATGACACATCAAAGTAAATTGACGGATGTCAAAATAGCATAGGATGTAATGGAGAATTTAACATCTCTTTTTTGCAGTATAATACTTGACGTTTTCTGTAGTAAACTGAAGTGTATTTATAAGGAGTCCTATTCAAACTGTTCAATTGTTATAAATGACTGTTGTCTTCAATATCGTTCATTGTTTTCAGTCTCAATTAAGAAAGTTCAGTCAAATGAAGATCAGTTTTGTCCATTACTAAACATCCTGCGATAATATGTAAAGGTGCATATACCATTTGTATATAGACATTTAAACCAATGAGTTTTATATAAAATTAACTCGTTGTGAATTGAGCTATTATCTTAAACGATCTACGAAAAGAGAGTCAGACTATTTAAATAAATCTGTTATCACTGTCGCGAACGGCGAGAAAACCACCCTACCAGCTCACTCTCCGGGCCGCAAATAAATCACGCACCACTCACTTCCCAAAACTCGTTATCAAAATTCAGGTCTGGTCGAGGCCTCCGTTCCTGTGTTGCTTTACCACAAGGAGTGGTAACTGAAGCGCCTAGTGATCCCTTATAGGTTACGAAGAGCTCGCAAAATGCTATTAGCCCTAAGTGCGAGAGGGGAAGGAGGGACAGCCCTCCGGTATCCATGGCCCAGCGCGTAACGTGATCTCATTTGCTGGCGTCGGATGCATGGCGCCATCCCATTGGCCGAGCGACCACGCCAATCAATGTCTCCATGCCAATCACCGCGTTATGGAGAAGACATCGCTTCTCCGAATTCTGAGTTGGAAGCAAGTTTGAGCTGCCTTTTTTGTTCTTTTTATTCCCGCTCCAGTTCGGGTTCGGAGAGTTTTGTGTTTTGAGAGAGCGAGAGGGGGATGTTTTATGGAAGCGTTCGAACAATGACTGAGTTTCGAATGATGGATTCGTGGCTGGGGTGTTTTGTAAACATGAATGGTAGATGAATCTGATGATTGGTGGATATTAGATATATCTTTGATGGAAAATAACAAAAGAGAGCGGCAACCTGTTGCTTGAATGTTTTAGGATAGTTTTAGAATATATTTAGAATAATTTGAGGAATTCAGAAAATTTATAATTGCTGTTTTGCTTTTATAATTTTTTCAGAATATGAGTAATAAAATTTTTCCTTTTTTTTAATAAATGTGTTTACCAGAGAGAAAAGAAAAATAAATTTTTGATTCAAATCGTTATTACACCTTTTATACAGATTAGACAATATTTGATTTTATAATTTTAGAGTGGTAAAACAATATTTGATTTATTTAGAAGTAATTTTTTTTATTGACGTTTTGTCTGAAATGTAGAGGAAAATCATAAAATTTACCTTAAAAAATATCAATAAAATGAACTGTAAATCCTACTAAATAATTTTGTTAGATTAATTTTCTTTAATACTGCTTTTCTTCAATACTGCAATAACCTGTTGCCTCTTCGGTTATCGATAAACTTGAATGTTTTAGGATAGTTTTAGAATATATTTAGAACAATTTGAGGAATTCAGAAAATTTATAGTTGCAGTATTGCGTTTATATTATTTTTTAGAGTAGGAATAACAATATTTTTCTTTTCTTTTAATAAATGCATAATACATTTACCAGAGAGAAAAAAAATAAATTTTTGATTCAAATCGTTATTGCACTTTTTATGTATGTACAGATTAGACAATATATTATTTTATTTTTTAGAGTGGTAAAACGACATTTAATTTATTTAGAAGCAATTTTTTTATTGATGTTTTGTCTGAAATGTGCGGGAAAATCATAAATTTTACCTTAAAAGAATATTAATTAAATGAATTGTATCTCCTACTAGATAATTTCGTTAGATATTTTGGCATCAATCAATGGCAATCAATGGCAGATTAATTTTCTTCAATACTGCAATAACCTGTTGCCTCTCCGGTTATTGATAAACTTGAATGTTTTAGGACTGTTTTAGAATATATTTAGAATAATTTGAGGAATTTAGAAAATTTACAGTTGCAGTATTGCGTTTATATCAATTTTCAGAATAGGTGTAACAATATTTTTCTTTTAATAAATACATAATATATTTACCAGAGAGAAAAGAAAAATAAATTTTTGATTCATATCGTTATTACATCTTTTAAGTATTTACAGATTAAACAATATTTGATTTTATATTTTTAGAGTGGTAAAACAAAATTCAATTAATTAGAAGCAATTTTTTATTGACGTTTTGTCTGAAATGTACAGGAAATTCATAAATTTTACCTTAAAAGAATATGAATAAAATGAACTGTAAATCCTACTAAATAATTTCGACAGATTAATTTTCTTCAATACTGCAATAACCTGTTGCCTCTTCGGTTATCGATAAACTTGAATGTTTTAGGATAATTTTAGAAAAAAATTTAGAATAATTTGAGGAATTCAGAAAATTTATAGTTGCAGTTTGGCATTTATATTACTTTTCAGAATAGGAGTAACAATAATTTTCTTTTCTTTTAGTAAATGCATAATACATTTATCACAGAAAAGAGAAAAAATTCATTTCTGATTGTTATCGTTCAAATCGTTATTAGACCTTTTATGTATTTACAGATTAGACAATATATTATATTATTTTTTTAGAGTGGTAAAACGACATTTTAATTTATTTAGAAGCAATTTTTTTATTGACTTTTTGTTTTAAATGAAGAGGAAAATCATAACTTTTACCTTAAAAGAATACTAATTAAATGAACTGTATTTCCTGCTAAATAATTTCGTTGGATTAATTTTCTTCAATACTGCAATAACCTGCTGCCTCTTCGGTTATCGATAAACTTGAATGTTTTAGGACAGTTTTAGAATATATTTAGAATGATTTGAGGAATTTGGAAAATTTATAATTGCAACTTTTTGTTGATATTATATTTCAGATTAGGAGAAACAATATATTTATTTTCTTTTAATACATAATACATTTACCAGAGAGAAAAGAAAAAAAAAATTTTGATTTAAATCGTTATTACACCTTTTATGTGTTTATAGATTAGACAATATTTGATTTTATTTTTTAGAGTGCTAAAGCAACATAAATTTATTTAGAAGCAATTTTTTTATTGACGTTTTGCCTCAAACATACAGGAAAATCATAAATTTTACCTTAAAAGAATATTAATTAAATGAACTGTATCTGCTACTAAATCATTTCGTCAGATTAATTTTCTTCAATACTGCAATAACGTGGTGCCTCTTCGATTATCGATAAGCTTGAATGTTTTAGAATATATTTAGAATAATTTGAGGAATTCAGAAAATTTATAGTTGCAGTATTGTGTTTATATTAATTTTCAGAATAGGTGTAACGATAATTTTCTTTTCTTTTAATAAATGCATAATACATTTACCAAAGAGAAAAGAAAAATAAATTTTTGATTTAAATCGTTATTACACCTTTTATGTGTTTACAAATTAGACAATATTTGATTTTATTTTTTAGAGTGCTAAAACAACATAAATTTATTTAGAAGCAATTTTTTTATTGACGTTTTGCCTCAAACATACAGGAAAATCATAAATTTTACCTTAAAAGAATATTAATTAAATGAACTCTATCTCCTACTAAATAATTTCGTTCGATTAATTTTCTTCCATACTGCAATAACCTGCTGCCTCTTCGGCTATCGATAAACTTGAATGTTTTAGGACAGTTTTAGAATATATTTAGAATGATTTGAGGAATTTGGAAAATTTATAATTGCAACTTTTCGTTGATATTATATTTCAGATTAGGAGTAACAATATATTTCTTTTCTTTTAATACATAATACATTTTCCAGAGAGAAAAGAAAAATAAATTTTTGATTTAAATCGTTATTACACCTTTTATGTATTTACAGATTAGACAATATTTGATTTTATATTTTTAGAGTGGTAAAACAAAATTCAATTTATTTAGAAGCAATCTTTTTATTGACGTTTTGTCTGAAATGTATAGGAAAATCATAATTTTTAAATTAAAAGAATATTAATTAAATGAACTGTGTTTCCTACTAAATAATTTCGTTAGATTAATTTTCTTCAATAATGCTTGTCTTCAATACCGCAATAACCTGTTGCCTCTTCGGTTATCGATAATCCTGAATGATTATAGAAATTGTTCTATAATCATTCAGGATTATAGAATAATTTCAATAATAGGGGGATAATCCCCTATATATCTGGAATTATTATTTCTATAATCTGGGATAGTATAATATCTATAATTATTCTAAATATATTCTAAAACTATCTGTATTAGAATATATTTAGAATAATTTGAGAAATTCAGAAAATTTATAATTGCAGCTTTGGTTTGGTTTGGAGTGCTACGATCTACTTTTTGCAGCACGAGGAATTGCAGCTTTGAGCTTATATTATTTTTCAGAATATTCTTAACAATATTTTTCTTTTCTTTTAATAAATGCGTAATACATTTACCAGAGAGAAAAAAAAATAATATTTTGATTTAAACCGTTATTACACATTTTGTGTACTTACAGATTAGACAATATTTGATTTTTATTTTTTTAGAGAGGTAAAACAACATTTAATTTATTTAGAAATAATTTTTTTTTTGACGTTTTGTCTGAAATGTACAGGAAAATCCTAAATTTTACCTTAAAATAATATTAATTAAAATTAACTGTATGTCTTACTAAATAATTTCGTTAGATTAATTTTCTTCAATACTGCAATAATCTGTTGCCTCTTTGGTTATCGATAAGCTTGAATGTTTTAGGATAATTTTAGAATATATTTAGAATAATTTCAGGAATTCAGAAGTTTTGTAATTGCAGTTTTGCCTTTGTATTATTTTTCAGAATATGAGAAACAATTTTTTTCTTTTCATTTAATACTTGAATAATACATTTACCAGAGAGAATAGAACAAATCATTTCTGAGTGTTATCATTCAAATAGTTATTAAACCTTTATGTATTTACAGATTAGACAATATTTGATTTTATATTTTTAGAGTGGTAAAACAAAATTTAATTATTTAGAAGCAATTTTTTTTATTGACGTTTTGTCTGAAACGTACAGGAAAATCAAAAATTTTACCTTACAAAAATATCAATAAAATGAACTATACCTGCAACTAAATGATTTAGTTAAACTAATTTTCTCTAATACTGCTTTTATTTTGCGAATTCTTCAGCTTTCAATTTAATAAATAGTTATTTTTTTCTAAATAAAATATTTGTTTTTGACTCTACTTTTGATGAAAACAACAAAAATATAACTTTTAAAAATGTAAATAAATAATGCTAAAAATTATTTATTGTTAAAAATATTCTTCGATTATTGCATTTCTCCTAATTTTTTCTTCTCCAGTCATTTAATTCTAAATTCAATTACTGAGAATAATTTTTTTTAATTGAAGAAGATGCGAATTTATTTGAATTATAACTATTTAACTACTTATAGTATATGTAAGTTTTTACTTCTGAATTACAAATATAAATAAATAAATAATTTTTATCCCATAATTATCCATGGGTTTCATCAAAATCTTCATCAAGTATCCTCTTAGCTTTATGCTGAAGAATTCAAAACAACACGATGTTTAACAACACGATAATTTTTTAAATGGATTTGATTCAAACCTCATTTTTCTTTTCCTACGAAAAAATAGATTATGCATTCATTGATTGGAAGACAAAATTTTTAACTTATATTGATATATGTCGATAAAATAAAACCTCCATATTGAACACCTCCAAATAAGGAGCACCTCTATTTAAGGGAAACTTTTTGAATGCCTATCTCAATTTATATACTTTATATATTTTGACCTTTAAAATGTTGAACTCCAAATAGTGGAGAGTAAATTTAGCTGATATGTTGAATAAGAGATATAAAATAAAGAATAGCCTTGTTTTTCCCCCACTGAATCTGTTTTTTCGAAGTGTACTGCTATGCGTATACTGTTGCAATTTTAAAATCAATTGCATAGCAAGTCCTTTCCACGTAGTCAAAAATATTATCTGTATTTTAGAAGATAGAAACACTGTAATGATAGAAAGATTTGGAGTGTATTTCACTATAGTTGATTAAAATTATTCGTATATTAAAATCTATAGTTATATAAAACTCTATAACAACTAAGTTGTGTTGCAATTGATCTCTGATTAATTCTAATTAATTATGGTAAGACTAGACTTGTAGTTTAACATTGATAAAACAAGTAACATATCTAAAGGGAAAACAAACTTTTTTTGAAGACTTAATTTTAAATTTAAAAAAAAAAAAGGGTGGAAGATGATGCTATCAAATGCACATAAATTTTCATCACGATCGTAAGAAATGGAAATAAATTTTAAGTTTTAAGTATTTTACATTGACTTATGTATATGTATAAATATATATACGATATGTATATGTATATATTGTAACGATCCGTTACATGACCCCAAAATGAACAAGGAGCCCAAAAGGTGACCTTTCGTCGTGGACTCACGAGTAGCCGATAATAGGACCAGGTGGTCTAAAAACCCGTAATTGAAAAACGGTGCATTGACGGCTCCGAACTGTCTGAACATTGTTACCTGTTGAATGGACCTTTACTGTGTACATAATTGAGTGCACCTTGCCGCCCATTAGCGGTTACAAAAAGGGTATTAAGTTGGTTAAGCATCTGGAACCAGGACAGCTGATCGCAGACTTGGGAGTGACCGCAAGATTGCGTCACCCTGGCTCGGGAAGCTTCTCGAAGAACCGAGAAGCGAAGATATTGTGGAGTATAAATGGAACAGGACCGGACTAGAACGGGGGCTTTTTGCTTTGTTACTTCTCTCGAGGCTTCTACCTGCTAGAGCCTGGTCGATCGAGGACCGCTCTTATCTCCGTGTCTGGAGTTTGTTTTTTTTTTGAGACCGCCAGCGTCTCCGTTGCTAGATAGTCGAACATTCGACTTGGGAATTCCTTCCCCGTTATTGCTGATTGATAGTTAACTTCTTGCCTAGAAGTAGTCAGCCGAGAGTGACTTTGCACTCTATTTTTGGATCGACTTGCATCCTGTGTTTTCTTCACGAATCCCAGCGTGATACGCACTCGGAACCTCCGAACCTGCTGTGAAAGCCAACCGCGCTAATCGACTGACGGAGTGATCGAGTCAACATTAGTCCCGGCACGAATTAGTTTCCAGCTATTGTGTTTTAAAGCCCTAGCCATACTGTTCCGGTATCCCACGCATCCTTGTATGTGCATATTATCTCTGTACGAGATCCCTGAATGTTATCGTGTATTGAATTTGTACATATCTGTACATAGTTTAATTCTAGTGAATAAATATTTAGTCAAGAATACCTTAATTTCTAGCCTGTGTCATTGAAGGCCTCGCCTACCTATTTTCCAGTACGTTACAATATATATATATATATATATATATATATATATATACATACATATATATATATATATACATATATATACATACATACATACATATATATACATATATATATATATACATACACACACACACACGTATATATACATACACACACACACACGTATATATATATATATATATATATATATATATATATATATATATATATATATATATATATATATATATATATATATATATATATATATATATATATGTCAGATATAAAAAGTAGTAGTTGGAAATTACGTGAATTATAAACGATTTTAAAAAGGGAACTCTTTTATAATAATGAAATAAATGAAAAAGACACACGCTTGAGTAACCTTTTGGAGTAATCAGATCAAGCGGAAAAATACTTGAAGCATTTGATGATTAAGCGAACCGATATGAGTTGGTTAGCGAGTGGGCATGGAGTGTCAACACTTTTCCATGCTTATCTCCCCCACTAACAAATAAAAATGGCTCAAGTTTTTGATTTCAAATGAAACTATGATTTAAAAAACTTATTACTAACAAGAAAGGCTGTTTCATTCGCCTTAACACTGACCATGTCATATATATATATATATATATATATATATATATATATATATATATATATATATATATATATATATATATATATATATATATATATATATATATATATTATAGGCTTTATAGAGAGCCTCGTGTTACATAAGTCATATTAAGTAATAGACTGAGATAGATCGGCCATGTCTGGAGATCCCCTGAAAACAATCCTACTAGGATGTACACTTTTAAAAATCTTGTAGGATCCCGTGCCAAAGGACGACCACCTACAAGATGCCTGGATTATACCGAAAATAACCTAAAGACTTTGAAAAAAAAAAAAAAAAAAAAAAAACCTGGCAAAAAGTTGTTTTGGAGGACCGATTGAGTTGGAAGAAACGTGCTGTCGAGGTAGCTAAGACCTGTAACAGGTTATTACGCTATTAAAGAAGAAAAAGAATTCTTAACAAAAACAAAATAGAATGAACTGTTTTAGTTGAAATAACTTCGAAATAAACTTTTCCATAACTCTTTTCCTGTTACATTTATATACTTATTTGTTTAAAATATAACTGTTACTTTTCAAAGGAACGTTTGAATTTTCAATAAATTTTTGTCATCTTTTAGGAATATTGGCCGAACTAAATCCGAATCAGTAGGGTGCAGCATTTAAATACCCTAATTATCTGATTCCAATCAGAGAAACTAATATGGATGTTCTTGTTCACGATTATTTTTCTTTTATTAAACCATTTTTCAAAATCCATCATAGTTTTTTCTCATAAATGAACTAACTACGATCTATGGAAAATAAATGTAGTTTCAATACCTAAACTCAAAATATAAAATTAATTAAAAATGCATATTTGTTGTCTGTGCTTTTTTTCCTCTCGGAAACCTTTAAAATTATCAAGAATAGTTCTAGTTGTATGCGATGGAAAATGTCTAACTGAATTACAAAATTAACTTTTTAGGTTGCAAACTGTACTGCTTCTTATAAAGTATTTAAATATTTAAAATCTATTAATTTGTTTTCTTAATATTTTCCGTGATTGATTTTCGTAACACTTAAGTTTTATTCTGTCAAAAAGATACTTAAATATTAAAAATTTCCTCATTATTTGCAAAAGATATATGCAGGGAACATTTTCAGCAGAGATAATTTCAAAAATTTTATAAGTAATAACTACTGATATAGTTAATATTTTTTCTTGTAATTTTAATCCCTTATAAAGTTTTTAAACATTTAAAAACAAATATTTTCCTTGATTGGTTTTTATAACAATTAAGTTTTATTCTGTCAAAAAGATACTTCATTAGTAAAAATTTCCACACTATTTGTAAAAGAGATGTGCAGGGAACATTTTCAGTAAAGGTAATTTCAAACAATTAATAAATAATAATTATTGATATGATTAATATTTTTTCTTGCAATTTTTATCCCTTATAAACCTTTTAAATATATAAAATTTATTAATTTGATTCTTTAATAACTTTAATATTTTCCGTGATTGATTTTCATAACAATTAAGTTTTATTCTGTCAAAAAGATACTTCATTAGTAAAAATATTCACAGTATTTCTAAAAGAGATGTGCAGGGAACATTTTCAATAAAAGTAATTTCAAACAATTAATAAGTAATAATTATTGATATAATTAATATTTTTTATCACAATTTTAATCACTTAAAAAGTTTTTAAATACTTAAAATTTATTAATTTGTTTTCTTAATATTTTCGGTAATTTATTTTCATAACAATTAAGTTTTATTCTGTCAAAAAGATACCTCATTAGTAAAAATTTCTCCATTATTCGTAAAAGAGATGTGCAGGGAACATTTTCAGCAGAGGTAATTTCAAAAATTTAATATGTAATAACTATTGATATAATTAATATTTTTTTCTTGCAATTTTAATCCCTTATAAAGTTTTTAAACATTTAAAAACAAATACTTTCCTTGATTTTCATAAGAATTAAGTTTTATTCTGTCAAAAATATATTTCATTAGAAAAATTTCCACATCTTTTGTAAGAGAGATGTACAGGAAACATTTTCTGTAAAGGTAATTTCAAACAATTAATAAGTAATAACTAGTGATATAATTAATATTTTTTTCTTGTAATTTTAATCACTTATAAAGTTTTTAAATATTTAAAATTTATTAATTTGTTTTCTTAATATTTTCCGTGATTGATACTCATAACAATTAAGTTTTATTCTGTCAAAAAGATACTTCATTAGAATAATTTCCACATTATTTGTAAAAGAGTGCAGGGAACATTTTCAGTCAAAGTTATTTTAAACAATTAATAAGTAATAACTGTTGATATAATTATTATTTTTTCTTGCAATTTTAATCACCTTTAGAGTTTTCAAATATTTAAAAACAAATATTTTCCGTGATTGATTTTCAAAGAAATTTATTTGTATTCTGTAAATAAGATATCCTTAGTAAAACTTTCCACATTATTTGTAAAAGAGGTGTAAAGGTAATTATAACAATTAAGTTTAATCAGTATAGTTTAGTTCTGTCAAACAAATACTTCAGAAATTTCCACATTATTTGTAAAAGAGATGTAAAGGTAATTTCAAACAATAAGTAATAACTCTTGATATAATTAATATCTTTTTCTCACAATTTTAATCATTTTTAAAATTTTTAAATATTTAAAATTTATTAATTTGCTTTCTTAATATTTTTTATGATTTTCATAACAATTAAGTTTTATTTTGGCAAAAAGATACTTCATTAGTAAAAATATCCACGTTATTTGTAAAAGAGATGTGCAAGGAACATTTTCAGTAAAAGTAATTTCAAACAATTAATAAGCAAAAACCATTGATATAATTAATTTTTTTCTTGCAATTTTAATCACTTATAAAGTTTTTCAATATTTTAAATTTACTAATTTGTTTTCTTAATATTAGCCGTGACTGATTTTCATAACACTTAAGTTTTATTCTGTCAAAAAGATACTTAAATATTAAAAATTTCCTCATTATTTGCAAAAGATATATGCAGGGAACATTTTCAGTAAAGGTAATTTCATACAATTAATAATTAATAACTATTGATACGATTAATATTTTGCTTTCAATTTTAATCACTTTTAAAGTTTTTAAATATTTAAAAACAATTATTTTCCGTGATTGATTTTAATAACAATTAAGTTTTATTCTGTTAAAAAGAAACTTCATTAGTAAAAATTTCCACATTATTTGTAAAAGAGATGTACAGGGAACATTTCCCTGTAAAGGATATTTCAAACAATCAATAAGTAATAACTATTAACATAATTAATATTTTTCTTGCAATTTTAATCACTTATAAAATTTTTAAATAATTAAAATTTATTAGTTTGTTTTCTTAATATTTGTCGTGATTGATTTTCATAACGATTAAGTTTTATTCTGTCAAAAAGATACTTTATTAATAAAAATTCCCCCACTATTTGTAAAAGAGGTGTCCAGGAAACATTTTCAGTAAAGGTAATTTCAAACAATAATAAATAATAACTATTGATACAATTAATATTTTTTCTTGCAATTTTAATCACTTTTACATAAAAATATTGTTGGCAGGAAATTAAATATTAAAAAGTATCAGTTAAAAAAAATTAAATTATTTTAGATAACCCATAGTGACTTTAAAAGGAATATATCTAACATGAAGGAAACTTTCATACAAAATTAAAAAAAAAAAAAAATCCCCACGGTAAACATATTCACATGCTATTAATGGAAAGAAGCAGAGCGGAAAAGCAATTTACGCGATGCTCGCCCATCAAACCTAAAACAAACAAGTAAATAACTAAATGACACTTAAAGATATTAAGCTGTTCATTGTTAACTTATAAGGAATTGAAAGGAAAAACACAATGAAAGGAATTCATAGAGATTCCAAGAATTATTTTAAATTATTACCTTTTTTCATTCTATCAGAATAGGAGCTAAACAGTCCACAAAGAGTGAATTATACTAGCGATGAAAGCAAGTGGTCATTTTCTCGCTCTATGTAAGCGAAAAATCGCATATAAAAAGTCATCTTTACGTTTTTGTTTTTTGAGTGGTAGAATTTTAGATGTCATATAAAAATAGTTAGAAATGTTTTATAACTAAAGATAATTTCTTCATCCTGAGTAGTATTTTGTGTTTAAGTTCTACTTGATTAAAAAACCTTAAGAAGAATAATTTCAGAAGTTTAGGTGAATTTAAATAAAAAGATGTAATGAGAAATAAGTTTAGTTAAATTATTAGCAAATTATTGAAAACTATATAAATTACCCTCGTATAGCAACCTACAGCATATTTAATAATTTTGATATTATTGTACTTAAGAAATATTGATGATAGACAAATAAAAAGCAAATAATTACCATGTTATGAAGTAATAAAATACAAAAACGATTAAAATATTAACCCTATAACCATAAATTGTTTATAATTTATTCAGAAAAGTAGCAAAAAATAATTCTGCCTTCATTGTTAAAAATAATCTATATTATTCTTCAGAAATACTGATGAAAATAATAGCAATAATTTTTATATTATGGGGTACTAAAATATATAAACAAAAAAATGTTAACAACGTGATCATAAGTTGTTAATAATTCATTCAGAAAAGAGGAAAAAATTCTCTTTTGTAGTTAGATAAATAAATAATTTACTTAAATATTCATGCAACTAGTAACAAATAATTTCTATGTTATGGGGTATTAAAATATATAAACAGATTAAATGTTAACGTGATCTTAAACTGTTCATAATTCATTTACAAAAGCGGCAAAAACATTATTTCCTTCTTTGCTGTTAGAAAAACAATATTTAATATTTAATATTTTTTATTAAATATTTAATATTTTTTATGTTATGAGGTACTAAAATATATAAAAAGATGAAATGTTTACAGCGTGATCATAAACTCTACATAATTCATTAAGAAAAACAGCAAAAAATATTTCCCACCTTTGTTGTTATTAAAAGCCTATAATGTATTTAAATATTCATGCAACTAGAAACAAATACTATGTCATATTTCTACGTTATGAAGTACTAAACTTATATAAACAGATAAATGTTAACAACGTGATCATAAACAACTAGTAATTCATTCAAAAAAGCGACAAAATAACAATAGTAATAATAATAATAATAATAGTTTCCTTCTTTGTTGTTAGAAAAAATTTATAATATATTTAAATATTCATGCAACAAGTAACAAATAATTTCTACGTTATGAGGTACTAAAATATATAAACATATAAAATGTTAACGCTCTGAACATAAACTGTTTATAATGCTTTCATAAATATAGCAAACAAAATTTCCAATCGTTGTTAAAAATAGTCTATAATAATTGTAAATCGTTCTTTCCATGTATTACAGTAGCTGACACATGCCACCCGAGGAATCGCAAAAGCAATAAAATTTAAATTAAATATGCGTATCAAATATTCGCATACGAATGAAGGTCGCAGGCGCATCAAACCAAAAGCAGCAAAGTGGCTTCCATTTCCTCATCTTTGAAATGCTTAAAAGATGTCAATAGAGAGATGAGATGAGGAGGAAATAACATCTTTGACGTGAAATGTCATTGTAAAAAAGTGACAAGAAATCAAAGTTAATATCAAAAATAAAACATATGGTCAGCGATTTTCTGTCACTACATTTTATTTCATCATAGGAAAAGGATGTTGCAAAGAAAGATTTCCACAAATATACCTCGAGTTCTATTCCAAAGTAATTTGTACCGATGTGTTGTGTTTGGTGGAAAATATTTATTTTGATGGCAGACACATTGGCTTCGATAATTTAGACTGCAATACAAGGAATTTTCGTTAATGTGTACTTGATGTCATTAATATATGATAGCTATGTCTATATTATGTTCTATTTTGTTCTGAAATTAACATAGATCACCAGTTTCATTAATTATTATAGATAAATGCATAGTGGCACATGCTATTCAGTTATCACATTTTGCTGTAGTTTCAGTTGAGTTTCATAAAAAGGTGTACAGTGTTGTAGAACATGAATGATAATGATAGAAATGAAATTTAAATTTAAAATACATGAATTTTAATGAAATTTAAAGTTATAGAAATAGTTGAGGAGAATGAACTGAGATAGAATGATTATTATATCCGTATTTGTAATAGCTAGTTTCTTCGAGTTAAAATTATTTATTTATGACATACAGAATATCCCTTTAGACAAAGAAAATCACAAATAGATTATAACAAATAATTATGCTCAAATATTACAAAAAAAAAAAGAAATATATACAGCAATTAGGAAACTAAAAATCGCTTTATCTTCAAAACTTAAAAAAAAAAAAAAAAAAAAAAAAAAAAAAAAAAAACAAAAAAAAAAACCACTATTAGATACACAGAATTAAACTTTGAAGCAATTTCATGTAGCGCCATTCTTTTATTATATGTTCATTCTTGAGGATGGATCTATTTTGTTCTATGCAGTTCGTTTCGCTGTCATAAGAAACTACATCTTATGTAAATATAATTTGCATGCTTTGTTCATATATACTTATAGTAGTATTTCACTCTTCAACAATTTTTTGTCAGTAACATATTTGAAAAGAAATCCACTGGCACAAAAACCAAAACCCACTTTTCAGAATAGCGCAGGGAGTCCTGCAGTGCCTTTACAATACGAATGAAAAGCTGATGAGTATATTATCTGGGTTTTCGTCCAAAAGCCGAGCTGTCCTAACAGGGAGTTTAATCCCCAAAGCATAGCCCGATCGCTGATGCAGAAAACATTTCTATTCAGACAAGTGACAAGTAAGTGAGAGGGGAGGATACGACCACAAGAGAAAGTGATACCGTCGGAAATGGTGAAAAGATGTTAGGAGTTTTTCAAAGGAATTTCTGACTATAGCTAGTCCATAATGTAGTTTGATTTACTCAACTGGTGCTTCTCGTTTAGAGGGGATAAATATGACAGAGAGAAATTCCATCGTGCGTCTGTCAGAAATAAAAAAACAGATAATCGTTGAGGTCGCTACATGTCAAGAAAATAATGCACAATTTTACATGCTTAATGCTTAAATGCTGAAAACTGAATCACATAATAAATTTGTTTAGTCCTTTATTTATAATTTTTAATAAAGGCGAGAAATAATGTAGAATGAAAGCGCAGTAGTTAGGCAGGGGACTTAAATATTTCGTGCCAGCCGAAAGATGTCGAATAGTTAGGGTGCTGATCTCCGGTACTGGTTTGGTTTGGAGTGCAACGGATTACTTTTTGCAACACAAGGACTAATGAGACCGGGACCTACAGCTTAAAGCCGATTCCGAACGTCTACGAATATCCAAGCCATTGTGGGATTCGAACCCACGAACGCCGGTACCGAAGGCCAGAACCCTAACCAATTGGCCATTGTTCGGACTTCGGTACCGGAGTTCGAAGGGTTTGAATTACACTGTGGTATGGATGTTTGCAGCCATTCGGTATCAGCTTTAAGCAGTAGGTCCCGTTCTCATTAGATCTCGTGTTGTACAAAAGTAGAGCGTAGTGCTTCAAACCTAACCAAACAAATCCTGCCTAAATACCAGTAACTAATTGCGGTACAGAGATATTTGCCTTGGTTGAATTTTATGGCCTATTACTGGACTTTACGAAACCTAAACTTTACACAGAGAAAACCTGTCTCATATTCAATTTGTGCTGAAAACCTAAACAATTTCCCCATTCTCATATTTGTAATGCATACTAGAGCAACCTCTCCGTTTTATCCTTTAATTTAGTATTAACGAAAGAGATGTTTTCAAAGTATAACTCTTTAGTCGGCAAAAATAATTTTGGTATTTTAAACTGTACTTTAGAATTCATTGGCTGATGAATGACTTTTTTATAATTCGTAATAATGTAAGTAGAAGCCTAACATATACTTGCTACAAAATTGCGGATAAAACAAAAAATTTTCTTAATTGCCGTACATGTATAATCCTTTAATCTAGTATTAATGAAACAGGTGTTTATAAAGTATAACCTTTTGGTGGCTGAAAACTTAAAAATAATTTTGGTATTTTGAACAGCTCAAAGACTAACTGACTGATGAATGTTCCTTTTATATTTCGCAATGATGTAACAGGAAGCCTAACATACACTCAAAAGCCAAAAATTATGTCCACCCCTACATTTTGCAATGAACTCGCCTGGATGACATAGAAGGCCCGTGATCAGGTAGAAGTGGTATTTAACTGCTACTGGAGAGTCTGAAGAATCATTATTTCACTTACTTCATGGGAAAGGCTGCGGATTTAAGCGATTTTGATAGAGGGCAGATTGTAATGGCCCGAAGTCACGGAACAAGTATTTCCGAAATTGCATGACTCGTGGGTTGTTCGCGATGTACAGATGTTAGTACTTATGTAAAGCGGAGGAATGACGGTGAAACCAGCAGTAGACGACAGGGTGTTGGACGTCCACACGCTATCAGAGAAAAAAGGTCGTCAGAGACTGTCTCGTGAAGTAAAACCGAAGCCAGACAGTGGCTCAGCTGACAACCCAATACAATGCGGGACCAAGTAGAATAGTATCGGAGCACACTGTTCAGCGGACACTGCTGGTAATTGGGCTACGTAACAAACGTCCCACTCGTGTGCCTTTGGTGACCAAGAGTCCGTCATCGCCAACTGCGCCTACGCTGGGCCCGGGAACATCGCGATTGGTCCATGGATGAGTGGGAGAGAGTTGCCTGGTCAGATGAATCTCTGGGCGTCTCTGGGACTCGTGATTGTGGTAGAGCAGACCTTGAATGCTACAGGATATTTGAACATCATTGCTGACCAGTTGCACCCTTGCATGGTCTCTGTTTTTCCAAATGGAATGTTCCAACATGACAACGTCCCATGTCACAAGGCTAACATTGTGTTGGAGTGGTTTCAGGAACGTGATGCTGAATTCCAAGTAATGTCCTGGCGCCTAACTCACCGGATCTCAATCCGATAGAACACATTTGGGATGTCATGGGACGGAAGCTCAGAATTTAAAGACCACCAATTCGCAATATCTCGGATTTGCGTAACCGTTTCTTAAACATCTGGTACAATCTGTCTTCGGTCATCTACCAAGGACTTGTGGCATCCATGCCAAGGCGGGATGAAGCTGTGTTGCTCGCCAAAGGTGGGCCAACTCGTTATTGATAGGTGGTCATAATGTTTTGGATCTTGAGTGCATGCTTGCTGCAAAATTGAGTATAAAAAAAAAAGTTTTCTTTATTGCCTTAAATGTATAGCATTTTTCAAAAGATCATGGAGTAGAAACCCAGCACAAATATTGGGGTCCATACAGAGTTCAGATAATAAGAGTAAGTTAAAATCCATACCCTTTATTTATTTTCTTTTAAATCCCTTACAGAAGAGGTTGTGTTAAATCCGTAATAATGCTGTCATAAATAAGAGCTGAAGTCAATATTTTAAAAGAGAAAAGAATTCCAATTAGTTAATCTTCTTTTCTCTGCTCTTCTTTTTCCATTGTTAAATTTTCTTCCTTGCTCTAAAATAAATAAAAAAACATTTTATCTGTAAAATAAAAAAAAAGCATTAACTCTAAAAAAATAAAGAAGTGCATATAAACTGATTAAAAATTACTTGTGATAATAATATGAATACAATGAAGTGATCTTTCCAATCGTAAAAATCTTATCTATAATCACTGTTCAAAATATTGTTACAATACAAAGCAGATATATAAAACGTAATGTAACCATTACAAAGTTTGGATGTACGATCGGCTTTTATACAAATAAGTAATGATACAAGTTATTTTTATAAACTGATAAGACACATTTATTGTTTAAAGGTGACGATAAACGACAGTATGTCAATCATATGAATTGATTCTATTTATACAGAATACAAGAGTAATATAAAATTGATTATTATATGTGTGGAAGATAAGAGGGTTCTATTTCCCTTCTTCAAGATACTTATAACTTCCTCAAAGATCTAGTCAAAAAAAAAAATAAATTCTTATGCGGCTTTACAAGGGTATTCTAATTCCCAATAGAACTGCAAAACTGTATACTTCCACACAACGATCACAGTCGAAAGAAAAAGAGATTGACTCGGCTCAGGTGCAATACAACCCAATTTAGTTCGGTCAGAGACTCTGCTGCCTACGAGCAACTTTACGAACTCGAACTAGATGGCTCCAAAAAAAAAGCGTGAAAGCCTGACGTCAAAGCACTACGTAAAAAAAAAAAAAAAAATGTCAGAGGTGTCTTCACAGAGCTCACAGAGATCATTTGGCACAGAACTTCCTGGGCCTACCCCTTTAGTACTATGATACGTACGATTTGGCCAAACAACTGATAGAATTGAATTGGCTATGAATGGGTAGTGGAAAATATAAAACTAGGCAATGGATGCTTGAGTTTGGGCAGAACACATAACACAAAAACAAAATAAAGAATAAGTGGGAGAGAGGAGAACAGCATACAAGATGCCAGGTAAACAGTGTCTAGCCGATTTATGGTCGAGAGAGATTAAGCACTAAAAGGTTACAATTGGGTATAAAAGTAATTTTTTTTAAAGAAGAAATAGGGCAAAATGTAACAAGGCTACAGGATCGAAGACAAAATTATATCCTAGCAGACTAGGAGAAATCGTGTTAGATCTGAGACAAACTCCCTAGACCAAGGCCCTGTGTAGCAAAATTGTAGGCTTTTTATACCTGTGGGTCAGTTAAGGTCCAACCAACTGTTGTTTTAGTCAGTTAAGATCCCAATTACTTGAGAGCTCCAGCTAGGGTTACAGTTAGATTTTTTAGCTGAATTCTCATTCGCTTCCTGTCCCAATTCCGGAATTCCCGAGGATACATTAAGAGATCCAGTCGGGGCGTAACGTTTATTCAATCTGATTGTCAAGATCAAAGACTCTGCCACGCCACGCTATTGTCCTGGTAAACAGGTGGGATCCGATCACCGGTTTTGGCGCATGCTGGGAACAAAGGGGAGTCTTCACAAGGGTACAAGCGTCTTCTTATTTCAAAAGACATCAATTTCCTACAATATAATGATTATTCAAACTGATATTCGTGTAGAAAACTAGTTCACCTTCTACATTTTTAAATGTATTCTTGCTGATAAACAAAATAAAAATCTTATTAATTATTTTTTTCAATTTTTTTGTAAAGACAGCATGCGGTATAACTCCAAATTAAATAAATTAATAAATGTATTATTATATTCAAATTAAATCTCGAAACTGCTGAATATGTGTTTAAGATTATACATTTATACTCCTCCAGCTTTAATTCACTGATTTTCGTAGTTTTCTTCTTACCCTTTTTAATAATTTACAAAGGAAAGAACAATGTGTTTTTATAGATTATTTCTACACAATGCTTTAATTTTGAAATGCATCTTAATGAAATAACATGCTTATTTCTTGACTTTACAAACAAGAAAATCGTAACATGTTTTTTGGTGATTTATGCATACTTATTTTCTCTTAGCTTGCAGTATTGCCCTTTGTGAAAGAGAGAATACAAATGTATCTGAAAATAATTGGGAAACGTACATTCCAGAGTAAGCCTATTTACTTTTCACAGAAAATAATCTATCTGATAGAATGAATTAAAGTTCATTCACATTACTTTTCTATTGTTCTCAAACGTAAGCGTTCATTTACACAATCATATTGCGAAGACTCGATTGTGAATACTTTATATTATAGAAAATATACAATGTAAAAAATAAAAAGAATCACTTATTCTCAGCTAAAGGAATCGATAAAATAAGAAAGCTTATGGTAAATTGATCTCAAGGTTTTACCACCTGTTTTAACTTATAACAAAATGTATTGCAGTTTCTCTCTTTCAAATGGCTAGACCTGATAATAAAGTTTCACCTCAAACTATTTTACTTGCATTATCGTCTAGTGATGATTGTTCTAGAAACAATGCTACATGTAGGTGGATAAATAAGGCGACTCAAGTATGTTTCTATTAAACACAGCACTTTACTATAATATAAGCAGGCTTGCAACTACTGAGGTACTTTCAAAAAGGTGAGAAAAGTGACAAATAATACAAAATAAGTGACTAAAAAGTGACTAAACATTGAAAAAAAAAGCAATTTTTTTTCTCCTCTTGATTGCAGATGCTATTATTAAAATTTTTTTTATTTATTTTATCTCTAAATCAAATGATTCATGCAATACATGATATTAGCGTCAAATACAAAAAGGTTAAAAATTTTGTTTAAAACAACTCAGCATTGCTTTTTATTCAAGAAAATCTATAAATTAGATTTGAATACATACTTTAATACATTAATTTCATGATCACAATTTTCTGCATATATTAATGATGTTTTGAAATATGTACATAGCTAGATTAGAGTATCTAAACAAAAATTGTGAAGAAAAAGAGAAATGTGTGCTTTGACGTAAGTTACTTTAATGTATTAAATGTACATTTCAGTACAAATGTAGATTTCAGGAACTTCTTTGCGACTTTTTAAAATCTCTAAATTCTGGAAACCATATGACTAATTACATTTTAATAAGAAAAATAAGATTAGAGCATCACATTTTTGGTCTTTTATTAAAATATTTAGCTATTAATTCAGATTTTCTTTTTTCAACAACAGACTTTTGCTGTGACACACCATGAAAAAAATGACTAAAAGTGACTGTTTACTTAAAAAAGTGACTAAAGGGGATAAAAGTGACGGAATTGTAAGCCTGTATAAGGATATTTTTAAATAGGCATTTGGTAGAAAATTATATCCAACTAAAATATTGAAACATTGCTCCCTCAGATGTAATTAGTGAAAATAAAATTAAGTATTGTTTACATTCCGCTAAGAGATAAAACAAAGAGGGATTCATACCTACATTTAGCTATAAATTACGATAAAAGATACACAATTAAGGGAAAAGTTTTAATAACACCCTATTAAATATTTAACCTTAAATGAGTCTGCTTCAACTCAAATTGTAGTATCTTTTATTGATATTAGAAAAGAAAGACTACATTTCGGTTTTAGAGTTTTCTTTATATCTTCTTAGGCTTGGTTTAGGTTGGAGCGCTAAGTTAATTACTGCTCTATTTATTTCACTGGTATCTACTGCTAAAAGTCAATTTTGAATGGCTACGAGCTGCCATATCAGCAGTAATATTTGAACTCATGATGTGAAGGCCCCCCTTTTATTCCGAAAACTAATGACCAAAATCAGCTGATCTGAATCCCTAATGTTTCGACCCGACTACAATAGTACGGGAACGCAGTGTCTGGGATGTTGACAGTTCGGTTGAATAGGCGTCACGCCTCTGATCGGTTGCGGTAATGATTCCGGAGGATTGCTTCGAGAATTCCGGAATCGGGACAGCTAGCGAATGAGAATTCAACTAAAAAAACTAGCTGTAACCTTAGCTGGAGTTCTCGGGTAACTGGAATCGAACTGACTAAAAAACAGTTAGCGGGATCGTAACTGACCCCCAGGTATAAAAAGCCTAGAATTTTGCGAGTCAGGGCTTTCCGACATTTTTACGTAGGTGCTTTGAACTCGTAGAGGCTTCCATGACTTTTTACCTGAGTCAGCTTTTTAGTGATTACGTTAGGGAGACTCGTAAAGTCCGCTCACATAAGGAACGGCAAGAGAATGGGGGATAGATTGGGTTTGCATTGCCCCCTGGAAAAACCTCCCCATTTTGTGAGATTATTTAATCATTTTTCAGACTGTGATCGTCGTGGTAATGTTATGCAAGCAACAATCCTTTACCTTTACTTGTTTTGGGAGATTAAAATCCTCTGCATATAACCAGTGTTTATTCCAGAGAGTGATATCTAATTCTGTTAAGTCTGTGATCCTTCTTCACGCTACTTCTTCGCTCAAGAACATTGAAAGCGTCACAATGGAAACGATAGGCTACATTCTATTGGCCACAGTTCAACTCGATTCTTTACGGACTCTGCAGTAAAAACTTTTTTAATAGTATGCCTTGCAGTATTCCTATTATTACTAGTGTCGGATAATATCAAAGTCAGACAACTGACTGTATTCTTCAAATCTCCTATTCTTCCTTTTTAAGACAACTTCTCAACAGTTTGCCTTTCTATTTCATGATTCTTCTTATGAACTAAGATCTACAAACAATATTGCATATCAAAAGTCCTAGGTGATGGGAGAAAAAGTTATTGTCTAAGCTGCTATGTTCCCTAGATGTCGGAAGCCAGAGTTTTTCGGGATTTCTAGATAGAGATATTTCATCTTGCTTTTTGAGTTTAAGAATACACTAATGGTGATTTTTTAAAAAAATGTTTTACTGGAAGTATTGCCAGTGTCAGATCATATCTGAAACGGCTGATTGTAATATTTAAATCTCCGATTATTCATTTCCAAAAACAGCTCTTCAACAGTTTTTCCATTTTGCTTCATTATTCCTCCCATGAGCTAAATTCTACAAGCAATATTGCACATCAAAAGTTCTAGGTAATGAGAGGAAAAGACTATTGACTGCTTTTCGGAATTACTACATAGATATATATCATCTTGCTTTTTGAATTAACCTTAAGAATATATTAATGGATACTTTTTAATAGTATGATTTTTGATATTGCTCGTGTCAGCGTCTGATTGTGCTCTTTAAATCTCCAATTTTTCATTTCTCAAATAGCTCAACAGTTTTCCGTTCTGTTCCATAATTGTTCCCATGAGTTCTACAAACAATGTATCGTATCAAAATTTCTAAGCGATACGAAAGAAAAAAAAAGTATCTACTATCTAAGATACCTCGATCCCCAGATGTCAGAAACCAGAACTTCTCGGAACTGCCACTGCCAGCAACAAACAGCGACCTTTATGTCATTGTACCTGTGAAAAACGCTTATCACAATGAGCTGTCACTTCCTGCAACCACGCTACTTTCCAACTCAGACAGCTCAATAGGACACGGACAAGGCACTGATTCAACACGTGTTCGAAATCGGGGTCCGTCCCCTCTAATTTATAACTCTGGGCACGGCAGAAAAGTTCGTTTTAAAAAGAGGAAGATGTCACGCAATTACTAGTTGATTAGATCGATCGTCTGGGTTCTCGGCGTGTTGACGTAAATATTGACACTCGCTGGGGGCGTCGTGTAGTTAGAACGCGGGAAGGGTTGACCTTTTTTGTGAACATTTACTGCAAATTAGAGAGCAGTACCCCGATTAAATCGGTGTTGGAGATTGTGATGGGTAATTGACAGAATGCGTGTAATTTGCTCGACGGAAGTGATTTGCAGGGTGAACGATCAAGTTTTTATTTGTTGATTGAAGTCCAGTAAGTGTTCCCAGCTGTTCAATGAACACTTCGATGACTTCACCTGAATTTTAAATCAAACATTGTAAGTCTGATATCTCAGTTTTAATTGCTAGGTAAAGAGAAAAAACACTGAAATTAAAAGTAAATGTACTTTGTTATGAAAGAATATTAATTAATTTTTTTGTAATTATTCTTTATTAAATTATGAAATACAAATTGATTATAATGTCCCCTAAAACACATTTGGATGAGTAATCAAATTCACTTCGGATGAATAAAACAGAAATTCCTGATGAATATTTGACAGAATGGATGTATAATTTGTTCTACGGAAGTGATTTGCTGGATGAACGATGAAGTTTTTCTATATTTATTAAGATCCAGTAAGTGTTTTCAGTAAGTGATATAAAACGGAAATTCGTGATGAATATTTGACAGAATGGATGTATAATTTGTTCAATGGAAGTGATTTGTTGGGTGAACGATCAAGTTCTTCTATATTTATTAAGATCCAGTAAGTGTTTTCAGCTATTGAATGAGGATTTTGATTGATTCCCACGAATTTTAAATCAAACATTGCAAGGCTGTTATCTAATTTGTAAAAATTTCAAGTGTTAAATATAGACAAAAAAAACTGTTATGGAAAGTAAATGTAATTTATATTGAAGAAAATACATTTATTTTAGTTTTGTTTTCATTCTTTATGAAATGAGGAAATACAAATTAATTTTGATGTGATCTAAAACACATTGATTTAAAACGGAAATTTGTGATGAATAATTGACAGAATGGATGTATAATTTGTTCGACCGTAGTGATTTACTGGGTGAATGATGAAGGTTATCTTGTTTATTAAGACCCAGTATGCATTTTCAGCTGTTGAATGAGTATTTTGACAGATTCATACGAATTTTAAATCAAACATTGTAAGTCTGATATCTAAGTTTTAATTGCTAAGTAAAGAGAAAAAACACTGAGATTAAAAGTAAATGCACTTTGTTATGAAAGAATATTAATTAATTTTTTTAGTTTTGTATTTGTTCTTTATTAAATTATGAAATACAAATTGATTACGATGTCACCTAAAACACATTGATATAAAAAGGAAATTCGTGATGAATATTTGACAGAATGGATGTATAATTTGTTTGACGGAAGAGATTTGCTTGGTGAACGATCAAGTTTTTCTATATTTATTAAGATTCAGTAAGTGTTTTCAGCTGTTGACTGAGGATTTTTATCAAATCACACGAATTTTAAATCAAACATTGCAAGTCTAATATCTAATTTGTAACAGTTTGAATTGCTACATATAGAAAGACACACTGATATGGAAAGAAAATGTAATTTGTAACGAAAAAAATGCATTCATTTTAGTTCTTTTTTTGTTCTTCATGAAATTATGAAATACAAATTGATTATGATTTCCTCTAAAACATACTGATATAAAATTTAAATTTGTGATGAATAATTGACAGAATGGATGTATAATTTGTTCTACAGAAGTGATTTGCTGGGTAAACAATCAAGTTTTTCTACATTTATTAAGATCCAGTAAGTGTTTTCAGCTGTTGAATGAAGATTTCGATGACTTCATATGAATTTTAAATCAAACTTTGTAAGTCTGATATCTAAGTTTTAATTGCTAGGTAAATAGAAAAAAACACTAAGATTAAAAGCAAATGTACTTTGTTATGAAAGAATATTAATTAATTTTTTTAGTTTTGTATTTATTCTTTATTAAATTATGAGAAACAAATTGATTATGATGTCCTTTAGAGGACATCATAATCAATCTTTGCACATTGATATAAAAATTGATTATGATGTCCTCTAAAAAACAATTATATGAATAATCAAATTCACTTCGGATGAATAAAACGGATATTTCTGGACATCTTTGCACATTGATATGAAAACGAAATTCATGATGAATATTTGACAGAATGGATGGATAATTTGTTCGACGGAAGTGACTTGCTGGGTGAACGATGACAGTTTTCTATGTTTATTAAGACCCAGTAAGCATTTTCACCTGTTGAATGAGGATTTTGATTCATTCGCGCATTTTAAATCAAACAGTGCAAGATCTGATATCTAATTTGTAAATATTTTAGTTGTTACATATATAGAAAAAACTCTGATATGGAAAGAAAATGTAATTTGCAATGAAAAAATGCATTAATTTTAGTTTTGTTTTTGTTCGTTGTGAAATTATGAAATACAAATTGTTTATGATTTTCTCTAAAACAAAACTGATATAATATGGAAATTTGTGATGACTGTTTGACAGAATGGATATATAATTTGTTCGACGGAAGTGATTTGCTGGGTGAACGATGAAGGTTTTCTATGTTTATTAAGACTCATTTTCAGCTGTTGAATGAGGATTTTGCTTGATTCACACGAATTTTAAATCAAACATTGCAAGTCTGGTATCTAATTTGTAAAAATTTCAGTTGTTAAATATAGAAAAAAAAACTGTCATAGAAAGCAAACGTAATTGGTATTGAAGAAAATGCATTTATTTTATTTTTGTTTTCTTTCTTTAGGAAGTTATTAAATACAAATTGATTATTTTCAGCTGCTGAATGAGGATTTGATTGATTCACACGAATTTTAAATCAAACAGTGCAAGGCTGATATCTAATTTGTAAAATTTCCAGTTGTTAAATATAGACAAAAAATACTGTTATGGAAAGTAAATGTAATTTGTATTGAAGAAAATACATTTATTTTAATTTTGTTTTCATTATTTATAAAGCTATGAAATACAAATTAATTATTATGCCCTCTAAAATGCATTGATATTTGAGGGAAATTTGGGATGAATAATTGATAGAATAGGTTTATAATGTGGAAGATTGAAGTGACTTACAAGGTGAACTATCGAGTATTCTTTTTCAGTGATTTTGATGTTTTACGTGGATTTTAAAGTCAGAATTCTAAGTCAGATATCTGAATTGCTTAATTTTTAATTGCTTGAATTATATATCAGACTTGAAATGTTTAATTTAATTGATGCTTGGTCAAGCAATTAATTTTTAATTGCTTGACCAAGAGAAAAATTACTAAGGGGTAAAGTAAACGGGCTTTACTATAAGGATAATCCCTGAGTTGTCCAAAATAAAATTGTTGAAATTAAATATATGAGTGTGTCTATATTGCAGCAAAACAATCCAGTACGTCATTCAATTTAGCTGTTTCCTTAAAAATATCAATTTATTGCTTTATAAAAAAAGAGCTGCAATTTTTCAAAAATTGCTTACACAATCACACTCTTAATTCATTACACAATATTTGGTAAATTATCTAAGTTTCATATCGTTATAATATATTTGTTATCACATAATTTTTGAGTACTAGAATGTCAAAAAAAATCTCAGAAAATAACTTTTAAATTTTTTATCGCAGAAAAATTTTCCGGAATGTTTATTGCAGCAACTTGAAAAGCTCCAGCTTTATAATTTGGATTTAAACTGAAGTATTCAGCAAAAGTCTATTTTTAAAATAAAAACTTAAATTGAAGTATTTGTTTACAGTTAAAATTCGTTAAAGCTACAACTTCCTGTTTATCTATCAAAGACAAAATTGCTGTGACTTTTATTTTGCAGACGGTAAACACAATAGAACAATTGCTTTTTGAAAGCTAGCATTACGCTCTTTCAAAGAAATCATAAAAGAGTTTTATAATTTTTCACCTAAAACCGCCATTAAAACCCAGTTATATACCTTACATCTACAAAAATCTGAATACATCAAATAATACACTTAACCATCTTGACTTTTATTTGACTCACAATATTTTGATCACTTTAAAAGTAATTATAAATAGCTGAAGAGAGGCAAAAGGAGAAAAATATTATTCAAATTCTTTATAGTTGTGCAAATTTGAAGGCAATTCTGAAATGAAAATTTCGTTGAATTAGTCGAAAGAAATACCAGCTGCAAGGGCCTGTTAACATTTTGAAAAGATTATGACAAAAGCAACTTGACATTTTCCCCGTGAAAAGTACTACTTCCACAAACCCCTTCTTTACTAAGGAGTCCAATATCAACAATGGTACCTCAAGTTTGGCAAACTTTCAAAAGTAGGGAGCGACCACTTGCATTCACCATTTCTATAAAGCAGGAGTATACGTACCCTTCTTATCTCGGATTCCCATCTCTTTCCATACTGCACTCTTTTAAAATATCTCTCTATTTTATCAGACCGAATTTTAAGGAGTACTTCAAACATTTCCAGAACGTTTCTTTCTACTGAGGCTTCAAATGGTACCATGAACAAGATTTTTGAATGCAAACTGGAACAAAATGGTCCTATTATAAAATGTGACAAAGAAGTCACCTTTGCATGCTCCACTCTGTCACTACTGTATACTTTAAGCAATACAAAGCGATAAACTGAGACTTCTAATTAATACATCTGCATTTAAAGGACCATAGTGGGACCACATTTACAGCAATGAATTCGGCGCATGTATCTCCCCCCCCCCGTTTGAAGTTTTTCGATGTTTCACCATGTATCATAATTTCAAATCTCATTTTTAACAAAATATAAAACATGTATTTGAGTAGTTCACCTATGAAATTGGTAAATTGCAGACGAAAGTTAAGTCGTTACGCAAGTTAGCAGATACATAACAAATATATTTTTCTAACTTGCTCTAAATTTTTCTGTATACCTTGATTATTGGCAATCTTCCTATCGTTAAATAGTTTCCAATATGGACAACTAAGATTAGCCATTAAAATGTTATACATTTACATTTATCTGGACAAAGTATTATTATAATGCTGTTATAAGATCAGTGGATCCTCGGTAAATCGACCTCTGTTCTTAGTAGCTATCTTACGTAGCATATTCTACTTTTAATGATGGTAGTGAGTTTACTTTATTGTTCTTGAACGATAGCACGTTAACAAGCTGTTCATAATTAAATTACAAAGTAATAATGATAGAGTTTGAAGAACAACGAGTGTGTGCTTGTGAAAATTTGATACAAACTTTAGAAAACTTTTAGAGACATACCAATAGAACAATCAAGAATACCTGTACTGGACGACTGGGAATGTTGCATTCAGTTCTGTAAATGAAAGACAGACTTTTGATCAATCAACATCCTGGTCAAGGAAAAAAATGATGATGGTTGTGTCTTCTTGATTAAAAAGATATGGTCTTTCAGGAATTCGTGCCACGTAGTTAAATGGATGGTTATAGCAGAAAATTTTACAGCATGGTACGGATGCTTTGGGAGAGATGAGGCGTGAATTGTAAAATAATAATAATAATAATAATAATAACGGAACTTGATTGATAGATTTGATTTGATTTGATTCTCATATTGCTCCTCCTCTTCAGTTGTATGCTAAAACATTAGATTCCCGTTGTGACCGATGAACCTCGATCTTGACACGAAGCATACCACGCGAAAAGACCGCAGCCTAGACAAGGTTGGAAAGAAAGATTGCTGTGGAGTTTTGGGAATTTGCCTTTAGGCATGAGTAACATCTTCTTGGTTTTGAGCTATTTTGAAAGGGCTATTGCCTTGTGTTTTAAGGATTTTTGTTTAAAGTTAGTGCTCACTGAGGGGCTGACAACATGCTGGACAGTTTGAAATTGAAGTCTTATAGGTAAAGGGACAATATGTTTTATAATGCAAAGAATGAGATTCAATGCTTGGAGCAGATTCTGAAAGACTACAAACGTACATACAGAAGAGGGATTCAAATCCGTGAACTCAGATACCAAATAGTACCGTCCTACCATTTCGTTACCATTCTGATTAATTAGAGGAAGATGTCCTTCTTAAAGCCAATTATGAATGACTACGAACATCCAAGCTAGAATTGTGATTCAGAAGTTAACAAAAATTGATATACAAGTTAGACGTAGACACACTGTTTGAGTTGAATAAAGATGTAAATTTAATATAAAAATAACAATAAAGTAAAAATGTTGCTTATCACGAGGAAAATGGGGATATAGAGATTTTACGAAGTTGAAAGACAATTTTTATTAAATAGAGTTATAGCCTACTTATGATACAAAAATATAGCTTATTTCATAAGTAACATATGTAAAAAACAAATTTAATTTTTGTGCGGTGTTTGCTAATCAGAATAACAAAATTTGCCGATAACAAGTGATAGTACAGTAATAATATTATTTACTACAGCAAGGTTTTTTTTTATTTTTGGAGTGCTATGATCTACTGTTTTGCTCACGAGGGCTAATGAGACCAGGACCTACTGCTTAAAACCGATTCCGAACGGCTACAAACAACCAAGCCAGCAACGGGACTGGAACCCACGAAAGCTGGTCCCGAACAGCAGAGCTCTACCATTCGGCTCTACTATATGCATATAAATACATCATTATATATGGATATAAATACATCATTTATAAAATTAGGACATAGAAAGATTTTTATTAATTTTAATTGTACTCTAATTATACTCTAATCATAATTATGTAAATAGAAATAAAATGGGCTCTATTAGTATCATTTATTTAAACATTTATTTATCTAGTTTTTTTATGATGATTATTTCTTTCAAAGATAAAAAATATTAAGATAAAGAAATAGTACAGTCAAAAATATTTTTATCTATAGGAAAATATGGATATAAATAATGTATACTGTTTGTAAAATAATAAATCATAAAGCTTTGTTATATTTAATTATATTCTAATTCTGTCTATAAAAATAAAAGAAATTACTTATGGAACACACATTAAAACCTTTAAAACCTGCACTTCTTTTCGTTTCTAGTACTGAATAGCTGCGAAAATAATGAAGTTTTGAACCTTGTTCCCACAAACATGTACCGTTAAAGCAAAGATAAAAATTTATTATAAAAGTACAAAAATATCAAAATAAAAGCTAAATAAAATAATAAGGCAATTATATTTCTCTCTTCTATTCCTATTTTTTTAAGGTAGTACATACCTCTGATAATGTTTTCGTCTTCAGAAATACAAATTGCAGGATGTGAATTCAACTCAGAGGCTACTAGGAGAAGACGTGAATCGCGTGAATTCACATCATTTCAGATTCACGAAAATCAAGAATAGAGTTTGAAATGATGTGAATTCTAATTAGTGGTATCCAAGAATAGAATTAAATTGACATAAATTCACATCAGTTGCAACCAGGAGTAAAATTTTAAATGACGTAAATTCACGTCAATGTTACCTTATTTGTTAAAACTTGGCTTATTTCATTTTCTGTGAGGTGTTTCTTTATCAAAAAAGGGCTATTGGTAATAAAAAAAAATTATAGCATGGTAAAAATATTTATAACGAGAAGAATATGGATATGAATAGAACTATTTATACAATTAAAGATAAATCGCTTTATTAAATATAATCGTGATCTATAAAATTCTAACATAGCAATCTTTAAATATAAAAAATTGACTATATACTATTATGATAATACATAAGAAAATATAATTTTTCTCCTGATTACCTTCATATTTCCTTAAATGTTTTCAGTCTTTTTTTAGGATGTAGCTGTTTATTAAATCTGTGTTATCAAAAAGTTGTAACTCAAGGCAACGAAATGGCACAAATGCATGTTTTCGTTCTCTTCCTTTTTTGAAGAACACGTGATTAATTCTTCCATAGAAATGCATTTCCGTGGTGCTTATATTAGAAAGCTAACTCTCTGGACGTCTTGTTTTACTTTAAAACAAATGAATTTCTTTCTTTTTATTCATGAGGAGTACGTACATATCTTCAAACATTTTGACAGTACTATGCGAGTATGAGATTTTAAGCTGTCAGTTTATTTATGTCAGGTTTCCATTTTGCTTATTTTTTAACTGAAGTTACAGAATTAAGCCTCAGTATGAGGGGAAATAATTCGAATGACACAAACTTGTTTTATTTCTATTCAGGAATATTTTTGGAATTCTTATCTCTACTTAAGATACTAATAAGCAAAAATGTATTTTCTCTCTCTCTCTCTCTCTCTCTCTCTCTCTCTCT
>CM063511.1:92841529-92879029 GCA_032207245.1 Pardosa pseudoannulata | reverse complement strand
ACTGGAAAAATTTTGGATTGTGTCATTCAAAACATAATACGCTTAAAGCTACCAGAAGTTTTAATCCATCCATCTTGCTTATAGTTCTCTATTTATTACAAAAATATTTTGTAAATCACTTGTAAGATTATTATATTAAAAATTATAAATACCATCAATAAAATATAATTTTATATTTTAAATAGTTATGAATTTCCATTTCGGCACACTTTATTGTCGGTTTGGAAGATCAATTTATTTGCCATGGGAGAGTTGTAAAATGATCCTGGTAGGGATAGATGCAATCCTATAATTACAGGATCCCAATGAATGCTCTCTGAAAGCAATCGCAAATGGTTCAGCGATAAAAAAGTATTGAAAAAATTTGGATTGTGCTCATTCAAACATAATACGCTTAAGGCTACCAGAAGTTTTCATCCACCCATATTGCTTATAGTTCTCTGTTTATTACAAAAATATTTTGTAAGTCACTTGTAATATTAAAAATTATTATATTAAAAATTAGTAACTACCATCAATAAAATATAATTTTATACTTTAAAATAGTTATGAATTTTCATTTCGTCACACTTTATTGTCGATTTGGAAGATCGGTTTCTTTGCCATGGAAGCGTTGTAAAATGATCCTGATAAGGATAGATGCAATCCTATAATTACAGGATCTCAATGAATGCTCTCTGAATGCAGACGTAAGTGGTTCAGAGATAAAAAAGTATTGGAAAAATTTGGATTGTGCTCATTCAAACATAATACGCTTAAGGCTACCAGAAGTTGTTATCCACCCATCTTGCTTATAGTTCTCTGTTTATTGCAAAAATATTTTGTAAATCACTTGTAAGATTATTATATTAAAAATTATAACTACCATCAATAAAATATAATTTTATATTTTAAAATAGTTATGAATTTTCATTTCGGCACACTCTATTCTCGGCTTGGAAGATCAGTTTCTTTGCCATGGGAGCGTTGTAAAATGATCCTGGTAGGGATAGATGCAATCCTATAATTACGGGAACTCAATGAATGCGCTCTGAAAGCAGACGTAAATGGTTCAGCGATAAAAGTATCGAAAAAAATTTGGATTCTGCTCATTCAAATATAATACGATCAAGGCTACCAGAAGTTTAAATCCGCCCATTTTGCTTATAGTTCTTTGTTTATTAAAAAACTATGTTGTAAATCACTTGTAATATTAAAGATTATTATATTAAAAATTAATACGCTTAAGGCTACGAGAAGTTTTAACCCACCCATCTTGCTTAGAGTTCTCTGTTTATTACAAAAATATTTTGTAAATCACTTGTAATATTAAAGATTATTATATTAAAAATTAATAACTACCATCAATACAATATAATTTTATATTTTAAAATAGTTATGAATTTTTATTTCGGCACACTCTATTCTCGGCTTGGAAGATCAGTTTCTTTGCCATGGGAGCGTTGTAAAATGATCCTGGTAGGGATAGATGCAATCCTATAATTACGGGATCTCAATGAATGCGCTCTGAAAGCAGACGTAAATGGTTCAGCGATAAAAAATCACTGAAAAAATTTGGATTGTGCTCATTCAAACATAATACGCTTAAGGCTACGAGAAGTTTTAACCCACCCATCTTGCTTAGAGTTCTCTGTTTATTACAAAAATATTTTGTAAATCACTTGTAAGATTATTATATTAAAAATTATAACTACCATCAATAAAATATAATTTTATATTTTAAAATAGTTATGAATTTTCATTCCGTCACACATTATTGTCGGTTTGGAAGATCGGTTTCTTTGCCATGGGAGCGTTGTAAAATGATCCTGGTAGGGATAGATGCAATCCTATAATTACGGGATCTCAATGAATGCGCTCTGAAAGCAGACGTAAATGGTTCAGCGATAAAAAAGTATTGAAAAAATTTGGATTGTGCTCATTCAAACATAATACGCTTAAGGCTACCAGAAGTTTAAATCCATCCATCTTGCTTATAGTTCTCTGTTTATTACAAAAATATTTTGTAAATCACTTGTAATATTAAAGATTATTATATTAAAAATTAATAACTACCATCAATACAATATAATTTTATATTTTAAAATAGTTATGAATTTTCATTCCGTCACACATTATTGTTGGTTTGGAAGATCGGTTTCTTTGCCATAGGAGCGTTGTAAAATGATACTGGTAAGGATAGATGCAATCCTATAATTACAGGATCTCAATGAATGCTCTCTGAATGCAGACGTAAGTGGTTCAGAGATAAAAAAGTATTGGAAAAATTTGGATTGTGCTCATTCAAACATAATACGCTTAAGGCTACCAGAAGTTGTTATCCACCCATCTTGCTTATAGTTCTCTGTTTATTGCAAAAATATTTTGTAAATCACTGGTAAGATTATTATATTAAAAATTATAACTACCATCAATCAAATATAATTTTACATTTTAAAATAGTTATGAATTTCCATTTCGGCACACTCTATTCTCGGCTTGGAAGATTAGTTTCTTTGCAATGGAAACGTTGTAAAATGATCCCGGTAGGGATAGATGCAATACTGTAATTACGGGATCTCTATAAATGCTCTCTGAAAGCAGCTGTAAATGGTTCAGCGATAAAAAAGTATCGAAAAAATTTGGATTCTGCTCATTCAAACATAATACGATCAAGGCTAGCAGAAGTTTAAATCCGCCCATTTTGCTTATAGTTCTTTGTTTATTAAAAAACTATGTTGTAAATCACTTGTAATATTAAAGATTATTATATTAAAAATTAATAACGCTTAAGGCTAGAGAAGTTTTAACCCACCTATCTTGCTTATAGTCCTCTGTTTATTACAAAAAATTTTGTAGGTCACTTGTAATATTGAAGATTATATTAAAAATTAATAACTACCATCAATAAAATATAATTTTATATTTTAAAATAGTTATGAATTTTAATTCGTCACACTTTATTGTTGGTTTGGAAGATCAGTTTCTTTGCCATGGGAGCGTTGTAAAATGATCCTGGTAGGGATAGATGCAATCCTATAATTACGGGAACTCAATGAATGCTCTCTGAAAGCAGACGTAAATGATTCAGCTATAAAAAAGCATTGAAAAAATTTGGATTGTGCTCATTCAAACATAATACGCTTAAGGCTACGAGAAGTTTTAACCCACCCATCTTGCTTAGAGTTCTCTATTTATTACAAAAATATTTTGTAAGTCACTTGTAGTATTCAAGATTATTACATAAAAAATTAGTAACTACATCGATAAAATATAATTTTGTATTTTAAAATAGTTATGAATTTTCATTCCGTCACACATTATTGTCGGTTTGGAAGATCGGTTTCTTTGCCATAGGAGCGTTGTAAAATGATACTGGTAAGGATAGATGCAATCCTATAATTACAGGATCTCAATGAATGCTCTCTGAATGCAGACGTAAGTGGTTCAGAGATAAAAAAGTATTGGAAAAATTTGGATTGTGCTCATTCAAACATAATACGCTTAAGGCTACCAGAAGTTGTTATCCACCCATCTTGCTTATAGTTCTCTGTTTATTGCAAAAATATTTTGTAAATCACTGGTAAGATTATTATATTAAAAATTATAACTACCATCAATCAAATATAATTTTACATTTTAAAATAGTTATGAATTTCCATTTCGGCACACTCTATTCTCGGCTTGGAAGATTAGTTTCTTTGCAATGGAAACGTTGTAAAATGATCCCGGTAGGGATAGATGCAATACTGTAATTACGGGATCTCTATAAATGCTCTCTGAAAGCAGCTGTAAATGGTTCAGCGATAAAAAAGTATCGAAAAAATTTGGATTCTGCTCATTCAAACATAATACGATCAAGGCTAGCAGAAGTTTAAATCCGCCCATTTTGCTTATAGTTCTTTGTTTATTAAAAAACTATGTTGTAAATCACTTGTAATATTAAAGATTATTATATTAAAAATTAATAACGCTTAAGGCTAGAGAAGTTTTAACCCACCTATCTTGCTTATAGTCCTCTGTTTATTACAAAAAATTTTGTAGGTCACTTGTAATATTGAAGATTATATTAAAAATTAATAACTACCATCAATAAAATATAATTTTATATTTTAAAATAGTTATGAATTTTAATTCGTCACACTTTATTGTTGGTTTGGAAGATCAGTTTCTTTGCTATGGGAGTGTTGTAAAATGATCCTGGTAGGGATAGATGCAATCCTATAATTACGGGATCTCGCGAATGCTTTCTGAAAGCAGACGTAAATGGTTCAGCGATAAAAAAAATACTGAAAAAATTTGTCTTGTGCTCATTCAAACATAATACGCTTAAGGCTACCAGACGTTTTAATCCACCCATCTTGCTTACAGTTCTCTGTTTATTACAAAAACATTTTGTAAGTCACTTGTAATATTAAAGATTATTATATTACAAATTAATAACTACCATCAATGAAATATAATTTTATATTTTAAAATAGTAATTATGAATTTTCATTTCGTCACACTTTATTGTTAGTTTGGAAGATCGGTTTCTTGGCCATGGAAGCGCCGTAAAATGATCATGATAAGATAGATGCAATCTTATAATTACGGATATCATTGAATACCTTGTCAAAGCAGAGGAAACTAATTCAAAGGTAAAAAAAAAATACTGAAAAATTTAGCTTGTGCATATTTAAAGTTTACATTTAAAATTAATAACTACTATCGATCAAAGATAATTTTACATTATAAAATAGTTATGAATAGTTAAAGCTTATATACAAAAGAAGATTAATCTTGGCAAGACTGAGAACTTGCCCCTTCAGGGGGGATAAAGATTAAACCAGACCCAGATAGCATGCATACTTGCAGCAAGTTAGATTTTTTCTGGATAATATCTTGTCATAACAAATTTGACGATACAAACTTAAAACAAAACTCTTGCAAGCTAGACAGAACATAAAGCAACCACTCCTTTATTTAGCTCCAAAACTGTGCAAACTTGTCATGACAACCTTGAAGCAAGCGAAAATTCTTAATCTTGCTGCAGTCTTGTTTCAAACTTGAAGACTTGTCATGCTGAACTTGCTGCAAGTTTGCAGGCTTACAAAGCAAGACTTCTGTAAGTTTGATGCAAGCTAAATTTGCTATCTGGGGATGCAAAGTAGAACTACACTATGTGTAGAAACTAATCAGAAACTGAGCTTGGAACAGATCATATAGCCTCTTGTCCTGCCGTAATGGCTGCAATGTAGCAGAACAGCGTTTGTTCTCAAGAGAATTTCTACGTGAGCAATTGCCAACGGATAGCTGAGGCTGTGCCGCACATGGTGTCATTTTGCAAATCTAGCCATTTTATTAGACACTACAAGAAAACAACCAACAGATACAGATTGACCAACGAACTGTTAGACAACTGTATACCAATACCAGTCACTACCAACTCTACCAACATTATAAGATTTGTTGATAATTACAAAGAGTGCCATCATTCATACTAAAGTTAATAAGTCTGTTGAACAATCTGTTCTTTTATTTTTAGTTCATTTTAAATAACTCGTAGTTTTTCTTGTGTACAATTCAATTTCAATATCTTCATCTTATACGCAGTTTTATTAAAATTGATTTCCTATTTACTAGAAATTTATGTTAATCATCAATAAATTTATGTAAGAATGAAATTAAAAGTTCTGCTTTTTTCTGTCCTGCTAGCTCACAATAGTAGCCTGGTAGCATATTGATAGATCACAGTAGCATTTAAAAACGGTACGGTTGCTCATATGCTTAAAATGCTTCTGACCACTTCTCTAATATATGATGGTATTTTCTGACGAATATATGTAACGTTGACATCATAGCTTGAGCTAGCAGAAGCTAGCAATCGAAGCAGATTTTGAGAATAAACATGGGATAGAATCATAGTAAAACCTAAAAGGTTATGACTCTTAAGAAAACTCTTAAACAAGATATGGTTCAACGTTCGACAGAAAAGATATGGAGGATTTTGAGGGAAAAGATAGCTGCTCCCAGTTTTCCAAGAAAGACTGCAGTGGCCTTTTTAGCTGTCTGACTGGACATGACTGTTTATAAGACCATCTCTACAGAATTGAGGTGGTAGATTCAACGAACTGTTTTATGTGACTCTAGTCATCCAATGACTTTTGAACATTTAAATAATTGTTTTGTATTTTCTCAGTATGAGGAAATTGTTAAAAAGTATCGGAGAGCCCATGAAGCTAATTCTTCAGCATTTGTAAAATAAAATAAATAAAACCTAAAAGGAAGAAATAAACAGTCTTTATTTAAACTATTTTATTACATATTTATTCATTATATATATATATATATATATATATTATTTATATATATATATTATTTATATATATATATATGTATACCTATATTTTATTATATATATATATATATATATATATATATATATATATATATATATATATTATTTATATATATATATATGTATACCTATATACACACGAGGTAAAAAACCTATAGAAGCAGATTAAAATATTGGTGCAATAGATAAATAAAAATACATTTATTACAATATATTAATGCTATACATTAATGGCAATATACTAATGGTTACGTTATCAAGCTATTTAGTTTGAGAATATAAAACTCAACTATAAAAATCTTTACTTACTGATTTTCAGAGATAAAAATTAATCTTAATTAATCACTATGTTTATATACACAGTAAATAAAAAAAGAAGTAAAGAAATTAATTTGGCATATTTGTGTATCAAACTTATATACATCGTGTCAACTTATTAATGTAAAAAGTAGTGTGTAAAGTATATCTTGCAGATAACAAATTTTTCAAAGCTCTCATCAGGTTCAAAGCTCTCATCAAACAAAAATTATTTACATAAGGTATTATTTAAATAACGTTATTTAGCGTTAAATAAATAAGGTAAAAAAATTATTTCAAAATTTGAAGAAAAGGCTTAGTAAATTTGCTTAGTTTTACAAAGAACTCTTGCGCCAAATTTCATACCTTTTGGTTGTACCGCTTACACACTACTGTGTTTGAATACATCCACAAGAAGCATTTCATCTATTAGATATATATGTAATATATGTAGATATATGTAATATTTGTGACATTTTACCAGTATGTCTGAACAAACTTAATCGAAAGTGCTTCACAAAAAATGTAGATATGTAGAATAGATATGTATTATATGCAGAATATATGTAATATTTGTGACATTTTACCGTATGTCTGCACAAACTTAATGGATAGTGCTTCAGAAAAAATCTTATTGTACTTTTGTGTATAGTATATTGCAAGATAGTGTTCATCTACAAAGTGTTTCAGTTCTGAATCCCTGTTGTGTTTCTCTAATTTCTGGTGTGATTTCCTGACGAGCCCTCTCTCATGTGACACGTCGGCACCGTAGCGTGAGCTAGCAGATGCTGGCAGATGAAGCGGGCGTCACGCGAAAGCGAGTCCATTGTAACGGTGTACGAACGAGTGGTTTATCTGGGTATTAGCATCGCTGAAAAGAGCGGATTATCACCCCTCGCCGTATTCATTACATGCGGTCTGTCGCGCACTGCTTACAAGTGCCCTCCGCCCTTAACGGTCACGGGATTACAATGGTCATTCGCCCGGATATATATCTTTTTCACAAGGACGGGATTGTCGGATAAAGTAAACTGAGGTTTGCCCAGGGATGAAAAGAGCTTTTAGAGGAGAGGATAGATTTAAGCACACACCATTGGCGCGAACTAGAAAAAGGAGAGGTGTCTGTAAGTACCTTGGCGCACAATGAGGAGAGGGATTTTGAGTCGGACGCATTAACACGGGATGTTTTAACTTATAGCTGGAAGACTGAGCATCTGAAGGTTTCCTTTACACGACGTTTGAGAATGGAAAACGTGTTGAAGAAATGTTGTCTTCAAATAAACACGGAGCTCAAAAATTTGGAAAGAACTCTACATGGATTGACACCATATATACATACACACACATACACTCATGGTCAAAATTATCTTTACGTGGATAAATTGAGGCATTTCTCAGAAACAGTGAACTATAATGTTATGAATTTTCTGGAATGACATATAAATAAAGGTAAAAATTTAAGATCCCTGCATACAAAATAGTATTGCAGCATGAAACAAAATAAAAATGGTAAAAAAGTGACAAAGAGAGTTCAGAAAAAAAGAGAACTCAGAAAATAAAGGTAGCCTTATGAACTTAATTTCGAATAAGATTTCTCCTGTCATGTACACACGAATCATAAAGTCAAATCATGTTAGCCAAAGATTAAGGAGTTAAGCTTCACATTCTCAAAATTGTCATCTTCAGAACATTAACATGTCTAGGAGGATGATGTTGACGTGAAATTGCTCTTCCAAAGTAGTTAGTTCTTTAATTTTTCTATCTAGTCAAGAAATTTTGCATGCTAACGTAACCTCTCAATGTCTTTTATTTTCGTCAAATGAATTCATCAATGAGGTTTGCCCTGTGTAAGAGCATTAACATCCATAACTGAAGCGGCGGATCCATATGATTCCATAAAAAGTTTTATATAAGGCTCTTAGACCTCAACTTAATACCCTGGGTAAGCGTGTACATGCTTAGGTTCATCTATCATACTTCCCTCCATAGCATCACACCTCCACTAACAAAACAGTTATCTTTCGACGTTTTACCCAATCGTTTATATATATAGAAAATCATGAACACATAATTATTCCGATAACACTATGGATATATATATATATATGTGTGTGTGTGTGTGTGTGTGTGTGTGTGTGTGTTAATACACACAAACATAAGTATTTCCTTAAGGAGATTATCTTCCTCCATTTGATATCTCAAAATAATACAGTAGTAGGTATTCAGCACTTCTTATTGTGGGAGGTACAACCCCTCCCCATTCCCTCTTCACTGCGCCACTGCATATACACATGACCATCGATTAAAGGGAAGCAGATGCAATTTTAGTTAACTTAAATCTTTTTTTCTGAGATAGATTTATATAACTATACCTATATACATATTTATGTGTATGTATCCTACAAATTTGTCTTTAGTTTTAATTCCCATATAGTTTTTAATGTTTAAAATATTTACCCACTTTACAAATTATATTAATACAAGTTCACAATCACATGATGACCATATTCTTGTATTGAAATTATGTATTTGTTACAACTGTTTTCGTTTTAGCCTTCACAAGCAGTGAAAAAGAGTAAATAAAATTAATTTATCTATTTATGATACTATAGACCTATTAGGCTTTCGAGCTCGTTTATTTGAGTATGGGAACCAAAAATCAACTAATAATAAATAATTGATTTTCTATAAATATATGAATGTGAATAAATTTCTGTGAATAAATTATTACAGTTTTCACTTTGGTCAAAATATTATCAGTCTTTTTATTTTAAGACTAATGTTTGTTTCCTTCATGATACCCTAAGTATTCTTACTTGATTTTAATATAAAAAAAGAAAGGCAACTCATTCTATAGTTAAGGAGGTGATGATAGGATTACAGCTAGTTAACACCACAACAGCACAAAAGTGCAACGTTGATGAATATCTAGTAGCTTTGAATTAAGTGGTTAAGTACTTGAGCGATCACTTTTAATATTTTATACCTAGACACATTAAAATAATTTTTATTAAATCATGAAACAGCCACCATAAGACTCGTACATCTGAAGCAATTATATATATATATATATATATATATATATATATATTTATATATAATATATATATATTTTTATATTTATATATATATATATATATATATATTGTAACGATCCGTTACATGAAAGAACAAGGAAAAAAATGACCTTTTGTTACTCACGATTAGCCGATAATAGAACATGGTCTAAAAGTAATTGAAAATGTTACGGCTCCGAACTGTCTGAACATTGTAACCTGTTGAATAATTTACTGTGTACATAATTAATTGCCGCCCATTAGCGGTTAAAAAAAATAAGTTGGTTAAGTTAATGAATCTGAGAATTGCTACATCTAACCAGGACAGCTGATAAGACTTGAGTGACCGCAAGATTGCGTCATGGCTTTCTCGAAGACAAGCGAAAGTGCTTAGTATAAATGGAAAGGACCGGACTAGAATTTTGCTTTGTTCTTCTCTCGAGGCTTCTATGCTAGAGCCTGGTATCGAGGACCGTTTATCTCCGTGTCTGGAGTTTGTTTTTTTAGAGACAGCGTCTCCGTTGCTAGATAGTCGAACATTCGACTTAATTCCTTCCCCGTTATTGCTGATTGATAGTTAACTTCTTGCATAGAAGTAGTCAGCTAGATTTTGCACTCTAATTTATGACTTGCATCCTGTGTTTTCTTCACGAATAGCGTGATACACTCGGAAATGACCTGCTGTGAAAGCCAACCGCGCTAATCGACTGACGGAGTGATCGAGTCAACATTAGTCCCGGCACGAAGTAGTTTCCATATTGTGTTTTAAAGCTTATACTGTTCCGGTATCCCACATCCTTGTATGTGCATATTATCTCTGTACGAGATCTGAATGTTATCGTTTATAATTTGTACATATCTGTACATAGTTTATTCTCGTGAATAAATATTTAGTCAAGAATACCTAAATTATAGCTGTTTCATTATCGTACTTTACTTAGTACGTTACAATATATATTAATATATAAATATATTAATTTATAATATACAGATGGATATATAGATAGATTTATAAATTTCACACACACACACACACACACACACACACACACACACACACACACACACACACACACATATATATATATATATATATATATATATATATGTGTGTGTGTGTGTGTGTATGTATGTATACATGGGTGTGTGTGTACATGTATCTTGCAGAATTTTCTCTATAGTATTAACTCTCGTATAATCATTAATATTTAAAATATTTACACAATTTAAATAATGTTTATACAAAATTAAAGATTGGATGAGAAAATAACCTACTAAAACTATTATGCATTTGTTACAGTCTTATATCGCTTTTGTCTTTACACAAGTCAAAATAAATAAATAAAATTAAATAAATAAAATTAATTAATGTGCCTGTTTATCCTAACATATATTCATATATTATATTTGAGCGCTTGTATATTTGTGTTAGCAAAATTTATGTAGACACTGATAATTTAGTTTTCTTGTCACTAGGAGTGTTCCAGTTTTCCCTTTGGTCAAAACTTTATCCGTCTTTTCATTCTGAGAAAGACTAATGTTCACCTCATGAGACCCCTAAATGTTCTTACTTGATTTGTTAAGAAAAAGAAGAGGTAATTCATTCTGTACTTAAGGAGGTGATGACAGGATTACAGCTAGTTAACACCACAACAGCACAAAAGCGCAACGTTGATGAATATCTAGTAGCTTTGAATTAAGTGGTTAAGTTACTTGAGCGACCGCTTTTAATCGTTTTTTCTTTAAAGACAGACGTTAAAATATAGTTTATTAAATTATGAAAAAGTAAACACAAGACTCGTACATCTCAGGTTATGAATATACCTATATATATATAATATATATATATATATATATATATGTATACATACTAACATATATGTATATATATGTATAAGCAATAGATTGGTTTTATGAATTATATATATGTGTGTGTATATATCTTACAGAATTATGTATGGTAATATCTCTCATATAATCATTAACTAAAATATTTACACAATTTAAATAATATTTATGCAAAATATAAAACATGATTGGATGAGAAAATATCCTATTTATATTCTTATGCGTTTGTTACAATCTTATTTCGCTGTGGTCTTTATATGCAGTCAAAATAAATAAATAAAATTTATTTATGTATATACTTATCCTAACACATATTCATACATTATATTTAGAGCTTGTATATTTGTGTCTGCGAAATTTATGTAGATACTGATAATTTAGTTTACTTCTCACTAGCAGTGACCAAATAAAATTGTTTCAGTTTTTCCTTTGGTCAAAACTTTATCCATCTTTTCATTCTAAGAAAGACTAATGTTCACCTCATGAGACCCCTAAATGTTCTTACTTGATTTGTTAAGAAAAAGAAGAGGTAATTCATTCTGTACTTAAGGAGGTGATGACAGGATTACAGCTAGTTAACACCACAACAGCACAAAAGCGCAACGTTGATGAATATCTAGTAGCTTTGAATTAAGTGGTTAAGTAACTTGAGCGACCGCTTTTAATCGTTTCTTCTTTAACGACAGACGTTAAAATAAATTTTTATTAAATCATGAAAAGGCCAAGATAAGACAGACCCGCTCACATCAAGAAGGGAATTTAATTTTTCTTCTTGCTTCTACTTCGAATTCGAACGCGAATGCAAATGGAGGTGTCAAGCGTTGCACATCGGAGGCGAAACAACGAGCATTATCGGACCTTGGAGATACATAGAAAAAGAATTAATTCTTGCCTTATCACAACAGTTCTCGGCCTTCAGGCTAATGGGTTGCAGTTTCAATTTGATGAGGTCAAATTTAGATTTCCCGGTTCACAAAATTTCCTTCAGCGTCAGAGATTCCGTATGATAGACAACGCGAGAAAAGAGCAAAATAAATATAGGTTACAGGTGCGTATAATTACCTGCAATATACTATTCGAACGTCAGACTAAATATGTGTTTAAACATTTGCTTTCAACTATTTTTGCGTTTCTGAAATTGCATAATCAGTGTGGATAGTAAATATGTGTTAAGTTTTGCTCTCAGAAGAGAAGTAATAAATATATTAAAGCATATATTACGGACGTAGCCAGGAATTAATTTCGAGAGAGAAGTTAATCTAGATTGAGTTAACTATTAATTTCCCTTATTTTTTACTAGAAAAGCATAATATAAAGGGAAAGTTAAATTGAATGTAATATTAAATATTTACAATTGAGTGTTATATATATATATATATATATATATATATATATATATAAATATATATACACTCAATTGTAAATATTTAATATATATATGTATATATATATGTATATATATATATATATATGTATATATATATATAACATCAATTGTAAATATTTAATATATATATGTATATATATGATATATATATGTATATATATTTATATATATATATATATTATATCTATCTCTCTCTTTCTATATATATATATATATATATTATATATATAATATATATATATATATATATATATATATATATATATAAATTCCATGCATAATCTTGTGTCATCAAAGACACAGTGTCATGTCAGTGAATGTATTGAACAATTTGGACCAAAAATATTGCAATTAAAAGAGTAGATAAAAGTTTTAAAGTTTAAATCTTTATTTAAACATTAAATTTGATTAAATATGAAGTTAAAAAATGAAATTTGAAACTATACTTTTATTTCACTGTTTGAATGCAGTACAGTAAATTTTAAAATTTTTTGGGGGAGGTGATGAGTCACTCCTCCTTCCTCCATTGTCAACTGCTCTGATACATTTGTTACAATTTGTTTACAAAATTTCCTTCAGATTCAGATATTTTGTGTGATAGACAACATGAGAAAAGAGCAAAATAAATATAGGTTACAGGTGCGTATAATTACCTGCAATATACTATTCGGACGTCAGACTAAATATGTGTTTAAACATTTGCTTTCAACTATTTTTACGTTTCTGAAATTGCGTAATCAGTGTGGATAGTAAATATGTGTTAAGTTTTGCTCTCAGAAGAGATATGAAGTAATAAATATATTAAAATATATATTATGGAAGTAGCAAGGAATTAATTTCGAGAGAGAAGTTAATCTAGATAGAGTTAACTATAAATTTCACTTATTTTTTAAATTTTTGGTTTGGTTTGGTTTGGAGTGCTACGGTCTACGCTTTTGCACACGAGGGCTAATGAGACCGGGACCTACAGCTTAAAGCCGATTCCGGCTACGATCATCCATGCCAAAGTGGGATTCAAACCCACGAACTCCGGTACCGAAGGGCAGCACTCTAACCAATCGGCCATCGTTCAGCTTTTTTTTTCTTTTTTTTAAACTAAAAAAGCATAATATTAAGTGAAAAATATTGAATTCAATATCAATAAAAATATCTAAAATTGAATGTGATATATATATATATATATATATTATATATATAGAGAGAGAGAGAGAGAGAGAGAGAGAGATAGATAGATAGATAGATAGATAGATAGATAGAGAGATATATAAATATATTCATATATATGTATATATGTAAATACATGCATATATAGTTGAAGTTGTTCCTGTGATAGACTTTAATGTTTATGTTACATGTGATGATGAACTTTCTATTTGTGTAACTGAAGTTAGTGGAATTGTTGAGTTAACGAAACCAGTGAATAGCGATTCTGACACAGGAATCTATTTTCAAACACATAGTGAAACTTACTTTTTCTAATGCTTTAAAGGGTTTGGAAACTGTGAAAACTTGCCTCATGAAGCAAGATGTAAATGGCGCATTATTTTCTTCTCTTCATAAAGTCGAAAAAGAACCTTTCCGAGTCAAGAATCAAGATAATATTCAAACATCTCTTCATCAGCTTTTTCAAATTTCAAATTAATTAGTGTGTGTAATTATTCGCTGTACATCTTTTAGCTGCTGAATAAAAGGCATACATTTTCTTTTTTGTGCATTTACTTATTACAGTTTTTCAATAAGGTAAGTACAGGTTTTTTTTAATTTTTGGTTTAGTACCCCAATATAACGAATAACCCCGATTTAACAAAAATATTTCAATCCCGATAAAGTCGTTAAATCAGGGTAAGACTGTATATATATGTAATATATCAAAATTATTTAACTTTAATTATTTCCTTAAAAACCTCCTCTCTCCCATTCTAATTCCTTAAAATCCTTTTCCCAGCCTCTAAATGTCTTAAAGGAACGTTCTAGACTTAAAATTACTTCGATACATTTCCTAAAGTGTTTTATCCTATAGACGTAAATTTTCTGTCTATACAACAAGTTTCCCAGGTATCGCCGACAAATGGCTCCTGATCTCAATTAAATTCGCTGAGTAAGTGGGAAAATATTTTCTGTCTTCGCTTTTGGTTGCACCTCTGTTCGAGCAGAGTAATTTTTGTGTCTTTCTCTTGTCTGTCGTTGACTAGTAAAGATGTCCATTTTTTGCAGATCTGAAATAAAGTTTTAATTAGACTTGTACCGTTCTCTTCAATGTCGGCTGACTGCATTTTTATTACTGCTAGCTGTTTAGTTTTCTCCTTGTCCAGCAGTTTTATAATTATTAGATTACACACACACACACACACACAACAATTTATATACATATATATATATATATATAAATATATATATATATATATAATGTATATATATATATGTATATATATATATATATGTATATATATATATGTTTTTATATATATATATATATATATATATATTATATATATGTGTATGTGTATATATATGTGTGTGTGTATATATATATATGTATATATATATATATATATATATATATATATATATATATATATATATATATATATATATATATACAATGACCTTTAACACGAAAAAATATTTCAGTCTCCTATGTTTCGTTTTAAAAGATTTTCACTGTAACAGTATTATAGTCCTCAAACGAAGGCGAAAATATGATAAAAAAAAATATGTACGTCCCCTAACATGAGTTAAACAGACGCAATTTTTGCACGACCCCTTCAGTCATTTGCTTCCTTCCCTACTCCCCTTTTTTCATTTCCCATACACCCCTCTGCCAATTTCTCAATCTACTCATTCCGTACTTAGAAACCACTTGAAAAATTGCGTTTTTACCACCTCCTCCAAAACCAATTCGGGTTTTTAATTAATTACCCTTGCAACCGGCACAAACCAATAAAATTAATTCCTTAGTCTGATAAAATTCCATCTCCCCTCTCTCTCTCTGCCAGATATCTCATTCACTCACTGTTCCGCGGATAGGTGATCCGGAGAGGTGGATGAGGAAAAAAAAATAAATAAATAAAAAGGGGAAAAAATTGAAACCGAAGAAAATTAGAAAATTAACCGCAAGCGTAAGAGACCGACCTTAAAATAATTGAAATTGAAAAGCGACTTCTTTCTTTGCTGCCGAATCAGCTTGCATGTGAATGCGGAGCGAGTTAAAAAATAACAAAGTGATTATCTTCCACAGCTCGGCAAAGCTAACAAAAAAGGACTATGTTAATGACGACGGCAAAAGAAGGCGAAAAAGCAAAATCACGCTGTGGTAAAAACCTTCCTGTAATTGAAATCCAGTGCAATGCATATTTATAATGTCTTCTTCATTAAGGCATTTTTATTTGTGTTGTTTGCTGATGTGTATGTACGTTGCTTTATTTTTTTACTTTTCGCCTCTTCATTTTTGCATATGATTAGGTCACGTGTTTACACAAACAATTGTGTTAATTTTTATAAACTTGATATGAATAGGTTTTTAGCATCGTCTTTAATAAGGTAAATTAGATTTCAAAAGCTTTCTCAGCAAATACAGCTAAGGACGTAAAATATTTTATCATTCCGCGAGAAATGTTTTCATAAAAAGGGTAATTAATTTAAGAGAAAGTGTTTTATTTGCCAGCAATAGGAATTAGTTGTTTCAAAAGGTAAAAAAAAAAGAAATAATTACAATATTTAAGATGTTCCTAATGGCTGCGTAATTTTCTAGTAAATTTTCCTTGAAAATGAATTTAAAGCTGATTTTAAAATGTCTTCAGTGTTTGTTCGCATAATTAAATTCATTTGTCTTCCGAATTAAACGCACTGCATTTAGCAGAAAATTTTCACCCGAGCGCAAATATTTGAATTATGTTTTAAAAGCAATGCAAACTCTCAAATTTATGGAAAGATTTTATGCCAAATGTGTGTAAACGAAATTAACACAAATTGAGTGCATGTTGCTTCTACGGGAAAATGTGTTAAATTTTGCATTTTAGCTTTTAAGTCTTTAAATGATTAATGAAGCTACAGTAAATATCTTAGTTCTGCAAAAATTAACAGCCTATCACAGTAAAACATTAGCCATTTATAAACCTGATTAAAGTGGATTTAATTAAAAACTCCTAGAGGGAAAAATGTAAAAAATAAAAGTTGCATTGGTTTTAAAATGTGTTTTAATCCACAGTTCTTGCAAAATCTTGTTTAAAATTTTGGGAAATATTTACTTGGATGTTTTCTATCATTTGGAATGATAGAAAATTTGGAATTATAGTTTGGAAATATTGGATTCGGACTAGATTATTAAATTTTAATTGTAAAAATAAATTTTAAAGTACATGTATGAGCAGAAATGACAAAAGCATAATATAAACCTTAATTTAAGTTAAAATCGTAATAGAAAAAATTTTAATCATAATTTTCAGGAGGTGTTTAAATAATAAATAGTCGGTATTCGAAAAACATGTTTGTGTTCTGTATTCCTATTGGCGGTACGGAGGTTTGTAGCTCAGGAGATACTGGAAAGTGAAGATATCACTCGAATGGAATGGCCAGCTTACTCCCCCGATTTAAATAGCATCGAACATGTGTGGGATACTTTGGGGAGTCACAATGCAGCACGCTTACATCCTCCGTAGAACACCTAACAAACAACTCAAACAGATGCTGATTACGTAATCTACACTTCTATCTCAAGAAATGTTGGACCATCTGGTTCTGAGTATGCGGAGACGGTGCGAAGCAACCATTGCAGTTAGAGGAGTACAAATCCCATATTATGGAACATCTGCCTCCTCTGTTCGTCCTCTTGGATAGACAATCATGAGTCTTTATACTATGTGCTCAATAATGCTTGTTTTTGTTTGATTCCATTCCGTATGAATTGTATTCCTTTTTCAACGCCGATGCTTTCGTCATCCTTTACATACATAATACTCTCCCTCATTTCTGAATTTCATGTCTCTCAGATGATTTCTCGTGGAGTTATGACAAAACACCCACCTGTTGCTTAAGTTTTGCACACCAGTGTACTCACGTATGATCACGTGACTTCTACCAACAATCCCGGAAAATAGAGAGCTGAAATCCTTACTCAAGTAAACGGGTTTTTCATTATAAAATTTTTACGATGAATGTAACTTTACTGGCACATGTAAACGGAGCTTTTGAAAAAAACTAATGTCTAATATTTGTTCACCATTATGTTTCCTTATAAAGAAATATTTAAATATTTAATTGCTCTTTTCCTGCAAGTAAAATAAATTAGAAAATACAAAATCAATAATTCCTGGTTATAAAAATAATTACGATGAGTGTAACTTTACTGGCACATGTAAACGGGGCTTTTGAGAAAAAACTAATGTCTAATATTTGTTCAAAATTATGTTTCTTTATAAAGAAATATTTAAATACTCAATAACTCTTTTCCTGCAAATAAAATAAATTAGAAAATGCAAAATCAATAATTCCTGGTTATAAAAGTAATTACGATGAATGTAACTTTACTAGAACATGTAAACGGGGTTTTTGAGAAAAAACTAATGTCTAATATTTGTTCACCATTATGTTTCCTTATAATGAAACATTTAAATATTTAATTGCTCTTTTCCTGCAAGTAAAATAAATTAGAAAATACAAGATCAATAATTCGGGGTTATAAAAATAATTACGATGAATGTAACTTTACTGGCACATGTAAACGGAGCTTTTGAAAAAAACTAATGTCTAATATTTGTTCACCATTATGTTTCCTTATAAAGAAATATTTAAATATTTAATTGCTCTTTTCCTGCAAGTAAAATAAATTAGAAAATACAAAATCAATAATTCCTGGTTATAAAAATAATTACGATGAGTGTAACTTTACTAGAACATGTAAACGGGGCTTTTGAGAAAAAACTAATGTCTAATATTTGTTCACCATTTTGTTTCTTTATAAAAAAAATATTTAAATACTCAATAACTCTTTTCCTGCAAATAAAATAAATTAGAAAATGCAAAATCAATAATTCACCGTTATAAAAATAATTACGACATCTCAAGTTTTTCATTCGAGCAGTTGGCTTTTCTTAATTATTTATTTTAAATAAAAAAACGGATTGTAATACGTATATTTTTATAATTTTCCCCTGTCTTTTCCTTTAGTTCAAGATATGATTATTTTTAACTCAATATGCTTTTAAAATATTAAGATTATGTTTTTTTTTTTTTTGAAGTTTCAATAGGGCATTGGTTCACAAACTTTTTCCTCCGCAGCACCTTGTCAGGCAAAAAAAAAATAGTGACTGATGTACCCTTAAAGTGGTTTAAATATAAATGTAAATAAAAAAAGAAGGGCAATTTTAATAGTTATTTTTCTTTAATGCAATGAATGAAAATTAATTTTTCATTATTATTTTTTTATTTGTGGTGGCATCTCTTGCATTCACTCTCGACACATAGTTTGAGAACCACGACAATATAGAATTATTGCAAATGATACTTCAAATAATTAATGTAAATAGTTCATAATTTTTCCGTTATTGCTGCGACACCTCTTGCATACGTTTGCGGCATTCAGTTTGAGAACTTTGACTATAGTAGATTGTTGCAAATGATACTTCGAGTAATTAAAGTAAACATTTTTTCATTATTACTGCAAAACCCATGGCATAGTTCATAGCACTCAAACAAAGTCACCAAAGTAAGCAAAAGTTCAATACAATGAATAATTGGATTCTACTCCCATATGATCACTTGACTTTCAAGTCATCCATGTATCCAGTTTGGAAACCCCAGCAGTAATAGATTGTTTCAAATGAAGCTTCGAAAATAAATAATGCAAAAGTTCTAACGAAGTTATTTATATTAATTATTTCCAAAGATTTGAATTCAAAATAAATACAATATTAATAATAATAACTTACAAATGAAGTAGAATGTAAGAATAAATTTGCAGAATAATTCTGACATTCAGATAAAAATGCTGTTGCCAATTTATAGGGAACAAATACAACAAAACTACTGTTGCAGTCGATTTCATTCAAAAGTGTTAACATCCTATTTATTTCCTTTTTCATTCCAACGATTTATATTGAGTATACCCTACTATATCTTAATAAAACATAAGACTTAATTTCAGAAACATATTAAACCTGGAAACCAAAAATTATGAATGAAAAATAATAAGTTTTGTGATTTATTTATGATATTATGAAAACACAAATTGGAGAATAATTAAGTGAATAGATGATGAAAGAAGATATTATGAGGATCGGGCGTTAAATTAATGAATCTGGAGAGTGAAAAAATAAATATACGTATCATCAAAGGAAATATTCATTACTTCAATAAACGCTGAATTCTGCTGAATATACTAATTTTCATTCAGCAATAAGCAGATCAGTGATTTAATTGCCTGATTACAGAGAAAAAATTGAATTGAATTGTGTAATTATCGCAGTCTCTGCAATAAAAAGGAATTAATGGTAGAAAATTATTATTTTTCTGAATAGATGAATGATATGTATAACATATGTATTCAATAAGATAAAAACCAAATATCAATAAAAAAATAATTCTAGAAAATGAAATACTAAGAATAGTCTCGAAAAGGAAATTATTCAACTGAAAAAATAAAATACATTTGCAAGACTTTTAAAATATTCTTTTGTTTGAAAATTTAACCCCTTAACGTGCACGCTCGAGTTAACTCGAGCTGCGTTGTACTTTATGTTGCTATAATTTTTCACACTCGAATGCAATCGAGAATTGATAATGACAATGTAAAAGCAAAAAAAAAAAAAAAAAAAAAAAAAAAAAACGTTTTATTGATATTTATAATTTACACGGGATTGTAACGTATATTCGACTATTTTCTACAATGTTATGAAAATCCAAAATTACAATAAAAATTTTGATTAATTTTGTATTTTTGTAATTTTCTTGGCATGACAACGTTCTAAATTGTGTTTTTTACATTAAAAAAAAACGGATTTTTTTGTCCGCCTTTTATAAAAACCTGTGGTGGTTTAATAAGGGTTAATAGCTGATTGATACATGCATATCATGCGTTGGATTACAAAAAATAAATGAGAATGAAAAATGTCTGATAATAAAAATACCATAAATAGTTCTGATAAGGAATGGTATATTTGAAAAAAAAATTACATTTGCAAGGCTTTATATATTTTAAAAACATAAATAAATGAATGTTTTATCAATGAGTGTTATTGAATAAGATAATGCTAAGTATGAATAAAAAAAAATTTCATAATAAAAATTTATTATTAGTTTTCGACGGTAAATATTTTAATTAAAAAAATTAAATATATTTGCAATATGTATAAAATATATATTTAAAAAAATGCTAAAGGATATAAGTATATATATGAATATATATATATATATATATATATATATATATATATATATATATATATATATATATATCTGTATATATATGTATATCTATATATGTATATACATACACACACACACACATATATATATATATGTAATATATCAAAATTATTTAACTTTAATATCTCCTTAAGAACCTCCTCTCTCCCATTCTAACTCCTTAAAACCTTTTTCCCAGCCTCTAAATGTCTTAATTAAAGGAGCGTTCTCGACATAAAATTCTTTCGATACATTTCCTAAAGCTTTCTATCCTATAGATGTAAATTTTCTGTCTATACAAGAATTTTCCCAGCTGTCTGTGGCAAATGGCCCCGAGTTTTTCCTGATCTTACACTTAAATTTGCTAAGTAAGTGGGAAAATTCTTTCTGTCTTCGCTATTGGGTGCACCTCTGTTTGAGCAGAAGGATTTTTGTATTTTCCTTTGTCTGTAGTTGACTCTTAAAGATGTTTTTAGCAGCTCTAAAATAAAGTTTTAATTAAACTTCTGCCGTTCTGTTCAATAGTAGCCAGACTGCATCATCGTTATTACTGTTAGCTGATTTAGCTTACCCAGTAGCCCGGCCAAGAAAAAATAATAGGGGCTATCATGTGTCCAACAGTTTTACAAGTATTGGATTACATATATATATATATGTGTGTGTGTGTGTGTGTGTGATAATAAAAACCTTTTTGTAATAATAATATTTTTAATAATAAAATTCTATTAAAGTAAAATCCTAGCTTAAATGCTTTCTGTTTTTTTTCTTTGTATTAATCTGGCAAACATGCATAGTTTCCCAAAATTTTCAATGTCTTTACTAATGTAGGGCCAATAAAACTGTGGGGTGATTAAATTTCTTGTGAGTTTCAGTTAAAAATTCAGTCTTAAAGATTTAAGTACAACAATTTTGTAACGTTTTCTCTTTTTTAATTCTGCAAATTTAGCATTCTCAAATTCCTTGTTCTCAAAGAAAACACTTAAGTTAGGATTTTACTTTAAACAGAAAAGCAAGATTGTGTTTTCCTGGCCGTCACAATCCAAAGTGTGAATTAAGATTTCTTGGAATGGGTAAGCCAGACAGAACAGAAAACATTTAATTTAGGGTTTTACTTTAATAGAGTTTTATTATTACACACACACGCACACACATACACACACACATATATATGTGTGTGTATGTGTGTGTATATATACACACACATACACACATATATATACATACACACACGCACATATATATGTGTGTGTATGTATATATATGTGCGTATATATGTATATGTATATGTATATATATATATATATATATATATACGTATGTATGCATATATCTATGAATGTATACATGTATGTATAAAGAATAAAAGTTGATAATGGGAAGGAAAGCATAGGACTAAAAAATAAAAGTTTAATGATTCTGTGTTTCATCATTAGAACACCAAGACACCATTAAAGAAAAGAATTATATCTAAAAGATTATACAAGTATAATCTTTCAGATATAATTATTTTCTTTACAACAAAGTACAAAAAAATACAATTTTCCAAGAGAAAAAAATTAACTAAAGAAAACATAGAGATACGATATTATTAAAAAATCTATTTTTCAAAGCCTGTTTAAAAACTAATAAAAAATATACTAGAAATATAAAAGCTTTTGTTTTAATATATTAATATGTTGTCTAGCATTTATGCTTTAGTAAAAAGCATATAATAGCATCGATAATATGATAAATTCTATTAAACTATTGATAGAAATTGTATTATAATGAAAGATATATAAAGTTTCCTACTAAAACTTTTTTATAGAGTTGTGTAAAATTATCTTCAATTTTGAAATTCAATACAATTTAATTAAATGTGATAGAAGATTCATAACAAAACATTCAAATGTGTTTCGAATTTATGATTTAGTGAAACTCCGTTTCTTAAAATAATAATATTTTGTTCGTAGGTGAAGCGTTAACACATAATTTGAATAATAATTCTATCTCTATCATTTATGAATGACAAATTTAAAAATTAGTTTAAATATGTAGAATGAATGAAAATATTCTACTTCTATGTAAAGGTTTGGATGAATACATCTGGTCTTGATACAGTGATGCAATTATGTTTGTGAGTTTTACATTGCTTTCGTTAACATTTATCCGAAACTGCAGAATGATACGCATTTCCTGATTCGAATTTAGTCTCTAATTAACCAGTAGTAACATGTTCTGTTACAAAACTCATAACTTGTTTATGTTTATTGTTCACTGAATTTTTCTTTTACATTTCTATATGATTTACCGAATATTTGTCTACTAACAAATATCCGGATTCGTTATCATTAAAACAAGTCAAACAAAATCAATAAAACGAGGTGCAATGTAATTTGTGGAATATATTAGTACAAATCATTATTTGTTTATTTTATTTATTTATTTAAATCACTGTTTTTCATACTTGTACGATTTATTGGATTTATATTTACATTTTTTGAATGATTAGTATATATTTACAGGTTTTTTTCTTTTTGAATGCTGCTGTTGATAATTATCTAGTAAACCAGTGAAACTTTGTTTGTTCTTGAACTAAATTCTTCCCATAAAATATTAGGTTATATTGCTATGAAAGTTTATCTTTTTTAATGTTAGATTTCATTTTCAAATTATTTAACCCTCTCACGCACTTGAACTTCATATGAGGCTTATAATTAAATCAATAAAAATAATTTTAAAATAAATTTTCAACAAACTTTTATCATCAGTGACACTTTTTATGCTTCTAAGACTCCTGTTTCTAATGGATTCAAATTTAAATTTTAGTCATTAGTAATAGTCGATAAAAGCACAACATTGAAAAATGAATGTCTCAAATTTGTTCAGTGAATATACATACAAAACATTGTGTTTGATTTTTAAGTTATATTAATAATACTTTTTTGAAGTTCCATTTAAAACGATGTAGAATTTTAATGTAAGTTGAAAATGTATTATCTAAATACACTGTTTCTTAATTTTTCCTGCTTTATTTGGTTTGCAGCTTTCCTCTGCTATTCAAGAATCTTATGAATAGTCTTTTATATTTGGCTTAAATAATAGATTAGGCACATATGTAAATATTTTAAATTTAATAATCGATTATTTTTTGCTACAATGATAATTTTATCTCAGTAATTAACAACAAATTGTATCTACTTCCAGTGTGTAGCGAAAATGACAGTTTCGTTCCTTTACTTCCATTAATTACTGTGGAAAAAATTGGGAAGAACTTAACAATAATTTCGACTTAGCTAAGAAAACTTTGAATTATCTTTTTAAATGAATTCAACGTGATTCTAAATTGCATTCACAGTATAGGGAGACTTTAGAGCAAGGATGGACAAACTTTTTCGGCAGCGGGCCAAAAATCGAAAGAAAATAAGTTTGGAGGGCCAAGATAAATTTTTTTAAAAACAATATAAAAGTACCTAACGGTTTAAATACGTTAATGAGATGAATGAAATTGTGATTTCATTTTTAAAAGTTCCTTATACTGAGGTTCGAAGTGAGATGTACTGATTTTAAGGAACGATGCTAAATGCTCATCTGTCAGTCTACTTCTAAAATTATTCTTTCTAAGGTTCAAAGTTGAAAACACTTGTTCACATATAAGAAGCAAATATACCGCTGTTCTTCTGAGCGTGAGATAATAAATTTGGGATATAATATTTAAGCAAAGTAGGAAATATGATGGATATATATAATATATAAATATATATTTCTTTTAATTTGCATCGGACCGGCAACTTAAAATTCTATCCGCTGGCCAGATAAAACCTTCCAGTGGGCCGGAGTGGGCCTGCAGACTGTAGTTTGCCCCTCCCTGCTTTAGACAGTAGGAAAATAAACAAGTTATTGAGAATGTACCAGATAATTCTCAGCCAAAATACAAACCATTTTTTATCTGCCTCATAGGGTACTTTACAATTAGGAAAAATTAAAAATTTTACTGATCCCGTCTTATGACGGGCTACGTGATAGTTGAATAATATCCTGATAGATAGGGTGCAAGTTTAAAAATACAGAGAAATATGCAGATGTTAATCAAGATGTATCATTCTGAATGGATTTTTTCTGCTATGTAATTAATCCAACATCTACATCTAACTGAAGAGGTTTCAATCTCACAGGAAGAGTTACGAGGGTCTAACTATCCTAGTAATATCCCGCACGCCAGAGAAAGTATTATCCGAAGACATCTGCATAAGAACCTTCGCGTTACGGTATCAGCCTATTGTTCTCAATTGCCGAGGTCGAGTGCTCCTCATGCATATTAAAGATTCAGACCTCATGCTACAGTCTCGAGAACTTCAAATCAAGTCAACCGTGGTTCAAGTGATCACGGTGAATATGAATCAGGAGAACGTTTTCAAAAATAGCCTTTTCAGGATCAGAATGGGAGACGGCCATGTGCATGATATGCAGTCTGGGAAAGACGTATATCCGTTGACTGACCCGTTTTATGCCTAACAGCAGGGTTCGTGTGTGTGGTATATAATATGCGACGCCCTGGGGCGCTACGCAATTCATTCTTTGTTGAGGTTTTGTTCGTGGAAGGGGAAGGATATGCAGTTGGAACTGGTAACATGAGAGCAGAGATTTAATAGTCAATGAACGCTGGGAAAATTGGATTTTTTTGTAGGATCTGAGCGGCATGCCGTACGATGGTGAAAGAGGAGGGATTTTTAGTTAAAGTAAGCACCCCACTTTAATAACACCAGCCAAATATATATTTGAATAGTAATTTGATCTCTATCGTTTACGTACGACAAACTTAAAATGTAGTTTATTTACGTAGAATGAGTGAAAATATTCTTCAACTTTCTAAAGCTTTTTATGGATACATATGTGTCTTTGACAATTTTATAGAATAATACTTATAAACTTTCAATTAATTTTAAAAACATTTGTTAGAAGATCCGTAATGATACATATTATACTGAAAAAATTGGATTCATTGTGAGATTTTAATGGCATGCCATATGCCAAAGTGGAGAAAAAGATGATGGTGGAAATTTGTAGTTAAACTTTCCTATTTAATAACACCATCCAAATATGAATTTAAGTAATAACTTAATCTTTATAATTTATCATAGAAAAATTTAAAATGTTGTTTGCATTATATACCTGTTTCTTTGATAATATGATAGAATGAGATTTAAAAATTTTAAATTAAGTTTAAAACAATTTGTTGGAAGATGCGTAATGATACATATGCTGAAAAATTGGATTCATTTTGAGATTGGAGTGGCAGGACATACATGAAGGGGAGAAAAAGATAGTGGAAATTTGTAATAAAAGTAAGCTTCCTTGTTTAACAACACCATCCAAATATGAATTTAAGCAATAACTTAATCTCTATTATTTATGTAAAACAAATTTAAAATGTAGTTTATATACGTAGAATGAGTGAAAATATTCTTCAACTTTCTAAATCATTGGACGGATACATATATGTCTTTAATAACTTCCCTCTTTAATAACGCCATCCAAATACGAATTTTAATAACTTAATCTCTATTATTTATGTAAAACGAATTTAAAATGTAGCTTACATCACACATCTGCTTCTTTGATAATTTGATAAAATGATATTTACAAATTCTAAATTAATTCTAAATACATTTGTTAGAAGATGCGTAAAGATACCTATTTTGCTGAAGAAAATGGATTTATCATGAGATTGGAATGGCATGTCATATGACAAAGTGGAGAAAAGATGATGGAAATTTGTAATTAAAGTAAATTTCCCTCTTTAATAACGCCATCCAAATATAAATTTAAGTAATAACTTAATCTCTATTATTTATGTAAAACAAATTTAAAATGTAGTTTACATCATACATCTGCTTCTTTGATAATTTGATAGAATGAGATTTACAAATTTTAAATTAATTTTAAAAACATTGGTTGGAAGATGCATAATGACACATATGATGAAAAAATTGGATTCATTTTGAGATTCGAGTAGCACACCATACGACGAAGTGGAGAAAAAGATGGTGGAAATTTGTGGTTAAAGTAAGCTTCCATCTGTAATAACACCATCCAAATATGAATTTTAGTATTAATTTAATCTCTATTATTTATGTAAAACAAATTTAAAATGCAGCTTATATCATACATCTGCTTCTTTGATAATTTGATAGAATGATATTTACAAATTTTAAATTAATTCTAAATACATTTGTTAGAAGATGCGTAATGATACATATTATGCTGAAAAAATTGGATTTATCATGCGATTGGAATGGCATGCCATATGACAAAGTGGAGAAAAGATGGTGGAAATTTGTAATTAAAGTGAGCTTTCCTGTTTAATAACACCATCCAAATATGAATTTAAGTAATAACTTAATCTTTATTATTTATGAAAGAAAATTTTAAACTGTAGTTTCCATCATATATCTATTTCTTTGATAATTTGATAGAATGAGATTTACAAATTTTAAATTAATTTTCAAACCATTTGTTGGAAGATACATAATGATACATATGCTAAAAAAATTGGATTCATTTTGAGGTTGGAGTGGCATGACATACATGAAGGGGAGAAAAAGATTGTGGAAATTTGTAATAAAAGTAAGCTTCCTTCTTTAATAACACCATCCAAATATGAAATTAAGTAATAACTTAATCTCTATTATTTATGTAAAACAAATTTAAAATGTAGTTTGTATACGTAGAATGAGTGAAAATAATCAACTTACTAAATCCTTCGATGGATACATATGTGTCTTTGACAATTTGATAGAATGATGCTTATAAACTTTAAATTAATTTTAAAAACATTTGTTAGAAGATGCATATTAATACATATTATGCTGAAAAAAATTGGATTCATTTTCAGATTGGAGCTGCATGACATACTTGAAGTGGAGAAAAAGATGGTGAAAATTTGTAATAAAAGTAAACTTCCCTCTTTTATAACGCCATCCAAATATGAATTTAAGTAACAACTTAATCTCTATAATTTACTTAAAACAAATTTAAAATGTAGTTTACATCATACATCTGCTTAATTTGATAGAATGAGATTTACAAATTTAATGAATATGTGAAAGATTAGCTATTGATGTTTGAGAGAAAAATACTTAAGAAAATCTTTGGAGCAGTTAAACAAAATGATGTCTATAGAGTTCAATATAATTATGAAATATACAATATATTTAATGAACCAGATATTGTCAAAGATATTAAGGCCAGCCGCATTAGATGGCTGGGACACCTTTAAAGATATGAAGATTCTAACCCAACTAAACTAGTGACATTTTTAAAAATTGAAGGCAAGCGAAAAAGAGGAAGACCCCCCCCCCCACCAGGTGGATAGATTCTTTAGGGAGGGATTTAAGAGAACTGGGAGTCCATCATTGGCGATCTATTGTCTTTAATAGAGTCAGGTGGAGGAAGATCATGGAGACGGCCTTGGGCTGTAACAGGCTGTAGTGCTGACGAAGAAGATGTAGATTTACAAATTTTAAATTAATTTTAAAACCATTTGTTGGAAGATGCGTAATGATACATATTATGCTGACAAAAAATTGGATTCAATGTTAGATAGGAATGACATACTATACGACGAAGTGAAGAAAAATATGATGGAAATTTGTAATTAAATTTAGTTTCCCTCTATAGTAACACCAGCCAAATATGAATTAAAATAATAGCTTGATCTCTATTATTCTGTAAGACAAAATTTAAAAGTAGTTTACACAAGTAGAATGAGTGAAAATATTTTTCCACTCTATAAATCTTTAGATGCATACATCTGTTTATTTGATAATTTAATAGAAGGAGATTTACAAATTTTAAATTAATTTTAAAACTATTTGCTGGAAGATGTGTAATGATACATATTATGCAAGAAAAAAATTGGATTCAATGTGAGATCGAAATGGCATACCATACGAAGTGGGGAAAGATATGGTGGAAATTTGTAATTAAATTAATCTTCCTTCTATAGTAACACTACCCAAATATGAATTAAAAGAATAACTTGATCTCTATTATTCTGTGAGACAAAATTTAAAAGTAGTTTACTCACGCAGAATGAGGGAAAATATTCTTCAACTCTATAAATCTTCAGGTGCATACATCTGTTTCTTTGATAATTTAATAGAATGAGATTTACAAATTTTAAATTAATTTTAAAGCCATTTGTTAGAAGATGCGTAATGATACATATTATGCTGATAAAAATTGGATTCAATGTGAGATCGAAATGGCATACCATACGACGAAGTGGAGAAAGATATGGTGGAAATATGTAATTAAATTAATCTTTCCTCTATAGTAACACCAGCCAAATATGAATAAAACAGTAACTTCATCTCTATTATTTTGTAAGACAAAATTTAAAAGTAATTTACACACGTAGAATGAGTGAAAATATTCTTCAACTCTGTAAATATTTCGATGGATACATATGTGTCTTTGACAATTTGATTGAATGATGCTTATAAACTTTAAATTAATTTTAAAAACATTTGTTAGAAGATGCGTAACGATACATATTATGCTGAAAAAATTGGATTCATCGTGAGATTGGAGTGGCATACCTACGACGAAGTGGAATAAAAGATGGTAAAAATCTGTAATTAAAGTAAGTTTCTCTCTTTAATAACACCACCCAAATATGAATTCAAGTAATTACTTAATCTTTATTATTTATGAGAGAAAAATTTAAAATGTAGTTTACATCATACATCTGTTTCTTTGTTAATTTGATAAAATGAGATTTACAAATTTTAAATTAATTTTAAAACCATTTGTTAGAAGATGCGTAATGATACATATTATGCTGACAAAAATTGGATTCAATGTGAGATCGAAATGGCATACCATACGACGAAGTGGAGAAAAATATGGTGGAAATTTGTAATTAAATTAATCTTTCCTCTATAGTAACACCAGCCAAATACGAATAAAACAATAACTTCATCTCTATTATTTTGTAAGACAAAATTTAAAAGTAGTTTCACACGTAGAATGAGTGAAAATATTCTTCAACTCTGTAAATCTTAATTCAATTAGTTATGTTGTTAGTGAATTTTAATTCAGATTCACCAACAACAGGCAGTGGTTGTTACTTTTACATTAAATATGTATTTGAATGGGAAATTTATTTTCATAATTTCAAATTAATCTTGATTGCTATTTTTTAATTTTTGGGATTGATTTTTTTTTCAAACAACTTTAACAAAATGTGACCTAACTTCTACACATATTCGATAATTTTGTCCCCAAAGGAATATTTTTCTTTGCTGTATAATAATAACCTTTTAAGGCATAAAAAATAAAATTAAGTAAAAATAAAATATCTCTTCAGATAGATGTCTTTCGATTTTGTCTGAAAAGTCGAAAAAAATGTAATACCAAATCTTGATAGTACTTAGGATATCGCGTTATTTTTAAACGAATAAAGAACCATCTGTTCCTAATACGAACAATTACCATCGTGGATAAAATAACGAATGCTTTTAGCCCTGGAAAAAAAGAACGAAGAGAAAATATAAATTTGATTAAGTTCTCTATATTGATTCTAAATAGTTACCCCTCTTAACTCGGCAGCAAATAAATCTCTGCCGTCGCTTTATGCTTCTAAAGCGCATTTATGGTGAAGAGAATATTCATCCTAGACTCTATAAACAGATTATTTCATCCTCTAAAATACTTTTAATCGAATTCGTTTCGTATCTATCACTTAATATCTAGTGCACCCTAAACGGTGAAACTTAAACACTTTCTCTATCAGACGCGCTGCCGCTTTTATTCAAATCCTGCATCGTATTTTTAGCCATCCATGTACTACACTAAACCTCTCCATCTTAAAAGCCCTGTCTCCGATATGAGTGGAGAGGTTTCCCTGCTGCTTTTACGGGCTCCATTAAACATTATTGTCGGCAAGTGCCGCATTCGGAGCAGTAATGAAGTTAACACGGGATGGCATCATAGAAAGCCCAGATTATCGGATTACGTACAGACGGAGTCTCTCCATTCGATATTGCCGGGATTGAAGATTGCGATCCGCACACGGGAAAGGGACTTGCCGCACTCAGCGCCATCTGTCGGGGAGATGCTGGGCGCGGAAAAGTTTGGATTACTTTGCTGAATGCAGAATCTGCTGTGCCTTTTGTTTGCAACAGAAGAAACAAAATCAGAAACTTTTAGGGTTATAATCAAGCCTTCTAGGAGTCTTTGCACATTCTGAAAACGTGTTTGTTTGGAAGGATCATAAATTTTTGTGAAAATTTAAATTTGTTTAAATATTTGGGGGATATTGAAGAACAGCTTCAACATTTACAAAATTATAAAATTATTACCTGATTATAATAAAAATATAGAAAAATCGATATAGATAAATTTTAAAATCTATTTGAATTAAACTCTATCTTCCGTAAAATTTTAAAAAATGCTATTCAATAGATAAAACTGTGTGTGTGTGTGTGTATAATTACTTTATCTATAGAATGAAATAATATCAGTAAATTTAAATAATATAATCTATTTAAAAATTTAAGTTATTTTCATGAGTTTTCTAGGTATTTAAAATCCTTTGTGTGTGTATGTGTATATATGTTTGTATGAATGATCGCTATGTATTTTCTGAAATAATAGATCAATCTTCACAAAATGTGGCATGATGATTCAGGTAAACTCAAAGAACGTGTTAGGCAGGTTAAAGGGTTTGAAGGTCAGGGGAGTGGGCAGATAGACCGCTTTTATTAATCTAAATTTTGTTTGCCAACTGTATTTTGGAGCCACTCTATTGCCCTTTGTAAGCTCTGCCCTCCCTCATTAGTTCCTCTAAAGTTGCCCTCTTTCCAGTAATTCATCTTCAATTTTTTTTGTCTTCTCTTGTCAATTATCTTCAACTTTTAAATACGATTGTCTGTCCATCCTTTTTGATCTACCTCACGATCTTCCGTAAGAAGTGACATTAAGCATCCTCAGGGCAGTTCTGCATTCATTCTCAGTAGATGTTCTGTTCTCCTATTTCTATTTTAAAGATGTATTAATATTCTCAGTATTGTATAGTTCATGTAACTGAAAAATTAATCCTTTTTATACCATGTATTAGTCTCCAGAGTAGCCCAGAAATAGTTTACAGAACTTTCTTATTAAAGACTGCTATGGCTTTCTCCCTCATCATTAGCGTCCATGTTTAAGAAGCATAAATCAAAACTCATTGATTTTACCAGTACCTCAAATAAATGAATTTTTGACCTCTTCTTTAACAAACGCTATGCATTTCCTGAAAGGATAGATCAATCTTCACAAAATGTTGCATGATGATTCCTGTAAACTCAAGCAACGTGTAAGGCAGGTTAAATGATTTGAAGGTCAGGGGAGTTGGCAGATAGAAATCTAAATTTTATTTAGCAACTGTATTTTGGAGCCATTGTATTGACTTTATAGCCCCTTGTAGGATCTAGCCTTCCTCACTAATCCCTCTCGGGTTACACTCTTTCCAATAATTATTCTTCAACCTTTTACCTTCTTTTGTCATTCATTTTTACCTTTTAAGTACGTCTGTCTCTCCTTCCTTTTTGGTCTATCCCATGATCTTCCCTAAGAAGTCACATTAAAGATCCTCAGTGTAGTTCTGCATTCATTCTCAGTAGACGTTCTGTTCTTCTATTTCTATTTTATTTTAAGGATTTACTGATATTCTCATTATTGTAGATTTCATGTAACTGAAAATTAAATCTTTTCATTCCATGTGTTAGTCTCCAAAGTAGCCTGGAAATAGTTTACAGAACTTTATTATTAAAGACTGCTATGGCTTTCTCCATCATCGTTAGAGTTCATGTTTAAAAAGCATAAATCAAAACTCAATGATTTTACCTGAATGATTTTTACTGAAATGAAAGAATTTTTTACCTCTTCTTTATCAAATGAAATTTCAACAAAAGTCTTAAACCATAATATCAGGTATCTTTAGTAATCCTTCGCTGCTTTAGTAATGTCCCTTGGTTCCATTTGTTGTTATTTTCCCATTAATCTTATACTATTTAACCATTCTCATAAATTCTACCCATGCAATTAAATTACATTTATTTATTCAAAGTTTTATGATTCCTAGGATCATTATTTTCATATTTATTTTACTTACATTGTTAAAATAAATATTTGCTAATGTAGAAGTTTTCCCAAAGTGTAATTTTTTTAAATGGTGATTCATTTATCTAATGCTTGATACTTAATGAAACATTTTCCTCACCACTGAATCAAAGAGTAGTTCACTGCACATAAATACCATGAAGAATCAAAATTATATTTCAGAAGTGGATTCTTAAATTGTTTATCCTTTCAAGCATTCTTTAAATGATTTTTCATTTTTTCTGTTACCTTTTAATAAAAGATTACTCACGTTTACTATTAGTTAAAACCTTTTCTTCTCTACTAAATTGAAATGCTGTGAGGAAATCAAATTATATTTCAGAGAAGGATTCTTAGATTGGTTATAATTTTTCTTGTTTTAATTTTTTTAAAGATTATTCAAACTTGCTGTTAATTAAAACAGTTTCCCCTTCAACATAAACAGTAAAAAAGTAGTTTGCTGCACATAAATGCCACGAGAAATCAAAATCATATTTCAGAAATGGATTCTTTAAATAGTTGTACATTTTACTCTTTGATCGAATACCTATTTGTATCACTGATATTCTTCAAAAGATTATTCGAGCTTGCTGTAAATTAAAACATTTTCCTCACCACAAAGTAAACAGTACGAGAGTAGTTCGCCAGGAGGAATCAAAATCCTATTTCAAAGATGGATTCTTAAATTAGTTATACCTTTTAATGTTCTTCAGAGGTTTATTCCTTTTTTGTTACTTTTTATATTTTAAAAAATTAATCATGTTTGATGTTAATTAAAATATTTTCTTCATACTAAATCAACAAAGAGAGTAATCCGCTTCATATAAACACCACAAAAAATCAAAATCATATTCCAGAGATGGATTCTTAAATAAGTTATACCTTTAAATGTTCTTTAAACGTTTATACATTTTTCTTTTTCTTTTTTACATTCTTTAAAAGATTATTCATGTTTACTGCTGATCAAAACATTTTCCTCTCCATTATATCAAAATTATATTTTAGATATGGACTGTTAACTTTATTATACCTTTTAATGTTCAATAAATGAATATTTCTTTGTCCTTTTAATATTCTTTAAAAAGCTACTCTTGCTTAATGTCAAACAAAATATCTCTTCCCCACCAAAATTACATTTTAAGGATAGATTATTAAATTAGTCATAACTTTTAATGTTCTTCAAATGAATATTATTTTGTCTTTTTAATATTCCTCAAAAAGTGACTAATGTTTGTTAGACAATTTTCTCCCCACCAAATCAAAGAGAATAGTTAGCTGCACGTAAATACCACGAGTAATCAAAATCATATTTCAGAAATGAATTCTTAAAATGGTTATATCTTTTGATATTAATTAAAATACATAATATTCCTGTTTGCTATTAATTAGAACATTTTCTCTCCACTAAATCAAAGAGATTAGTTCGCTACGTACAAATACCAAGAGAAATCAAAATCATATTTTAGAGATGGATTCTTAAATAAGTTATACCTTTAAATGTTCTTTAAACGTTTATACATTTTTCTTTTTTTTTACATTCTTTAAACGATTATTCATATTTACTGCTGATCAAAACATTTTCCTCTCCACTATATCAAAATTATATTTTAGATATGGATTATTAACTTTATTATACCTTTTAATGTTCAATAAATGAATATTTCTTTGTAATTTTAATATTCTTTAAAAAGCTACTCTTGCTTAATGTCAAACAAAATATCTCTTCCCCACCAAAATTACATTTTAAGGATAGATTATTAAATTAGTCGTACCTTTTAATGTTCTTCAAATGAATATTATTTTGTCTTTTTAATATTCCTCAAAAAGTGACTAATGTTTGTTAGACAATTTTCTCCCCACCAAATCAAACAGAATAGTTAGCTGCACGTAAATACCACGAGTAATCAAAATCCTATTACAGAAATGAATACTTAAAATGGTTATATCTTTTGATATTACTTAAATGGCGTAATATTCCTGTTTGCTATTAATTAAACCATTTTCATCAGTTCCAAATCAATATTATATTTAATTGATAGATTATTAAATTAGTTATAACTTTTAATGTTCTTTAAATGAATATCCCTTTGTCTTTTAATATTCTTTAAAAACGCTGCTAATGTTTACTGTTAACTAAATCATTTTCTCCCCAAATCCAAGAGAGTAGCTTACTGCACATAAATGTGAAGAGGAATCAAAATCCTATTTCAGAAATGAAGAATTAAAATGGTTATATCTTTTGGTATTAATCAAAACACATAATATTCCTTTGTGCTATTAATTAAAACATTTGCTTCAACACCAAATCAATATTATATTTTAGGTATAGATTCTTAAACTAGTTATACATTTTACTGTTCTTTAAATGTATATTTTTTTATTTTTTTGATATTCTTTAAAACGTTACTAATATTTTCTATTAACTAAAACACTTTCTCCCCAAATCAAAGAGAGTCGTTTGCTGTACATAAATGCCAAGAGGAATCAAAATAATATTTCAGAGATAGATTCTTACATTAGTTATACTTTTTAATGTTCTTTAAATGAATATTCCTTTGTCTTTTTAATATTCTTTAAAAAGTTACCAATATTTTCTAATAGCTAAAACATATTCTCCCCAAATCAAAGAGAGTCGTTTGCTGCACATAAATGCCAAGAAGAATCAAAATCATATTTCAGTGATAGATTCTTAAATTAATTATACTTTTTAATGTTCTTTAAATGAATATTCCTTTGTCTTTATAATATTCTTTAAAACGTTGCTCATGTTTTCTATTAACTAAAGCATCTTCTCCCCGAATCAAAGAGAGTCGTTTGCTGTACATAAATGCCAAGAGGAATCAAAATCATATTTTAGAGATAGATTCTTAAATTATATTTTTTAATGTTCTTTAAATGAATATTCCTTTGTCTTTTTAATATTCTTTAAAACGTTACTAATGTTTTCTATTAACCAAAACTCTTTTTCAAAGAATCAAAGAGAGTCGTTTGCTGCACATAAATGCCAAGCAGAATCAAAATCATATTTCAGTGATAGATTCTTAAATTAATTATACTTTTTAATGTTCTTTAAATGAATATTCCTTTGTCTTTTTAATATTCTTTAAAACATTACTAATGTTTTCTATTAACTAAAATACTTTTTCCCCGAATCAAAGAGAGTCGTTTGCTTAAGATAAATGTCAAGAAGAATCAAAATCATATTTCAGAGATAGATTCTTAAATTAATTATACTTTTTAATGTTCTTTAAATGAATATTCCTTTGTCTTTTTAATATTCTTTAAAATGTTACTAATGTTTTCTATTAACCAAAACTCTTTTTCAAAGAGTCAAAGAGAGTCGTTTGCTGCACATAAATGCCAAGAGGAATCAAAATCATATTTCAGAGATGGATTCTTAAATTAGTTATACCTTTTGTTCTCCGTTTCATTCGAGAAAGGTCCTCCATTCCTTTTGAATTCTCCTTAATCTTATCCTGTCTAACCATTTGTAGATAAAAATGGCTTTCATTTTTCGTCACCGACCGCGTCGCTTTTGTGTTGGTTCAATCCCTGCACAGAAATAACGTAATTACTCCAAGAACTATCCTCTCCAGACCCAATAACCTTCTCTCCTCGCACTTTCTGTCTTTCTATCGCGAGGAGGGAAAGAAAAAATGGGATATTTCCTGTATCACTCCACATCTATTTTTTCTCTCACCTTTAGCCCGGAAAAAGATTTCCTCCAATTTCTTACGCGCCTGGTATGTTGCCTGGAACCAGGCCTTCCCTCGGCAGCGTTTCTATATGCGCATTTCTATTGATTTATAAGGTACTTTTTGTATCTGGGTGGATAGAAGGAAAAATGTCATTTTGTCGCTACCAACATTTTCCGGTCTGAAGGCAGGGAATTTGTGACTCCTTTCTGAATCTTTTTCCCCTCCTTGGAAAAAGCTTTCTCCGATGCGTTTTATTGAATATGAAGATTTCGGAATATCGAATGCACGTTTGAGAGACAAGGGGGATGAACCGGGCATGTAATACCATATTTCTTTGGTTTGATAAAATACATAAAAGGAAAAAATGCC
>CM063511.1:92814029-92834029 GCA_032207245.1 Pardosa pseudoannulata | reverse complement strand
AAAGTTCCATTCAACAGGTTACAATGGCCAGACGTATTGGAGCCGGCACAGAACAGTTTTCAATTACGGCGTTTAGACCACCTGGTTCTATTATAGGCTAATCGTGAGTCCACGACGAAAGGTCACCTTTTGGGCTCCTTGTTCGTTTTGGGGTCATGTAACGGATCGTTACACCCCCCCCTCGCATAAGAATTTTCCACAGGGTGGATCTCGATTATGCAGACAATTCTCGTGGAGAACTGCAACTCTGATCTTCCTCGTAAGGAACCAACAGTCACCCAGATACTTAATATACAGTATAATACAACATAACACTAAACTATATTTTGGCTTAATACACTAAATAATAACATTAATTAATTACAAACACAAAAGACAATATGCAAGTATGTACAGGTTACATTCTCACCACATTTTACATGATGCAGCGGTTTAGTGCATTTTCATTAGTGTTATCTGTGCCGGGTTTGTGACCCACACAGTAGCTATCTATTTCAGCACCAGCTGTCATTTCAAACCGTTTGAAAAATTCCGTTGTGAGGTGGTTTGTAAACAAAGAGCCATTATCACATTGAATTTCGCGCGGAAAACCTAGATGCCTGAAAATCTGTAAAAGCGCATCAGTGACCGCTACAGAACCTATATTTGGCACTGGCACCGCTTCCGGGTATTTAGAAGCCAGGCCTATCGTGGTGATTATATACCGGTTCCCATTTTTTGATTCGGGTAACGGCCCACAAGCATCTATATTAATTTTAGTGAAAGGTTCACTAATTATCGGAGTTAATCGCATAGGCGCCTTCTTTGTATCAATAGCATTCCCTACTAGTTGACAAGGATGGCACGACTTAACATGCGTTTCCATATCGTGATAACATTTCGGCCAATAAAACAATTTAGCGAGGCGTTGTTTCGATTTAGTTACGCCTGCGTGAGCTCCAGCATCTTCGTGGCAAAGAGCCAAAATTTCCTCCCGTAACCCTTTCGGTAGAACCAAATCACAATTTTCCTCTCCTAAATGGTTTACCTGAATTTTGCATAACAATTCATGTTTTTGTACGAAACATTTATGCGCAACTCCATCGGTTACATTAACTAACAGTTCTTTCACTTCCCTAGTCTCAGAGCAATTATCCTGGCTGACCGCAAATTCCTCTGGGGTTATATTCACAAGACCCCGTTCTGCGTCGGTCAAGTTGACAATTGGAAGCTCATATTCAGTTTCTTCGCTGGTGTCTTGTAACAATGCGGGTCCCTCCTCTGCGCTTAGGGGGTTGTTAAATTCGTCCCCATTTGAGTTCCCGTTTACCTCGAGGGCTTCCGACTGCAACCTAGTAATCGCATTTTTACCTAATAGTCTCTTTAATGTCGACTGTTGGTCAGTAGTTAGACGAGATATTACTTCAGTCTCGCGCACTACTTCATTATAGTCAGAATCAGAGGATCCTTTTCCAAGCGCGGGAATTTCGAAACCCTCAGTTTGTTTTTCCCCGGTTCGCGCTTCATCCCTCTGACTTAAAACCAGAGTGTCCGTTACGCGAAAACCTCTCCCTATTGTATTTCTGGCCACACATTCGCCTGCACTTATTCCCAGACTGGTTTTGGTTGCAACGAGGGGAGGGGGGCGATTCGTGGAAACGGCCGTTTGTTCCCAGGTATGTTTATTTACCTTTCCCCCACCTGCACTGGATTTTTCATTCGTCGGACTGGAATTCCCGTTCCCTAGAGTAGTTCGGGTTTGTAACTTTGCTTGAGCGTTAATTTGCTCAGGTACCTGTATTTTTCGGCTTTGTTCTTCTAATAATGCAGCCGTCAAATTTCCCAGAATATATCGTTGTTGATTCGAAAAATCAGAAATGACGCAAGCCTTCGTATCGATATTCCCATATGTAGTACATAGCGAAACTCTTGCTACAGGTAATTTTATAGCGTGAGTATCTAAGGGCTGAGTTACCCATACCGCGTCGCCTGTAAAATCTTGCGGCCTAACATATCGCCTACAGATGAAGTCATAGCTAGCTCCACTGTCTCTTAAAATTTCAGACGGTTTATTGTTTACAGTGCCCAAACTAACGTACGGTGCTAGCAGATCTACTACCTCACTTTCCGTATGGATAGCATTTAATTCCTCCTTACGTTTTAATTCCGGGCAATCAGGTCTAATGTGCCCAGAGACTCCACACTGGAAACAAATAATGTCTCTGTGCCTTTTCCTTTCAAACTCCCGACCATTCCGCCAATCCCGATGTTTAAGTTCATTTACACTCGGCGTTTTTGGCCTTTCATTCTTAACTTCGGCCCTTTCCTGGGGAGGGGGTCTGATATTTTCTGCCTTGAATGGTACTGAATACTTGTGAAAATCAGGGGTGCGAGAATCCGGAAATTTTTTTCCTTGCGTTTGGGACTTCCCGGGTCTCTTAAGTAATTCATACTTGTCTCCTAAGTCCGCTACGGTGTCGGGTGAGACAAAACTTTCCCATTCTTTGAGATGGAATTCCTTGAATTCGCTCCCCATTTTCCGTTTAAGCTGGTCTACTAGCATTAAATCCAGTAGACCTTCATATGTTGTAACTCCTAAGCTGGATACCCAACCTTCTAAATAGGTGCGTATCTCAAAAAGGTAATCCTTCCATAGATTTCCTGATTTCCGTACATGTTGTACAAATTTTTGTCGCATGGCTTCCGCCGATAATTTATAGCGTTCTAAGAGGAGTTTCTTTACAAATTTATAATGCCGCGTTTCTTCTGCCTTTTCCCTTAAAATAATATTGGACACTGAAAGCGGTAATAATGAAATAAGTTCCCCTGCCATCTCAATTTCAGGTACTTTCAAGTATTCAGCTTGTCTTTCGAATAGACAAAGGTACAAATTTATGTCCGTCTCATCCGGATTAAATTGTGGCATCCGGTTCCGCAAAGATGCCCCTGAGGGTCTTGGCACCTCTATCAGTTCATTAGCGCTCCTACGTTCCTGGGTTAATCTTAATTTTTCTAATTCGAACGCTCTCTCATTATCCCTCTCTCTCTCTTGTCTCTCTCTCTCCTTCTCTTCTCTCTCTATTTCTATTTGCCTGTTCTCTCTTTCTCTCTCTATTTCTATTTGCCTGTTCTCTCTTTCTCTCTCTATTTCTATTTGCCTGTTCTCTCTTTCTCTCTCTATTTCTATTTGCCTGTTCTCTCTTTCTCTCTCACTATCGCGATCCGCCCTTTCTAGGCGCTCTTTCTCTAACCGGGCCTCAATAATAGTATCTAGACATCCTTCTACAAAAGCTGGATCGTAATCCTCCGATGTCTCAATTAATTTCCTTATTTGATTCATAGTTAAGGTTTCGTCTATTACACCTATAATTTCCCTGGCTAACTCGACGAGATCTGCCTTACGCCCCTTACTTAAATAACTCATGATGAGATAATATCCTTAATAACTTACTACTCAATTTTCACAATATTAACTTACGACTACTCAACCAATTCGTGAACTACAATACTAACACAATACAAATCCTACTCGATATTAGAACGTTTAACCCAATTTCCAAAATTTCAAATTAACACAACAATAATCACTTGAAAACCAAACAATAAACAATATGAATTTTCCTAGCACAAATGCACACAATACAAAATAAATACTTGCAATATTCTCTTATAATGTGCTAACAGTTTTCTTAAGTTCAAATTATGATAATTAAATAACTAATATATTTAATTTAAGCAATGTTCTCAACACACTAATTTTTCTTATCTTATTAACAATTTAAATCAAACACCATCGTACACAATTTAAATTTTCAATTTATGCAATTTCAAATTTCCAAATTATATTCATTATAAAATATTCTGATTTATACACAGTTTAAAAATCTTATTTATGAACAGTTAAATTCCAATTAATATTCAATTACAATTATAATTTATACACACTTTTAAAATTCAAATTTATGCACAGTACTATCACACAAAATTCCTTAATTCAACTTTACTCTTAATTCAAAAACTTTAATATACCTTAGTCAATAATTCTTATCTTTGAAATTATTTTCTATCACTCTACAAAATATTTGCATACCAATTTAAGATTTCTTTCAATTGATATACATCTAATTTAAACACAATGCAACACAATTTACTATACTCTGATCTATCTAAATTCCTAGCACAACCTATACTCAATGTACTGTTGGTTCGATACAAGAGAACAGAATTGGTTACTCACGATTTTTGATGCTTGCTTCATCAGTCTCTAGCGTCGTCTTACGGTTGAACACCAAATCTCACTGTTGACTCTCAAATCACAGGGTCACACAAAAAGTCTCACAGTTGACTCTCAATATCACAGGATCACAAAAAAAGGTCTCACTAATGCAGGTTCAGATTCGGAACGCAAAATTTCTCATCTGATGTCTGGCTGCACAATTTCACCCGCGAAAATTTCTTCACCTAGCCTTCACTGTTTACCGTAACAGCGCTGCCACCAATATTTAGAATACCACTAGCCTGTAACGTACTGGAAATAAAGTAGGCGAGGCCTTCAATGAAACAGGCTAGAAATTTAGGTATTCTTGACTAAATATTTTATTCGATAGAATAAACTATGTACAGATATGTACAAATTCAATAAACGATAACATTCAGGGATCTCGTACAGAGATAATATGCACATACAAGGATGCGTGGGATACCGGAACAGTATGGCTAGGGCTTTAAAACACAATAGCTGGAAACTAATTAGTGCCGGGACTAATGTTGACACGATCACTCCGTCTGTCGATTAGCGCGGTTGGCTTTCACAGCAGGTTCGGAGGTTCCGAGTGCGTGTCACGCTGGGATTCGTGAAGAAAACACAGGATGCAAGTCGATCCAAAATTAGAGTGCAAAGTCACTCTCGGCTGACTACTTCTATGCAAGAAGTTAACTATCAATCAGTAGATAACGGGGAAGGAATTCCCAAGTCGAATGTTCGACTATCTAGCAACGGAGACGCTGGCGGTCTCTAAAAAAAAACAAACTCCAGACACGGAGATATGAGCGGTCCTCGATCGACCAGGCTCTAGCAGGTAGAAGCCTCGAGAGAAGAACAAAAAGCTAAAAGCCCCCGTTCTAGTCCGGTCTCTTCTTTTATACCCATCACTCGCCTCACTTCTCGGTCCTTCGAGAAACTTCCCGAGCCAGGGTGACGCAATCTTGCGGTCACTCCCAAGTCTCCGATCAGCTGTCCTGTTTCCAGATGTAGCAGTTCTCAGATTCATCAACTTAACCAACTTAATGGCCTTTTTGTAACCGCTAATGGGCGGCAAGGTGCACTCAATTATGTACACAGTAAAGTTCCATTCAACAGGTTACAATGGCCAGACGTATTGGAGCCGGCACAGAACAGTTTTCAATTACGGCGTTTAGACCACCTGGTTCTATTATAGGCTAATCGTGAGTCCACGACGAAAGGTCACCTTTTGGGCTCCTTGTTCGTTTTGGGGTCATGTAACGGATCGTTACAATATACATATATATATATATATATATATATATATATATATATATATATATATATATATATATATACATATATATACATATATATATACATATATATATATATATACATATATATATATATATATATATATATATATATATATATATATATATATATATATATATATATATATATATATATATATATATATATATATACATATATATATATATATATATATACATATATATATATATATATATATATATATATATATATATATATATATATATATACATATATATATATACATATATATATATACATATATATATATATATATATATATATATATATATATATATATATACATATATATATATACATATATATATATATATATATATATATACATATATATACATACATATATATTTATATATATATATATATATATATATATATATACATATGTAATACATCAAAATTGTTTCACTTTAAGCTAATCGCTTATAATGAATAAAGCAAGCTTCTCCTTGCCTAGTAGCCCGGGCAAGTAAAAAGAATAGGAGATATAAATTGGTGTGATGGCTTTTTAATTTTAGCTCTGTTACATACATATATATACACAAGTGTGTGTGTTATCCAGAAATTGTACAGCGGCCTGTTACATTTGATTATTGCCCCTATTATTTTTACTTTGTCGGGCTACTCGGCAAATAGAAGGCTGTGCAACTAGACTATTTCAGTAAATTGTAGTCGGGTCATTATGTTAAAAAGAGCAGGCAGAGTTCATAGCAAAATTTTAACTTTATCCATTAGTTGCTAAAAATGAGATGTTTGCCAGTCAATGGTAAACAAGAAAATGATACGAAACACATTTTGCTCTCACTGAGGTGTACCCCAGAGCAAGACAGATAAAAGTGTTCCAAGGGACTAGAAACTAGGTCAGCGAAATTAACTATTAGATCAGGGGAAATGCTGAGCCATTTGCCGACAAAAGCTGGAAAATGTGTTGAAGGGACAGAAAATTTACATCTATTGCACAGAAAGCTTTAGGAAAAGTGTTGGAAGAATTTTAAGTTAGGACACTCCTTTGGTTAAGACATTTTTATGGCTGGGAAAATATATTGTAGGAAATTATAATGGAAGAGAGGAGGTTTTTAAAGAGATATTAAAGTTAAATAATTTTGATATATTGCATATGTATATATATAAATATATTGGGGAAACTTACTTATATGCAACTAACCACTTATACGAAGAATGTCTCGTTCGCGGGTTAAACTCCTTTAAGTCCCTTATACGAAATTATTCCTTTATACGAATATTAAATTATACGTGATATTTATTTAAAGGAATAGTTTTCTGACTCCCGAATGAAAATTTTATTTAGTTAAACTAAGGGAGGTTGCGTTTCTAGAGAACTGTTTATTTTTTATTATTCTCAAAAAGTAGGGAGACTTTTTAATTTTTCTTTTGTATTTCTCTTAACATTCAAAATTATTTTAATTTATAAGTGTTTTATAAAAAGTATTATTTATATTTATGTGTTTACTCAATACAGAATCTTGAAATCTGCTGTATACACTGTCTACCAATAAGTATTTTGACACCTGTGATTGAAAAGAGAAACTAACTTTATTCAAAATCAATAGTTGGTAGAGCCTCGACGAGAGGCAATTACAGCGTGAACCCTCCGGGGCATACTTTCCACAAGTCTTTGCATTACAGCTAGTGGTATTGTCTTCCACTCGGCTTGGAGTAGACATACAAGTCCCTTCACCGATTTTGGACGGGTAGTGCACCCTTAATTTGGCGATACAACTCGTCCCAGAAGTTCACGATATGGTTCAGGTCTGGTCTCTGGGTAGGCTAGTCCATTCGATGAACTCCATTGGCTCCTTATCAAGTCTTGGTTAACCTCGGAACATAACAACTGGCATTGTCGTCCTGTAAGTAACAGGGGTCCAACCCATAAAACTGCCCAAACGTAGAAAGCACGTTGTCATCCAAAATACTGCAGTAGGCATTGACGTTGAGCTTACCATGAATGGGGACCAAGGGTCCCAGTCCATACCAGGAGAAACACCCCCAGATCATAATTCCACCTCCACCGAATTTGACTGTTGGCACAATGCATTCTGGCAGGAGACGTTCTCCAGGTAGAGGCCAGACCCAGACACTGCCATCCGAACGTTAGAGGGTGAACCTTAATTCGTCGCTCCAAAGAACCTGTTTCCACTGATCTACCGTTCAATTTCGATGTGCTTTGCACCACATTAACCTAGCAGCGCGGTTGGACTTTGTGATCAAAGGCTTATGGGCAGGAGCACGACCATGAAAACCAAGCAATTGTGCTTCCTTACGGATGGTATTCATTGAAACAATACTCCCGGATGTCTTTTGAAACTCCTCGCGGATGAGGGCCATCGGTTGGGTGCGGTTCTTCCGAATTTCTCTAGACAGCACTCGTCGGTCTCTATCTCCCAGTTTCGTTGGTCTGCCGATTCGGGGCCCATTCCGACAATCACCTCTCACCTTCCACTTCTTAATCACATAGGCCACTGTCGATTTTGGGTACTTTGAGATCGCTAGATATGCCCCTTAAGGATCGGCCACATTTGTGATACCCGATAATTATACCTTTTTCGAAATCAAAGAACAGCAAACTGTTCAGCATCTTGCATGCAACTAATGCCGATGCTGTTTCCTACATGATGTATACCAGCGGAGGCCTGGCGCACCTCAGGACCGCAGATATCATCATTTGCATAGGTGTCCAAATACTTATTGGTAGACAGTGTATAATGTAGATGAACAACTTTTGCTGTTATAGTTGATAGATATTAATATAAATATATTTTTCACTTTTAAACTAAGTTTACCTATTAAAAAATCATGTAAAACAGTACAACAATGGTTCCTTGTTTACATCATCGGAAAGAGTTACTAATCAGATTTACAGTTTAATCACTTATAAGGTTAACTCTATCCCCCCTCGTCTTTCTACAAGAGAGTTTTCCCTGCATATGAAGTTGAGAATATGTTATTTAGTATTCACTAGATTGGTGCAGAAAATGATGGAATAAATGAAAATACTATCTAAAATTCAACATATTAAATAATTATCCAAGAGGGTAGTAATTAATGAATTTCGAACAGTCATAGCAAAAGGAGTTTGTTAGGTTATTTTTCAGAATGCAAAAACATCTATAACTTAGAATTTAAATATGACTTCATATCTTCATAAGTCTTTTTCAAATACACCACAGAGTTAGTTGACGTTGGGCGCACGCCGTGTACAGATAACAAGAAAGAAAGCGTTATCTCTGGTTAAGGAAATTTGTCCACGTTAAAATTTTTAACTCTACACTAATGTACGTGAAAACTCACTGGCAAAAGTTAGGATCTCCAGAAAAACTTTCTAAATATCTGGTTTCAACAATGAATAAATTTCTATACCTGTTTAAGATGAAAATTCATCCTTAGATTTTTTTTAACCCAGTTCAATAACCAAATTATTCATGACAATGAGTAATTTTTGTATATTAATATTCTGTAGCGTTAAATTTTTATATTGGTGACCAAAAAGTTCCTATGTCTAAAATCCTACTTATTTTCACTCGCATCCTAACTGATGAATGCAATGTATTCGGTATGCTGTGACAATGGATCTTCATTTGAATTATCCTTAGGAGGTGGGAGTTTTATTACTGATTTGTAATTATCTCCCATCAGCAAACCTCCTGGCGAGAGGACATTCAAGACTGATAATTTAGTTTACGTGTTATCTGAGGATTCAAAAAAAGTTTCAAGTTCCTTTCAAGTTTGGAACTGGTACCGTACCATTCTAGTCCTGCACGTTATCCTTTATCATACTTGACGATGATATATTTTAATTTATTAATCCTTCCCGATGCTAGATAGTGAAATGTTTAACAGAGAATTTCAGATCATCTAAAATCATGGGTATTTTTGCTATGTCTCAAGTAACGAAAATAAATGCGTTTGGTTTACTATGAGAGAGAATCTCAGCCTGAATCATCCTTTGGAGGATGGATTTTTGCTCCTAATTCAGCAGCTCTATCTTTTCCCCAACTTATTTTAGCTAAGTTTCACCTAACGACCTCTTAGAGGATTCAATAATAATGATACACCTTTCTCAGACCAGACTTGATAATTCAAGATGAGTTGCCTGCTATAATGTTTGTAAGACGATCATGACTCAAAACTGGAGAACCATTTCCTTTTTGTTCCTCTTTTTGGATTATCCTTAGGGATTTTGTTTTCTTCGGAGTTAACTCCTCTTGCTGTAGGCTCTTCAGCAACAGGACATTCGGGTTCATACATTTCTCCTGCATGAACTCCTCTAGTAAAGGTAGACGCTAAGCTATTTAGTACTACTTTTCAATACAAGTAGTAAAAGTTTTAAATGATAATGGCTTCACTCTCATAAGGTTTATCTGATGCCATCACATCGGTCAACAAACAAAAAACAACATTGCAACTGTATAGTCAACATAATAAAATATATTTATGAGGCTCCTTGAATTTTCATTAACAGAATGAGGCTGAACGAATTGTTAATTCTATCTAGAATATTCTAGAATACCATTTTATGTATTGAAACTCATATTATATAACAGGAGAACGAGGGGGATGATCGGCGTGGAAGAAATTCAACCCACATTACGGAAATATATTCTGGGCGTGACAGATCCTGGAAAATTTCAGTTTCCTCGAATCTGAAGCACGTCTTCATCCTTCAGTTTTTAGCCGATCCCTTTCTTGACAACAGCTAAACGAAATGTAAATAGATGCGAATAGACGCCGGTGATGGCATTTCCCAACCCGAAAAACTCAAAAACGAGACGCGCTACGTTACAAATTGGGTTTACCTCGTACGGGGGAAGGCCCGATTGCTTTTAAAACACGACAAATTGCCACATACACACACACACACTGGAGAGAGGTATACATATCCGCAACACCATCACTTGCAACACGCCTATCCACACACACACACCTCCTGCCCTGGAGCCAGTAGCGGAGATAAGGGAGGGGGGTGAAGAGAGAGAAAAAAATACCGATATATCTCGGCGATTCTGATTGCAAATTATCCGCTGAATAGCACTTTGATGGGTTTCAATGTGCTATGGCCCGAAGCCACGGGGGATACTGCGATAGTGATATATTCGATGCCTCTGGGGGGTACAGCCGTGGCTGCGTAACGTCGTTACGGGGGAACGCAGGCGCTCCGTACCAGATTGAGAAGTTGTCGCCTAACGTCACCGTCCTCCAACCGCTGAAGGAAAGGTTATTGTTATGCAAATCATGGAAGCGATTTTGGAAAAAAAAATTTTTTTTTTCTTCTCTCGAATTTTTTTCTTTTTTTACTGGAATGTCGTTTCTAGATATCTCATTGCGGATTTCTTACGGGTTTCTTTTTTTATTAACTTTTTTTATCTATTTATTTTTTTTTTCTTGATATCCGAGGGATGACGGAAAAGAACAGAAAATTTTTTTTTCTCGCGGTTTTGCCCGCAAGGGGGAGGTTGTGATATTTTTCTTCAGAGATTTCGCTGCAATTTCTCCGTGTTGGATTTTTAAAGCGCATTACTGGTCAGTGATTGTATTTGCATTTTTTAGATTTTTTTTTCTCCTCTTCATTTTTCTGTCTGCTGCTTGCCATTTTCGCTAAGTAGGAAATAGACTCGCGTTAAGAGATGCGGTTCTTACTTCCTGTTCATTAATTGTAGTAGAAATATTTAGTTATCTTTGCTTATTCCTACTTTCAGTTTCGCTTTGTCGTTTAATTGTTTGTAGTAACTTCAACTTCTTAAATCCGAATTTTATCGTAGAGAATAAATTTTAACATTATGTCTTTTGAATTTATGACAGATTATTTTGTATTATACACACACACATACATACATGCATATATATATATATATATATATATATATATATATATATATATATACACACATATACAAAGTGGTTCATTAGCTTCAAGAATATTCGTGATACTTCCATTTATAATTCAAACATTGGTAACATTGGTATATATACATATACATATATATATATATATATATATATATATATATATATATATATATATATATATATATATATATATATATATGTGTGTGTGTGTGTGTGTGTGTGTGTGTGTGTATGTGTGTGTGTGTAAGGAAAATTCTCAGGGGTTTTCAAAACCTAAATCAAGAGCTAAAAATTTCCGCGTCATTTTGCATTCCCCCTTTTTAACCCCTAACCTAAATTGACCACTAGGGCTACAGTTTATGCCCTCAGAGAAGGGGCCTGATCAATTATAAACCTACATGGCCCTAGCTGACAATTTAGGAAATTTCCAAATAAAAAGGAGATACACGCTGTCGGAGACAGATTTTTCTAGAGATACTTTCCCACAGATGTCGACCCAGGTGTTACGGGTCTTGTACATAGAACTTCATGCTAGCTGACCCTTCAATTTTTGCCTGTCCTTATGATGAAGTGGGAATCCGTCCACCAACATTATCTTAATAAAGGTCTTTAGCTAAAACGGTATCATTTTTACGGACATGACTGCAACCACCCAGCGAGGAGTCAGCCTCATTATATATATATATATATATGTGTGTATATATATATATATATATATATATATATATATATGTAATCCAGGAATTATAAAACTGCTGGACACATTAATTATGTAGCCCGTATTGTTTTTACTTGCCCGGGCTACTGGGCAAGAAGAAGCCTAATCAGCTATCAGTAATAACGATGCAGTCGGGCCATTGAAAGAGACTGGCACAAGTCTAATTAAAACTTTATTTTAGAGCTGCTAAAACGGACATCTTTACTAGTCAACGACAGACAAGAGAAAGACACAAAAATCACTCTGCTCGAACAGAGGTGCACCCAAGAGCGAAGACAGAAAGAATTTTCCCAAGGGACAAGAAACTTACTCAGCGAATTTAAGTGTTAAGATCAGGAAAAACGCGGAGCCATTTGCCGGCGACAGCTAGAAAACGTGTTAAATAAACAGAAAATTTATATCTATAGGACAGAAAGCTTTGGGAAATGTATCGAAAGAATTTTAAGTCGAGGATGCTCCTTTGATTAAGATATTTAGAGGCTGGGAAAAAGATTTTAAGGAATTAGAATGGGAGAGAGGAGGTTTTTAAGGAAATATTAAAGTTAAATAATTTATATATATATATATATATATATATATATATATATATATATATATATATATATATATATATATATATATATATATAAATATATATATATATATATATTAATGGTGTTTCGTTACATTAAATTCCCAGTTACAGACTCATCTACTACCGTGAGCAAAAACAGCATATGGTAGAAATAGTTAACGTCTTTTGTGAGCACTTGAAATGAGCTGCATTTTACTTAGTGACAAGATGTTGTTCGCGCAGAATAGGATGCTGAATAGAGGATTCTTAACACCGAGAACCATCTCAATTATTCTGACTGAGAAATTCATTAGGATGCAGGTGGAGTGTTTTCAGTGTTGATTTCAATGGTATGCCAAAGAAAGAGTCTCACACGACAGAAACCCTCTATATTGTAAGTGCAGCAGCACTATTTTAATTCCTTGTTCTCCAAAGGTCCAGAGACATCGATTAGTGATATCTTATAGATCTTCGAGATTGCTCTCGATTACTGGGGATTCCTTTTGTAACCTGGCTTACACCTGTCAGGCTAGAGTTCTACAAAGTGGTTCCTTCACACGTGTCCGATCAGTTGAGATGGAAATTTGAGGCCAGACGATGGTATAAAAAGACCGGAGTTCATGGCCTATGGGGATTGCTACTGGACTTTTCCTATGCTAAGATTGGTTCTTGAAACCTCGGTTTCAATCCTCCCCCAATATTTCGAGTTTTCACCCACATCTCCTCTCTTTTCTGCTAGCCTGGCTGCAGCAGCATTCTCTAGGGCACCAAGTTTGGAGAGTCAAATCCTAAGAATGCCATTAGTCCTTTACTTCAAATTTCATTGGACTAGGAACTCGCTTCTGGATCCCAACCTGAGTCACCAGATATTCTGTGCTTGCACAGTTTCTGGTTGCACCACTTGCCTCTATTTTCCGTTCTAACAAATTAATTTTTAAAAAAAATTAAATATGCTGGGATAATATTGAATAACTAGATAATTCTTGTCTGACCAGCTTTAACATGCACTTAAATGTGTACTTATTTTTAGTCACAGGTCTTATTTTAATGTAATTTTTTATGTATATTTTCACCCTCCCAAACTCAAGCATTTTCTCTTTTCCTCCTCCGTTTCCTACTTTAATAAGCTAGCTTATTCCTACTTTAATAAGCTAGCCGAACGATGGCCAATTGGTTAGGGTGCTGGCCTTCGGATCTGGAGTTCGTGGGTTCGAATCCCACTATGGCATGGTTGTTCATAGCCGTTCGGAATTGGCTTTAAGCAGTAGGTCCCAGTCTCATTAACCGTCGTGTTGCAAAAAGTAGACCGTAGAGCTCCAAACCAAACCAAACTTTAATAAGCTTTATAAATGTCAAGCCAACTCAGTTTCACAGATTAATGCATTACCATTACTAGCAACACAAGAACTAGAGGGCTTGGCCCAGGGAGTTCTGTTGCTAACTTATCCTGTGAGATCCTGAGATCCCAGGGCAGTTTTTTGACCAATAGAGTCTCTTGTGAACTCATCGGCTGTTAGCGTTGAGAGAGCGACTGAGAGTGTCCCCCCCCCACCTTTTCTTTCCGTTTCTGATTACTCGGAGTAGTGACGATTAAGATATCTGATTCCTGTAACGATTAACAATTCACTGTATTTATTCACCATCGTTATTATTTCAACGTATTTGTGTTTCTAATAAAGATCTTTAGATTGTACATAGGCCTCGGCTTTCCTTTTTCCAGCTCACTTAGAGTTGAGTACGCTACAATGTACAGGTATACAAAACCGATTCTGCACTAATAATCCCCTACATGCAAGGTATTATTTAATCATCCTTATTTCTGTGTGCAAGATAGTATTTGGCCTCGAAACAACTACGATAACAGCGTTAAAGTATAATTTCTAATAAGCAAAATATAAAAACTTTTTTCACCTTTGTTGTAAGATATATATCTGTATTGAAGTAAAATGCACTATGTCCATTAAAAAATGAGATTTTGAGTAGTTTTGTATAAACATTGATTTTATTTCCTAAAATTAAAAAAAGAATGGGTTAAAAAATAGTAAGTATAAAAATATGGTTAAACTTGGTTTTAAGGCAAGAACTCCTATTTGAACATAAAACTACTTATTTTTACAATTTTTGTATGTTTATAGGTATTACGGTATCCCTAATACCTGAAAGACATTAATAAAGTTTTCACTAAAACTTCCCTAATCAATCAAATCTGTTAAAAAAAAAAACTTTATTAGGATATTTTGTAAAATTTGAAATAAGTGACATAGTGCCCTATGATTTCGGTGAACAGATATGTAGATTTGTTTATCCTATATATAGCTGCAATGATTGAATAATATTTAAAATTATCTACAAAGGGAATCACTAAATAAATTCATGTTATTAGTTTTAAGTAATCCAAAAGAAGTGTTTCAAAAACCTCACATGTATCACGAAATAAAATTCTAGTATTTTTCTTTCTATTGATACAAAAGAGAATAGAGATTGAACTAAAAGCATTATTTTGTTACCTCTCTACCCTTAAAAGCTTTCCAAAAATGGCTGTTCCTTATCATTCATATTTGAAAATCCTATGTAACCAGATGATAATATGCAAAAGCTCCCATCGTCATAAAAATAATGGGGATGGCATTCAAACTATGAATATCTCTGATTTGAAAAAGGCATTTTGATTTTAGTTCTGACGTAAAGTTGTCTCTACATATCAAAGTAAAAGAAGGAGGTTCGTAGGAGGATAGATGTCCTAAAACGGCTGACGATATCCTTGACAGTATGTTGGGAGTCATTGATTTTGACAGATACTTGCAGCTAAAAGCATCCTTAAAGTTGTTTTCCCCGTTTCAATCACGCGTTTTTTCAAACTAGGGGGCACGGTACTAACTCTTTCAAAAGCCTCTCATTTCTGTCTCAGATTTTTTCAGAATACTACCCCTCCTCTTCCATCAAGAGTCATTTGTTTTTATTCCGAAATCTTTCTAAGGTAAGGAATTTAAAACTGTAAATAAAAAAAGAGAGGAAGTGCGTCATTGTGGGCAGAGTTCCGTTGACATTTTATATATAAATTGGAAAAGAAAGCGAAATTTAATTTTTTTCTTCATTTTTTCTTATAAATTTTGAAACTAAAAAGCATTAAGTTTTATCTGACGTCATGTGTAATGACATACATCGATATCAAAAGAAGGAATGACGACGTGGAGAAAAAAAATAACATAAAAGCATCGTACAGGTAAAGATTTCTTGGTTTGATATTTCGATTTTTTTCAATACGATCTTAAAATATTACTTTTAGAATGTTATATATACAGAATAAATTTGCTAGGATCAAATATGTTATTACTAATGCGCAATTTATGCTTTTATCATTTCAAGTAGTATATTGATTTCATTTCATTACTTATTTATCCTTCACTTTAAAAAAAAACCATTATTTTAACCGCTTAACGTGCACGCTCGAGTCAACTCGAGCTCACTAAACTGGCCCAAACTGTGCAAAATCGAGATAATTCGAGCGGCGTTGTACTTTATATTGCTATAATGTTTCCCGCTCGAATAAAATCGAGAATTGAAAATAACAATGTGAAAGCAAAAAACAGTCGTTTTATTGATATTTATCATTTAGATAGGATTGTAATCTATAACACTTACTTAATCAAGCACAACATATATATATATATTTTCTACTTATCACTTACGACTTATCTCTTCCTTGTGAGCCGCTTTCAGTCAGCGTATTCATATTCAGATTCTGATTCGCTCATTTATCAATATATATTTTACTAAAATATTATGTAAAATAAAATATTATTGATAACTATTTTATTACTAAGCTCTGGCTGTAAAGACATCCTTGACTCGAGGCGTCACTTTATATACATTTTTCTTGAGATATAAAACATAAGGGTTTCAAATTTGATACCAACGCATCAAGGGATGACACATCATACTGCCAATTGGTAGATTGCCTACCAAATGAACAATATACTCTTTTGACAATAATAATAATATTCTAAAAATTAGAAATCATACCAATTGTATAAATATCCAATATACTCAAATTTTGATTATTTTTGTATTTTTGTTAATTTTTTTAGTAAGACAACTTTCTAAATTGTGCTTTTTACATTAAAAAATGATTTTTTTTGGCCGGCCTTTTTCAGAAAAACTGTGCATTAAGGAGTTAAATTGGATTTTTTAGTATCATTTCAAGTAGTATATTGAATTTATTTCTTTATTTACTTATCCTACACTCTTAAATGACATCATGATTTTAAATTGGATTTTTTAGTACTCTCAACATTCAAAAATAATTTTCTATCTGTTCTATATTCGTATTAGCTCTTTCTTCTATCATATTTATATCACCGTTAAAAGCTCTTTAGTCATATCATTTTCTTTCAAGTGCATTTCATAAGTTATGAGAAATAAGCAGAAATTTGGAAAACTACTTTGTAGCTGGGTTATCAAATTATATAACAGACATAAAGTGAACATTTTTATAGGAAAATGCTGGAGCAACTGAATTTTTAAAACTTTTATTGATGGTTAGGGGATTAATTGATACATTACTCTAACTTTAAAAAACAATTCATTTGATTTTTCTCTGTTAATGTCGATTTTCTTGGTTTAATATTTCGATTTTTTCAATACATTTTTAAATATTACGTTTAGAATACTATATATCTAGAAGACATTTTATAGGATCAAATATGTTGTTACTAATGCGCAATTTATGTTTTTATCATTTCAAGTAGTATATTGATTTTATTTCTTTACTTACTTACCCTTCCCTTTTAAATAACACCATGATTTTAAATTGGATTTTTTAGTACTCTCAACACTCAAAAATAATTTTCTATCTCTTCTATATTCGCTCTTTTGTATTAGCTCTTTCTCCTATCATATTTATATCACCGTTAAAAGCTCTTTATTCATACCGTTTTCTTTCAAGTGCATTTCATAAGTTATGAGAAATAAGCAGAAATTGAAAAAACTACTTTGTAGCTTTGTTATGAAATTATATATTATAACAGACATAAAATGAACATTTTTATAGGAAAATTTTGGAGCAACTGAATTTCTAAAAATTTTATTGATGGTTAGTTGAATAATTTATGCATTACTCTTACTTTAAAGTACAATTCATTTGATTTTTCTCTGTTAATGTGATTTTTCTTGGTTTAATATTTCGTTTTTTTAATACATTTTTAAAATATTATGTTTAGAATGTTATATATCCAGAAAAAATTTGCTATGATCAAATATGTTGTTACTAATGCGCAATTTATGTTTTTATCATTTCAAGTAGTATATTGATTTTATTTTTTTACTTACTTATCCTTCCTTTTTAAATAACACCATAACTTTAAATTGGATTTTTTAGTACTCTCAACATTCAAAAATAATTTTCTATCTCTTCTATATTCGTATTAGCTTTTCCTTCTATCATATTTATATTAACGTTAAAACCTCTTTATGCATACCCTTTTCTTTCAAGTGCATTTCATAAGTTATGAGAAATAAGCAGAAAACTACTTTGTAGCTGGGTTATCAAATTATATAACAGACAAAAAGTGAACATTTTTATAGGAAAATGCTGGAGCAACTGAATTTCTAAAACTTTTTTTGATGGTTCAGAGATTAATTCATATATATTACTCTTAATTTAAAAAAAACAATTCAATTGATTTTTCTCTGCTAATGTCGATTTTCTTGGTTTAATATTGCTTTTTTTTCATTAATTTTTTAAATATTACGTTTAAAAAGTTATATATCCAGAAGAAATTTGCTAGGATCAAATATGTTGTTACTAATGCGCAATTTATTTTTTTATCATTTCAAGTAGTATATTTATTTTATTTCTTTACTTACTTATCCTAAACTTTTAAATAACACGGTGATTTTAAATTAAATTTTCAGTTCTCTCAACATTCAAAAATAATTTTCTATCTCTTCTATACTCATATTAAAACTTTCTCCTATCAAATTTATATCTCCGTTAAAACCTCTTTATGCATACCCTTTTCTTTCTAGTGCATTTCATAAGTTATGAGAAATAAGCAGAAATTTGGAAAACTACTTTGTAGCTGGGTTATCAAATTATATATTATAACAGACATATAGTGAAAATTTTTATAGGAAAATGCTGGAGCAACTTAATTTCTAAAACTTTTATTGATGGTTAGGGGATCAATTGATATATTAGTCTAACTTTAACAAACAATTTTATTTGATTTTTCTCTGTTAATGTCGATTTTCTTGGTTTAATATATCGATTTTTTAATACATTTTTAAAATATTAGTTTTAGAATGTTATATATCCAGAACAAATTTTCTAATATCAAACATGTTTTTACTAATGTACAATTTAGGTTTTTATCAATTCTAGTAGTATATTGATTTTATTTCTTTACTTTCTTATCCGTCACTTCTATATAACCCCATGATTTCAAATTAAATTTTTTAGTACTCTCAACATTCAAAAATAATTTTCTATCTTTTCTATATTCGCATTAAAACTTTTTTCTATCATATTTATATCACCGTTATAATGTCTTTATGCATACCCTTTTCTTTCAAGTGCATTTCATAAATTATGATGAATAAGCAAAAATCTGAAAAACCACTTTGTAGCTGGATTATGAAATTATATATTATAAGAGACATAAAGTGAACATCTTTATAAGAAAATGCTGGAAAAACTGAATTTCTAAAACTTTCATTCACGGTTGGGGGATCAATTGATGCATTACTTTAACTTTATAAAACAATTTATATGATTTTTCGCTGTTAATGTCGATTTTCTTGGTTTAATATTTCAATTTTTTCGATACATTTTTAAAATATGACGTTTAGAATGTTATGTATCCATAATAAATGTGCTAGGATCAAATATGTTGTTACTAATGCGCAATTTATGTTTTTATCATTTCAAGTAGTATATTGATTTTATTTCTTTACTTACTTACCCTTCCCTTTTAAATAACACCATGATTTTAAATTGGATTTTTTAGTACTCTCAACACTCAAAAATAATTTTCTATCTCTTCTATATTCGTATTAGCTCTTTCTCCTATCATATTTATATCACCGTTAAAAGCTCTTTATTCATACCATTTTCTTTCAAGTGCATTTCATAAGTTATGAGAAATAAGCAGAAATTTGGAAAACTACTTTGTAGCTGGGTTATCAAATTATATAACAGACATAAAGTGAACATTTTTATATTAAAATGCTTGAGCAACAGAATTTCTAAAACTTTCATTGATGGTTAGGGAATCAATCGATACATTACTCTAAAACATAACTTT